>CM049415.1:4837500-5177500 GCA_026929865.2 Hyperoplus lanceolatus
TGAGGGTGTAGACATCGGCTTCTGAAATGTCACCAAACAATACAACAGTTGGGCTTCAAGTGAAACGTTAGCTGTGAGCACTCACTAAAAATGATAGTCTGATGAATTTTTTTTCTTTAGTTGCATTACAAACACACCAAATGGTTGCTGCATTAGTTTGTTTCTGAAAGAGTTTAGCAAGCCCCCCCCCCCCGACAGCAGCTATAATAGCATACTGTGTGAACAGAAATATAGTCAAATACGTTGAAAGTCTTACCTGTACGCGAGTGCATTTTGCAGGCCCGGTCCACACAACCTGTCCACAACGAAGATACGTCAGTCCCGTCCAGATTGTCCTCTTCACGCCCAGGCTAGAATATTTAGTTTCAGTCCTCCGGTTTGGTTTGAAGGCTAGGCTAGTTTTTTTTTAGCCGCAGGCATTGTTGAAAACAGCTCACTATCTTGTAAACTGAAGAAAAGTTAGACTAGTGCGCATTTCCTTCCCTCCGTTTTACAGTGAAACCGAAACTAATACATTCATATTTAAAAAAAAATTATTAATTGTGGAATCTACATAGAGTCTGTATTGGTCGAGGTATCGCCAAGAACTGTAATGGGAAGTAGTGTGTTTACAAACTCTCATCGGAGTCAGAGGTCAGACGAGACGAGACTATGGAAATGTGGGCGGGGCCTTGGAGTGCTGCTAGCGCAGTGCATTGTGGTAGCCGGAGGATTTCTGACTTTAGAGGCAGAGACCGGCAGAGAGACCATAAAAACACTCTTTTTGCCGTTTCTCAGGCTAGGGTGAACCGATTTCCAAAATCTTTGCACATTTATAACTCATAGGTTTTGCTCTACATAGGTACATTCATATTTCCACTGGTGAAATCATCCTTTAATAGACTCAATAGACTTGTCTTAAAGGGACAGTACACTGTTTAATATTGGCGTATTTAAGTGGTGAGATTCAGGATTCTAACGCTCCCTTGTTAACTCCTTCCCTTTGGGAGAATTCACAGACGCTACGGTGGCCTAAAAGGACAAGAAGCTATAGTTACTAAAGATGGCATCATCCACCACTGCCTCAAGTCTTTCCACAATATCAAGTGATGTGGTGAAGATGTATTTAGTTATTTATTCTATAGTACTTCTTCTTCGTCTTCCAACTGGCGCATTTCCCCAGGACGCCCACTAAATATAAAAAAAAACGTGATCATGCACTAATTATAATAAATGAATATTATAAGTCTGTTATGAAAAATGCCAATAAATCATACACACTGCTCCTTTAATGTGTATGTTATATTAAACATGTCACCTAAGCCCTATAGTCTTCTGGAAGAACTTAAGTCACACAAATACATTTAGACATCATGAAGAGATCTGTGGCAACCCTGACAGCTCACGGCTATAGTTATCTTTGAACTAGGATCCATACATATGGTGCGTCTCTTTCTCTTGACAAAAAGCCCTGCCTATCTCTGCGTTGAGCCCCGGATCACACACACACACACACACACACACACACACACACACACACACACACACACACACACACACACACACACACACACACACACACACACACACACACACACACACACAAACACACACACACACACATAGCCTCCACATACACACAGACAGAGATACGCACTCACACACACACACACACACACACACACACACACACACACACCCCCTTGCCACTACAGACAGGTTTTTGGGGGGTTTTGCCACCCGGTGTCACAAGCAGCACGCTACCTTGGTCCTAACGAACACCCCGAGCTGTCATTATATTCCCCGCATGTCCCACAATGCATTTCACTTTGTTTATTCATTCACTATCTCTTGTGTACCGCTAAGAAAGTAGGGGGGCTTGTTCGAAATGTCTATGCGGAGGATACAAGAATGCAATGCACTGTCTTAGGCAACAACATAAAGTGGCAGCGTTGAAGGGTAATGGGCCCACCCACCATGCTGACAGATCTAAAAGGCTGATTAACGAACACCCAAGGGAGAAAATGCAACAGGGGGGGCGAATGTTATATGTATGTGTGTTTGTTTGTGGATGCCTTAAAGCTGCAGTGTGTAGAATTTGAATATATAGTGGCATCCAGAGGTGAAAGTTCTAGATTGCAACACTCCCGTTGGTAAACACTGGTTTTCGGATGATTTACAGAAGCTACGGTGGCCTTTAAGGACAAGAAGCTATAGTTACTAAAGATGGCATCATCCACCACTGCCTCAAGTCTGTCCACAATATCAAGTGAAGGTGAATATTTATTTAGTTATTTATTCAATAATACCTCTTCCACAGGTGCATTTCCCCAGGACGCCCACTTTATGTAAAAACGCATATGGCCGTTAAAGGTACTACGAGGCACGTTGGCGACACCTTTGAACAAAAGCGGTAGTATTTTAACGACGCCAGCTGTCGTGAAGCTGTTTTCTAGCTCGTGCAGGGAGTGCAAGATTCAAATAATCAGGAAGCAATATGGTGCGTGTCCGTGTGTTGAAAGTGTGGAGGGCACCGGACTCTTTTCGGCTCTGTGAGTCTATGGGTGACACAGCATCAACTAATGGCAGTAAGTGCTAAACACACCTGATTGCAATGAGTTGATGCATTGTCACCTCTCACGGAGCTGAACGAGTCCGTGTCCTCACACCAAGCGAATGAACGAGAGATGGCAGTTAGTTAGTATGGATCACGATGAGGTAATGTGTTTATGTTGTAAATAATGACTATTTCAGATGAATAATGGTCATCTGATGATGCTGGTGAGGCAAAGTAAACTTTGTTTTAGTAGGCTACCGCTCATTCATTTAGGAGTAAACACTGCAGTCTAGGTTCGCTGCGTTTAATTGTGTATACGTTGCTTGGCAACGCCCTCCCGCCCGCCTATCACTCTCCCTTTTAGCTTTTCTTCATTGCATTTTCTTTTTTTCTTTGATGGTTCAGCCCCGTTATCAGTCATTATGAACAAACAACTGTCTCAAACAAGGCTCCCGCTCCCCTTCCCTCACCTGGAGCCATAGGCTTCTCAAATCGCGTTCCTGCGCCGCACTGAAATCTGCGACCAATACGAATATGTGACCATAGAGCATGCACGCGTGAACCGAAAATCGGACTGGGTGTACGATCAGATCAAATGCAGTAATACAAACTATATAAAAAAGTCTTTCTTTGCACAGATGGTCTCGTTTGCTGTTAAAGGTAATTTATGATTATGAGAGGAAACATGAGGCTGTTTAAAAGATATTTAAATGTTACTCGTTGCCGCTTTAAGTTTGTCCATTCTGTGCTACTGTAGAAACATTGCAGTGTGTGCTCCTTAAAGGCTCATTCTAAGGAAACAAAAGATATATATTTTTTTTCCCAAGCGATTATTTTCCGATTAAAACATCACGTGAATATTATATTCCCATTCTACCAAGTCTGTTGTGAAAATGTTAATACATTCTATACACTTCCCCTTTAACACACTTTTAAATTTGTTTTTTTTTATGTCTATTTCACCCCATATGCTACACTTTAAAAAAAAAACTGTATACAAAAGTTTACTAGCTTGCTCATTTCACCTTGAGACATGCATAAAGAAATACCAACAACCTTTCACAAGCTAAAATGTGTTTTTCTGTTGCTCACTCATATTGCCTCACACACACACACACACACACACACACCGCGGGTTCCCAAGGTAATCGGGATCATTTTGGCTCACAAACATGCACATCTTGAGAAGCTGACACGCTGAGCCGCTTCTATCAATCTAAATAAGATTCAGTGATGTAGCCCATGCATTTTCTCTGCCTGAATGTCCTCCCCTTGAGAGACAGAGATGGAGGGAGGGAGGGAGGGAGAGAGAGATAGACAGAGTGAGTGAGTGAGTGAGTGAGTGAGTGAGTGAGTGAGTGAGTGAGTGAGTGAGTGAGTGAGTGAGTGTGTGTGTGTGTGTGTGTGTGTGTGTGTGTGTGTGTGTGTGTGTGTGTGCGTGCGTGCGTGCGTGCTGCGTGGTGGTGTGTGTGTGAGTGAGTGAGTGAGTGTAGAGAGAGAGAGATAGACAGACAGAGAGTGAGTGAGTGAGTACGTGAAAGAGAGGGAGAGAGACAGAGAGTGAGTGAGTGAGTGAGTGAAAGAGTGAGTGAGTGAAAGAGAGAGAGAAAGAGAGTGACTGAGTGAGTGAGAGAGATAGAGAGAGAGAGTGAGAGAGTGAGTGAGTGAGTGAGTGAGTGAGTGAGTGAGTGAGTGAGAGAGAGAGAGAGAGAGAGAGAGAGAAAAAGAAAGAAAAAGAGAGAGTGAGTGTTCGCAAAAAGCCAGCAAGTGTGCTCAGATGGCAAGATAAGTCTTAGCTCAATCTCTCCAACGAAACACGGAGGCCTATTTTATGGAGCTATATAAAGGCCAGGTTGATGGGCTTTCTAAAAATATGGTGGTCTTAAATTTCTAGACATTCTTGGGCGCTAATAAAAGGATGCACTTGCTCATTGTTCTACTTTTTTTTTTTTTCTTTTTTTTTCCCGGAACACTCTTTTACTCTGATTGACATTTCTTGACATAATGAAAAAAAAAATGTCCTTATATGATTTTTTTCTCTCTCCTGTGGCCCTAAAACTCTTCTGTACTTTAGTATGTAGTGTAGTAAAAAGAAAAAAAGTATGTGAATTGGAACGCAGGGTCACTCCCTCCTGATCTCTTAAAAACCTGTAAACCAAAATCCATCAATCATGTTAACTATGTAATGCGGGGAGTTAGTTTCATGATGGTAAAGCAACTCAAAAGAGTTAGGCATACTGTATGTGTCAATCCAAATTAAATATATTGTCATTTAAGTTTGATGAACTTTGCGTAAATTCGGTTTAGATGAGGTGGGGGGGGGCTATGCTAATTGTTATTGTGACACAGCAAGTATTTTGAACCAATCACGGCAGTTATCTTATTTTTTTATTTTTTATTTCAGTTTATTTCGATCAAAACCTATTCACATATTCTATTATCCAAACGTTCTATAAAAATAATGACTGTTTGCCATCGAGATCACTTGATACGACCACGGCCACACAGTCCTGTTGAACGGTCTTATCTAGACACGAAAAAGCTGTTTTTTTTTTTACAAAGTTTTATAATATTTATAATGAGGACACCCAACTCTGATATCCTGTATTGATTTTTTTATTACTATTTTAGCCTTTTTTAACCTCCCTTTTTATCGCCCATATTTCCAACCAATTCCTCAACTCTTGCAACTCCTCCCATTCATCAAATCTCATTATAGTATTCCCACTAGGCAGTAGTATGGCGCCCCACACCTCTGGCTTTCCCCAATTAAACTCACAATCCGTTGATAATTTATCTTGCGTGTGATCGAAATCGCGCTCGCAAAAGGCCGTAACTTTTCCTCTTGGCAGAAATGTTTATGCGTTTAACACCAGATTGCCAACTCAACGCGTTGCCATCGACGACAGATGCTTATTGAACTATAAAGAATTGTTGTGATGTAATGATGATGATGGATGATAATGGCCATGTCAAGGCTGCCGCTGGATTTTCACAGCAACAAGGATAAAGGGGTTAATGCCCACATGGAAAGGGTTAAATGATTGCTATATAGACCCCCCCCATGTCCGTCCCAATTTGGACAATGATAAACAAGCGTACCCAAGTAGAGAATTAATGCCCGTCTGTGTACTATCAGTGTTTCTTTAGTAGGCTATGAATGGCTGGTTTCATTCAAACTCAAACTCATCTTGCCTTGATTTTTACTCTCCGTATATCATCCTCATTCTGTGATAACACCCATCTGCTGCCCATTAGCTGCATTCTATCATAGCAGAATTAAAGGTGCACTGTGTAACTTTAAATTCAGAAGTGAACGTTTTCTTCAGTATGTTCTCATAACTGAATAGAATAAGGTACAAAATCCATGCGGGATCACTGAAGGCTTTACCTCATGTAGATTGCAAATACACTATTGGCTATGAGGTAAGCCAGTTGGAATGACTCGGAATTCTTCATGGGGGCAACACAAGTTATGCACTATAGCTTTAACCATTGTTTTTGTTTTTTTACCATATTTTTATAATCTTTATTTGTAGCATATTATTATCATTATTTTTTTCTTAAAATTAGTTTTAACTACTATCTGTAAAGGACTTTGTAACTTTGTTTTTGAAGTTGCTATAAACGTATTATTAGATGTACTATTACTTTCTATACAGTGAAGAATAGAATTGCAATGTTTTGATGAGAAATACTTTTGAAAAGACAGGCCTATTACAGAGGCTGGGAGACAAAGAGAGATAGGGAGAGACAGCGACCCAACTAAGTTTTTCTATTCAGTCAGCTGTGGGGACAGAAAAAAAAAATTAAACGTACTTTGTACACTGAACATTGCCCATTGTCTCAGGGAAGAATTGTTCTATTGGGAGCTGTGACATTGAACTGACATTGGCCCTGCAAGGAAAGGACTCAGCAGGAAAGACATTGGTTCGAATGAATGGGGACGAAAAAATTGTTAAAAAAATTAAAAAATAATAAATGGAAGCTGAATTGTAATTTGGCAATGAGATGCATTTGAAAATGAATTGAATGTGAGCTGAATGAATGGCACTATGCTTTGTGTTTCATCTTTTAAAAACAACAGTACACCTCTGATCCTCAACTTGTTTTCATGCTGATAATCACCATGTATTTCTTATGGGAAAAACAAACGGGCCCTATGTCAGCACTCTATGTCCATGATTGTGTCTTGTGTGATTCTGTTCATAAAAAAAGTATATTTTTTTCGTTATAATATTTGCACATTTCCAATATGTGCTCATTGACATTTGGATTTCGAGGCAGGGTGCCAGTTCCCCTTGTTGTTTTTTTTTTTTTTTTTTTTTTTTTCAGTTTCCCCCCCTAGAGCATGAATTTATAAATTGAAAAACCAGGCAAAAAAAAAAGAAAAGAAATGACCTTAATCCGCTCTCTGTCATTCTGGGGGAAATATTTGTGCATCCGCGGGGACCGACCGAGGGTTTGTACCAGCCACCATCTGTTGCATTTTTTTTTTCATTAACAAAATCTATTTCCTTCATTTAACCATGCATGCTCAGACAATGGCTATACTGCTCCCATAAGACCCACTAAATACTGGATTGGAAAAAAATAACATAAAAAAAAACACCCCAACTTTCCCATAGAGAATATGTTTTCAGATTAGTGGCTGTAATTGCAAGTATAATGCCAAGTATAGTCATCATGGATTATGGTTATGACATTTGTGTGTGTGTGTGTGTGTGTGTGTGTGTGTGTGTGTGTGTGACAGGGGAACGGCACAAATTCATCTTATAGAGCTGAGTCAGAATGGACCTAGGGAAGTTAAAGTGATGACTGTTTGCTGACTGTCTCGGCCGGATAATCTTATAATAACCCAATGCATAGGAGACTTCATTGTGTCGTGCTGTGACACACTTGGGGGCATATGCACAGCTGTCTTTAGGGCTAGAACTCATGTACTGTCCCAAATAAGCGTATTCCTCTATGTATTTTACTAAACATTTTACATAATTGTTCTAGACCACCAATATAAGGCTACATTAGGGTACTAGAACTCATTATTTGAATACTATAATAATGGGTGATAATGTAATAACCGACAATTAGGTCATACTTTTCAGTTTGTATTGTAATAAAAGCTGATAATGTAGTAACTTGTCAATAACATAATGTATTTTTTTTGTATAATAACATAAAGTATTTTTTTGCATAATAACATAAAGTATTTTTTTGTAAAAAAAAAAAAAAAACATAAAAAAAACATAGAGTAAAAAATATATCAAACCCCTGGTTTACAAGTGAACTGTCTGATTTATTTTCCGAGAGAAATAAAGCATGGTCTGTAGCTAGACGCTCTGGAGATAATACCAATTGGACCTTTTTTTAGACACCTTAGGAATAAGTGCACAGCCATGGTCAGGAAAGCCAAATCTGAATACTACCTTGAATTAATCTCAAACTGCTACTCTAACCCTGCACTATTTTGGAAAGCTGTGAACTACAATAAAAACAATTCTAGCACAGTTCCCACTCAGATCAAATTAAATGGTCACACTCTCAATGATCAAAAAGAGATTGGCTTAGCTTTTAATAAACATTGTGTAGCTGCTGGTCAACTCTTTCAGAATGGAGGATATAGGCCTTCTACCACCAGTAGTAACGTACCGCCTGTCTCTCAAACTCCTCTTTTCAGCCTTGATCTTCTTCCCACAAGTGTTGTTGTAGATGCGCTCCTCGCCATCAACCCCAAGAAGTACATGGGAGAGGACAATTTGGATCCGTTTTCAATCAAGCTCTCTACACATACAATATCAAAACAAATTACCAATATTTTTAATCTTTCCATCTCCTCTGGAATAGTGCCTAAAATTTGGAAAAAAGCTCATGTAATTCCTTTACATAAAGGTGGTGACAAAAATAATCTTAATAACTACAGGCCAATTTCCAAACTCCCATGCCTCGCAAAAAATTCTAGAATCACTTATTAATAATCAGTTAAAAACATTTCTAACTAGTGCTTCCATTTTGAGCCCATTCCAATCTGGTTTTAGGGCAGGTCACAGTACTGTCTCTGCTGTGACTTTGGTTGTAGACAACATTGTTACAGCATTAGACAAGAAAAAGCATTGTGCAGCACTTTTTATTGATCTTTCAAAGGCCTTTTATACTGTTGACCACCATTTGCTTTTACAGAGGCTGCATGACATTGGCTTTGATCAGTCTGCATGTAGCTGGTTTAGGGATTATCTCTCTGATAGACAGCAGTCAGTTAAACTGGGAAGATACCAGTCTGAGTTTTTAACTGTTACAAATGGTGTCCCACAGGGCTCAATTTTAGGTCCAGTTCTTTTCACAATTTATATAAATAACATTGTTTCATCGCTAAAAAACTGTCACGCCCATCTATACGCTGACGACACAGTACTGTATTGCATTTCCGATTTGATGCACCAATCTATTGAGAACCTACAAAGCTCTTTTAACACCCTGCAGGACTGTCTAGTGGACCTCAGGCTGGTTCTAAATACAGACAAAACCAAATATATGTGTTTCTCCAGAGCAAAAACTACACATTTTAATGATCTTATTATTCACACAAATAATGGATCTCATATTGAAAGAGTCACTGAATATAAATATCTCGGCATCTGGATAGATGAAAAACTCTCTTTTACATTTCACATAAAAAATCTTGTCTGTCGTCTGCGACAAAAAATTGGATATTTTTATAGGAACAAAGCCACCTTCCCGTTGTTCAGTAGGAAAAGGATTATTGAGGCAGTTTTTATGTCTGTCCTTGATTACGGTGATGTGGTCTACCGGCATGCATCACATTCATGTCTTAAACTCCTAGACTCAGTTTTTCACTCTGCTTTAAGGTTCATCACAGGAGATGCTTATGACACACACCATTGTCTCTTATATGAAAAGGTTGGGTGGTCCTCCCTTAAAGAGAGACGTGACGCACATTGGCATATTTTTATTTACAAAGCCTTGACCGGGAAGCTTCCTCGTTATTTAACAGAAATGCTGCTTGTTTCAGATGGGCTTTATCAGACTCGCTCCACTGACATGCTTATGCTTTATGTCCCACAAGCCCGGTCTGAGCTGGGAAAGACAGCTTTTAGCTTCAGTGCACCTGACTCCTGGAACAACTTACAGCTAAAAATTAAACTAAATACATTCATATCCTTTGGCCAATTTAAACAGACTATCTTGGATCTGCCAAACTCTACCTGTAACTGTTTTAATTAGGCTATATTGTACTTTATGCCTTTTGGTTGCTGCCACTCTTCCCCACTCTGTAAATGTTTCAATCGTTTTGTTTTCTCTTCTCTTCACTTGTTGTGTATTTGATGTATTTGCATTGAATGTTTTGTTTGTATTGTTGTTTTGAATTTGTTTTGACTCGACGTCATTGGAAATGAGGGTCACCACCCCTCAATTGGTCTCTCGAGGATAAATAAAAGTTAAATGAAAATGAAATTTTTTTTTTTATGAATCAGTAACATACTAAACTTTTGCCTATATTGTATAAAGCTATGAGAAAATTGGCTGGTTGCAATAGTAAGGGTAAGTGTAATGGAAGTTTGATACGTTATGGCCAATAATTCAAACATAAATAAAGTGATACAAGTATATTATTACATTATTTGGTTCCATTAATTACACTTAAAAACTTTTTTTTTAGATTTATAATTTTTGTAACTTTTTTTAATGGCCTGACCAATAATGTTTTATCTTATAAGGCCTAAATTTAGGTCAAAGAGTGATTGTTATTCGTTCAGAAATTGGATACTGTCATTGACACGTTACTACATTATCATCATTAGTTACACTAAAAACTGATCTTCTTTTTTACGTTATGTACCTTTATTCCATTATTGCCTACTACAAGACCTCCCCTATAGTACTCGCCAGCAGTTTGTGCCTCATATATAACGGCCCAAACAAACACTAAATCCCACTTTTTTTCGGTTGATAAATGACGTGGACAACTACCGGTAAAGTTTTGTTTTTCCTGGTGCACAGTTTATGATATTTTAAGTAGCGTGTATTCATCTTGTTTTCCAACAGCTATGCCAAGTAGTCCTCTCTCCCTCCATGCTTCTTCTCTGCGGCTGGTTCGCGGAGCCGAAAGCCAGCCGGCATACATCATGTCAGCGTTCTCTTGATAGCTTTATTGATTCCTTTTCCACTCCACCCACTCCACACCATCCCTCAAACTTTTTTCAACACCGCACGGATTAACTGAGACAGATATTTTTCCAACTGCTCAAAATAGATCATTACCCAATTGGAAAAAAAGAGATAGAGTTTAAGGCCCCCCCGCCTCTCTTTTACGGATCTATACGAGAGATTAGGAAATAGATGGGCAGCATACGTTTTCAGGAATAGAATAGTTTTGTGGCGTTTTGTTTTATGTGTTGTGTTTCTGGTGATGAATGCCAGTGAGTACGAGGGCGACAACAGCTGGAGTCTGAAATGTTTGTGGTAAATATATGGGAATGATATCTTCTAGTGTGTGTGGGTGTGTGTGTGTGTGTGTGTGTGTGTGTGTGTGTGTGTGGGGGGTGATACTCATAATAACACTGCAGCTGTGCCGGTGTGTCTTCCCCACAGTTTTTCAAATGTTCAGGACCACATTAAAAAGAATGTCATCTAGCCCCCCCAACTCTACTATCAACCTTCAGGAATGGCCTCAAGTAAGTCTGAATTGACACCCCTGTCTTAGACCCTAAGCTCCACTGACGGAAATCTCCCAGTAAAAACCCATTTAACGGAGAGAGAAAACGATTGAGAGAGAGAGAGAGAAAGAGAGAGACAGATTGAGATGATGGACGCGGTAGAAAATGGGAGCGCCGTAGCTTTAAATCCTCATAGCTAGCGATATGACAATAGGTCTCTATCACTGTTGTCAGAGCACATTCGTATCACATGGGCCCATCTCTCCCTCTGGGACAGGGGCGTATGCTTTCTGCCAGCTTCCCCTTTCTTGGGACAAATAGGGTCATAACTCCATCAAGAGGGAAGGGGGGAAGAGGCAATATAACATGCCAGAAGAAGGGAGGGGATTTTTTTTAATGTGCTTGGTCGTCTCAAATGCAATTACTTTGGGCCATCATGTGATGTTTTATCTTTCGGTCTCCATGGATTCTGCCTCCCACATTCTCTTTCTCTCAGTCATACACGCTTGCATGTGAACACACGTGCAACACATTCATGAACACACACACACACACACACACACACAGGTTTGTACGGCTATACTTGTGAGAACATGCATTGACAAAAAAGCATTCCCTAGCCCCTTACCCTAACCATCACCACTAAATGCCGAACCCCAACTCTCACACTAACCCCGACCTAAACCTTATTCATACCTGAACCTCAAACAAAGCCCTTCCCAAAGTGAGAACCAGTTAAAATGTCCTCACTCCCAAGGTGGAAACAACTGAAATTGCTTCTCACAAAAATAGTTGTACAAGTACAAACACAGACACACACACACACACACACACACACACACACACACACACACACACACACACACACACACACACACACAGGTGGAAAAAAACAGAGGCATGTAGCAAGTGCGGCGAACAAAAGGAACTAAAAAACAAAGCAGAGGGCCAAAAGTCTCATGTTCAATTATAATTTGTTTGTTGTTATAGCACAAAACCTGTTCGACAATGTTCTCTAAATTGGAGAAAAAAAGAAAAAAAAAAGAAACACACACCTTGAGCCAAATAAATGTTGATAGCACATTCCCCAGATCACTTTCCCGAGAGTAATCTACGAGGATTTTAAAATTAGTCTGCGCTCCATGCATACTAATTTCCAGACAGCTCGGGATAAACATATGATTTCAGAATTTTTAATGCAGTTAGTCATAGCCGTGGAGGGTTTTTTTCTTCCCTGTTTTTTTTTTTTTTTCAGTCTGCTCCCGACTGCAGGCAAGGTCTTTTCTGATCAAGTTAATTACTTTGAGGGGGGCAGACAGTGAGGCTAATTAAGAAATATGTCTAACTGAACTATGGTCAATGACGGCCCTACTCCTAGCAGTGTGTTGTGACCTAGATCGCTAATGCCTCCTATTTAGGCATTACCACATGACAAATATCCAATCAGACCTTACAGAGATTGCCCTCCATCATGTGTGTGTGTGTATGGTGTGGTGTGATTGTGTGTGTGTGTGTGTGTGTGTGTGTGTGTGTGTGTGTGTGTGTTATGACAGCAGGCCTTAAAAGTAAATATTCTATTGTGTGTTTCTCTATTTTTTAAATGACCAGAAATAGTAGTCAACACTTGGTCGATATAGAGAGAGAGAGAGTGTGTGTGTGTGTGTGTGTGTGTGTGTGTGTGTGTGTGTGTGTGTGTGTGTGTGTGTGTGTGTGTGTGTGTGTGTGCGTGTGTGTGTGTGTGCGTGTGTGTGTGTGTGTGTGTCAGGGCTCAATTGTCATGGCTAGGCAGGTTTTTTTTTCTGGGTTGGCTTATGGAGTCACCAGTAATCAAGAGGAGTCCATACTAAGTTGTTGATTACCTCAAATTAAATGTCTTAAAAGACAACTGCGACCCAACAGTGTCATCCATGGCTTTAAAAGTAGACGAACAAGGAGACAGGAGTGGGAATTATAATCAGTGATATAAATGCTATTGGTGGACAGCGAGACCTTGGCGAGATACTAATCAGTGTACATGGCTTCAACAGTGTCTGATATGTATATTTAAAAAGTTTCTAATGATGACTTGGACTTCCATGGTCTCCGTAGTAATGCAATATGTTGTGTATTAAACCTGCAGTGTGTAGAATTTTGGGTTTTATTTCCTAGCAGATTTTGTAGAAATGAATTATAATATCCATAAGTACATTTAATTTAGTGCATAATAGCTGACATTTTTTTTTTAATTATTATTTTTTTCCCTTAGAAAGGGTCTCATATATGTCCATATTTCTGCATATTTTGGACCAAGGCCTAGTGCCGCCATCTTGAAAGTGTCATAGTTGGAATGTCATCAGGTGCATTGTTTAAAATTTAAAATTGTTTTTGTCCTTGAAGGCCACTGTATCTTCTGTTATTATCAAAAGGGGTGGGATTACCCAGGGAGCGTTGCATTGTAGAACTTTCAAGAACTTACTTGATGATGTCATATTACACAGTGCACCTTTAACTATTAACTGTAGCCTGATATTAGCATACCTCAGACTTCCTTTGACCCTTAGAGAGTTGTGAAGACCACAATTCAAACTATTCTGGGACCATTTGTCTATATATTGTAAATATGGAGTCATTTATTCTGAAGAATGGTTGTTGTCAAAATCATTTTATTTGAAAAAATCTGTGAATATCTCTACTGTGTGGCGCTGGAAAAAAGATCCAGTGTGAATAAACAGCCTAGGCTCTGTAAATGGGCATGCTACTGTGGGTTGGTCCGAATCCTTTTGTTTACATGAATGGAACTATGTAAGATTACTAATGGTAATATGACGATGGGGAATCAAAATATACTTTGATTTAGTGCTGTTCATAAACACAGGAAGTTCCAGTATGCCTGCCGTGAATAGTTTATTGTGATTTGGCAATGATTCAAACGTTATATAATAGCATTGTTTGGTTTGCTGATGGTCTTGTTTGCTGTTAAATGACATTGATGATCACCAGAGGAGAAAATTAGACTGTTTCATAAACATTTAAAAGTTCCTCATAGTCTCTTTAAAGGGTGATTTAAGGCAATACGTTACATTCTACACATTTAGCTTCTGGCAGCCCTTATTTTTTTTTAGATTTTAAGATTGTGGTTCCAGAACACATCAGCCTCCTTTAATGTGTGATGAAAAAAAGGTCAAGTATCAAATGTTTCAAAACGACCACTCAAGTGTTGGTCCGGTCCCAAGCTGAAAAAAAAAAAATGCGAAATGTCATCTGTTTATGGAGCTGAATCCAATACAGAGGTGAGGTGACTTCAGTGGCTATAAACACTCTCTCTCTTTTTCTTTCATGAAAATATCCCATAAAAGTCCGTTGGGAGGGGGGGGGGGGGACGGCAGGGCAGGCATTTGGCCATAAAAGGCAAAAAACTGAATTATTTATGAGCAACATTTTGGAAACAGCGGTGGCAGGGGGGGGGCGGGGGAATTTTTGTGGTACGAGGGGGGTGATGCATGTCCAGTGGCCTTATTCTGTGGCAGCCCTCTAATGCTTTTGATAAATGGCTGTTATCTTCACCCTTTGGTGTATGACGACCATCTGCTATTGGATCCTTAAGGGCCAATTGGGAGACATTTGAGAGAAAACTGGGTCAGCTCAGGTTGCTGCGTTTAGAAAAGGAAAAGGTTGCTGACCGTGAGAAGTCCGGCAATCTCTTTCTGTGCGTGTGCGTGTGTGTGTGTCACAGGGCCATGCTGACCTCCCCTTATCAGAGCGGACAGAACTCTGTTTTTTTTTTAGTTTGTACTCAAAGGCATCGCCTCAGAGGGATTGGGCTGTGTGGGATCACGATAGATTTTTTTTTTCTTTACATACTGTGATGCCCAATTTCTGCACACCCACTGTCTGCCTGAAAGCAGCACAAGCTCTGAAAAAGTCCAAGTTTAGTTTCATCGAGGGTTTTTTTTTAGCTTACAGGGAAGAGTTAGTATATAGGAGGTTGCTGGTTCATATGCATACAGAAAGGCAGGTTGAACTTAATAAAGTTAAAGGTGGAGTTTTGCAATCCCGGAGCATGCTTTTGTTGTCGAAATCACTTTGAGTCAAAATCTGTGAATATCTCCTCACGATCCGCTACCTGTCTGTACAGTGTGTGCCTTGAACAAAATTCCAGTGTCCAATGTTAATACTCTAGACCAAATAGGCTCTGCAGACGGGATGTGTTGCTATCCTTTGTTACATACCAGTTTACAGAGACTAGGCTGTGTATTAAAACCAGATTTCTTTTCAGTGCATACACACAGTACGGACAGGTAGCAGATCATGAGAGATATTCACTGATTTTGACAAAAATGTGATTTTGACAACAAGCGTTCTCCAGATTCACTGACTCCCTCTTTTAACCAGAAAAAACTTTGCGAACAAATGATACCATGTTTTACCAGTTAGATGTTTTAACCTCCTGTAGAAGGACAACCTTTCGTCTGCCCAAAGATGCAGAAAATGATCAAGAGTGCAGCAGTGTTGTATCAAGAGACTGGTGTCTTCAGTAAGCCTGTCAACAGCTCGTCACAGCCTGAAAGACTCCCTGGGGCTGAGACCATTCAGACAATAGAGGAGTGTTTAAACGACGTGTGTGAATGGGCCAGGCCAGGGCAGGCAGAGGCTGTCCCAGATATGAAATTAACACTCACACACTTCCAAGTCCACTGTTGGCAAAATTTATGAAAATTTACCAGAAGGTATTATACATGTTTTTAAGATGATTTAAAGCATGTCCAAGAGGGGACTTGAAAAATGTCCCCTGTTAGTTTTGGAGTCCACTGTTAGTGGAAGTGTTACGATCTCAGGTTCCCTGTTGGATAGGTCGGCTCACTCACACACACACACACACACACACACACACACACACACACACACACATCTGCTAAACCTTGTGTTTCCCTGGCCTTATACTTGTATTCACCTGCTTGTATTTGGGTTCACAGACACTAGCGGGCACGTGCAGTTAGCTAGCTAGCTGGTATAGCCCAAAAAGACTTGATGATTTCTTGTGATTTTGACTGTCATAGCTTTTATGTTGATTTAAACTTGTTGAGCCTAAGGTTTTTTTAACAAGGAGGTATCATTCTCATTATCATCAACGAGACCATCAGTGCAAAGAACGCTGTTTTTAAACAGTTTTTCTTAATGCCTTTGTCATGGGTACGTGACCCAGGTAAGAACACTACGACTTTTGTCCAAAGGGTTGCTAGAAGTAACACAAAGTGAAAGTTCCTCAGAGCACCTTCAAGATACCTGATCCATGTGTGATATGTTTTGAATAAAGTTTTGAACAATACAAAACTAAGATGGAGAGAATACATATTTGATAAACCATGTATTTTCCATACCTTATACTTAATTCACCCACTTCAATATGGCTACAAAGACACTATAGTAGGGCCTTCTTCTTGATTGGTTACCGTGTCAACCTCTCCTGTCAGACAACAGGAAGCTGATGGTGTGTTCCCTCTCACTCGTATCGACTTGGTCGCCAACTGCTTTAATCATCCTTTACAATAAATCTCAATCAATTCAGCGTTGAGGATGCGAGACACGTGCAGATGGCATGGGCCGATAGTCCTCCTGACACATTGCAACTCAATCAAAACGGTGGCACAATAAAAGAGAGAGACACACACACATACGCAAACGCACGCACACAGGCACACACACACACACACACACACATACACACACAAATGCATGCACACACACACACACACACACACACACACACACACACACACACACACACTTTCTCCCAGGACAAGGGGATCTGTGAAGCGCTCACTCCTTACTAATCTCTTGCCATCACCGTGTGCCATGTCAAAAGCAAGTATTAACCCCCACCCTCCCACACACACACACACACACACACACACTCCATTCTCCAATGTCAAGCCTTTTGACAACGATATGAGGACTTATTAGTTTAATCGGCAACATAAACAAATCACAACCACTTAGCCCAGCCATCATTTCAGGCAACACTCGGAGGACACATTCGGCAAAGATTTCCCCAAAATTGAGACTGCGGTCTGGGGGATTGGGTTATGACTGTGACTGTGTGTCGGTATAAACAGGTGGTGGTGTCGGCGAGTTGCCAAAACACAAGCAGGCGGGCACCAAATGGAATAAAATGGGCAAAACAGATGTTATGCTGTGCTGTGCCTTGATTTCAGTGGTGCTCATGCTTGATTTTTATAAAGCCCACTGAAGTATACACACACACACACACACACACACACACACACACACACACACACACACACACACACACACACACACACACACACACTGTCATTGGCATGGCATACAGTATGTAGCTAGATAGACATGCAATGCTGGGAGGACTTGACAAGCGGGCTGTGAACCTAGTAAGTGTACTGATTTTTAAGTTTAGTCCAATAAAACCCATTAATGTACATTTTCAGAACCTTAAACTAGTACGAAAGAAGACATGTTATGGAAGCAAAATAGACATTAACATCTCAAAATTGTCCCGTTCTTGAAAAAAAAAAAAGATTTTTATGCCCTCAATTTTGACTATTTCAATATTTCATCTGTATGCTGTATTCTGTCAATGGATTGCTAAGGAAACATACTTGAGTGTTTCTATCCTTCGCAGTTGCAGTGACAGCAACAAGCCGAGGTGCCTAGCTTTCACATCACTGACATTCATTGATTTGAGTGGTGCTCACGCTTGCTTTGTAAAGCCTACTGAAGTATACACACACACACACACACTGTCCCTGGCAGAGCTGGCATACGGTACACGCATAGCTAGATAGACGGGCCAATGCTGGGAGGACCTGACAAGCGGGCTGTGAACCTAGTAAGTGCACTGACTTTGATTTCTCGCTGAGACTTGGTCTGACAAGGGTGTCAAGCAAATGAGAGGAGACCGTGGAGGGGAGAGAGAAAGAGAGAGAGAGACAGAGAGAGAGAGAGAGAGAGAGGGAGAGAGAGATAGAGGGAGAGAGAGAGAGGGAGGGAAAGAGAGAGGGAGAGAGATAGGGAGAAAGAGAGAGAAGGAGAGAGAGACGGAGAGAAAGAGAGGGATAGAGAGGGAGGGAAAGAGAGAGGGAAATAGAGAAGGAGAGAGAGAGAAAGAGAGAGAGAGAGAGCGACAGAGAGAGAGTGAGACGGAGAGGAAGCAAGACATCCGGTTGTATAAGCAACGCAGCTGATCCGAGACGTGCCGTGAAAGAGAGAGGGGAACGTGATAGGAATGCACTGCATGCCTCGAGGTGTTGCCTGTATGTCAGTGCCTCTGGCCTTTCGTTGGGTTCATAGGGCGTAGGTTTCACATGGGATATGCCCCCCCCTCAATATCTAGAACAGGTACATGTGTCGCCCTCAAAATAAATGATATACAACCCCCTTCTCCCCAAGAAATGACTAAGAAATATTGATATATCCTTCTTACCTGTAACTTTATATCAGACACCCCTAAAGTGGACTGTACCATCTTAACCTATGGGTCTTTTACATACAGTACATACATCCAGGTGGCGTCGGTTCTGACTAGCTCAGGTAAGGCAATGCAGACTGACCCTGCGTTCCAATCCCCATACTTCCCTACTATTTAGTATGCCAGAAACATATTTAGGATGTCCCAATACATGCACGTCAATTGTTGTATTCTGAAAATACACAAATTCCCCACTAACTCCAAAAGCATTTTGGAGTATTCATCCTTATTCTTGACATTTCTCGACATAATGAAAAAAAAAAAACTTCCTCATCTGATTTTTTTTTCTCTATCCGGTGGCCTTAAAACTCTTCTGTACTTTAGTATGTAGTGCAGTAAAAAGAAAAAGTATTTGAATTGGAACGCAGGGAGTGTATTAATGCAAGTAGCTATAGCTAGCTTGTTGAGCCCAAAACTATAGGTACCTGAGTGTTGTCTTTTGGTTCACATACATAAAGACCTTTCCACCACAAATTGATGCAAATAAGCACAAATGAATGCATACAAATCCAACAGAATACCGTAAATTAAGTGTTTAACGCTCAAAATCTTTCTAGACACCCCAGATTAATGTGAAAAAAACCAAACGTACGCCCATGCGCCATGTTTGCATTATACTTTCCAAGGCCAGTCAAATGTTTTAGTGCCTTTCCCAAAGTCACTGCCCTCTTCCAATTTAATTTAATGGCGGTTAGATAAGTAGTAAAAACTGCATTATATAAGAATCAGTTATAACATTTACAGCCCAGATATTATGAGTCACTTTCAGACTGGAAGGTTAGCGCCACACTCACTTCACTTCACAAAACAGAGACAGTTTCCAAATGAAAAAAAGATTGGATGATCAACTAATAATTGGCATTTTGGTTTTGATATGCTTTTAAGAGTGAAGGAGGGAAGGAGTTCACGATGAGAGAGAGAAGGGGTCTGAAAGCCTGTAATGACAGTGACTGCCACACACACACACACACACACACACACACACACACACACACACTGAGACAAACACACTGAGACCAACACACACTCACACACACTCTGAGACACACACTGAGACACACACATACACACACTGAGACACACACACACACACACTGAGACACACACACACACACACACACACACACAGACACAGGAGCGGGGGTGGACGGGCGAACTGTGGTGTGGATAGCTCTGTGTGAAATTAAGGCGACCTTGAAGAGATCTGGAGACAGAGAGAGTCTGCCTGGTAATTACGGTGAAAACGTGTGTAACTAACTACCATGTTCAGCAGTGCTATATGTGACCACGCACCACGCTCAATTACAGGGAGAGAGAGACCTGAGAGAGAGGGGGAGGATAGAGAGAGAGGGATAGAGAGAAGGAAAGAGAGGAAGACTGAGAGAGAGAAAGAGGGAGGGATAGAAGGATAGAGAGAGGGGGAGAGAGAGGGACTGATAGAGAGAAGGAGAGAGAGGAGAGAGAGACTGATATATATATAGAGAGAAAGAGAAGGATAAAGAAAGAGGGATAGAGAGAGATGAGAGAGAGACTGATAGAGAGACTGATAGAGAGAGATAGAGAGAGGGCTGGAGAGAAGGATACATAGGAGGATAGAGAGAGAGGGATAGAGGGAAGGAGAGAGATAATGATATAGATAGAAGGATAGAGAGAAAATGATAGAGATAAAGATATAGAGAGGGATAGAGAAGGAGGGATAGAGAGAGAAGGATAGAGAGAAGGATAGAGAGAGCCAGCAGGAGAGCTATATCGGAGAGAGAGGGGAGGTGCCAGGGTCATTTTCCCCTTTGCAGACCTTCAGACTAATGCGGCCCAGGAGAGGCGGCTATTTTCTGAATCTCACTGGAAGATGTCCCCCCGCTCCCCCACACACTTGGAAGATGTTTTTTGTTTTTTTCCCTCTCTTTTTCTCTTTTCTTCCAGCCCCAGAGCTATGACGCAGGTGTGTGTGTGTGTGTGTGTGTGTGTGTGTGTGTGTGTGTGTGACGGATGTAAAACAAGATAGAGAGAACGCGTCTGAATGTGTAAAGCAGCTTAATTTTGGAGGAAAATGTGTTAGTTATTACATTTTGCTTTGCATATTATAATCATATTTGAATATTTGCTTTATTTATGTCCAAGTCTTTTAATGGTATGTAAAAAAAAAAGGGAATGTGAACAAAAGGGGAGCATATCTTATCTAGCACAGCGCCTGTTTACAGAGCCTCAACCAGTATTACACTGTTTTTTTTTGTCAGCATACACACAGTAAGTACAGGTAGCAAACCACACGCGAATATTCCCTGATTTTGACAAAAAAGTGAGCCTTTAAATGGTGAACAGGGATTGATTAAGTTTCTGTAGTATTGACGTACGCAGGCCAACACAATGCAGGGCGCTCCCAGTTTGTAAACGCTGCCATACTGAGAAATACAGAGAGGGTTTTATGGAGCTGATAGGCTTAATCAACTTTATGCCAACTCATTTGACATCACTAGAATGCAACCGCCATTCATTAATATGAAAAAAAGTTACGCACTATAGCTTTAAATGGTAAAAACGGAGATTGATTAAGTTTCCTGGTGTTGACATACGAGAGAGAGGGAGAGGATAGAGGGAAGGAGAGAGAGAGAGAAAGAGAGAGAGAGCCAGCAGTAGGACGTGTAGGTACGTAGGCCTTAAAACACTGCAGGGCCCCGCCATCCCTTATCCAACCCGCCTCAGGTCCCTGTCTGTCACACATAAGCCAGAGAGAGGCAGAACTGAAGGTGGCACCGATTCACACACAGCCAAAACTTTTATCTCAGAGTAGATAATTCCGCCCGAGAGGAAGGTATTATGTTCCTTCCAAAAAAAGCCCTGCGTGTGCATGTGTGCGTGTGTGTGTGTGTGTGTGTGTGTGTGTGTGTGTGTGTGTGTGTGTGCGTGTGTGTGTGTGTGTGTGTGTGTGTGTGTGACGTGCGTGTGTGTGTGTGTGTGTGTGTGTGTGTGTCCCAAAATCACAGCCATAGAATCCCAGTTGATGCGCTTCTCAGGTGGCCATCATATTGCTACTGAATGGATTTCAAGCGAAGTGATGTGGAACGATTCCCTTTGAGAAACGAGAGGAGCCCATTCAAATGAAGATAAAGTCCTTAAACTGCAGCTGCTGTGTCCTTGGATCTTTTTCATTTTTTTCTTTTATTTCATTCTTTTTCCTCGATATCCAGGAATAAATAATGTGTGTTCACGGATATAAAAAAAAATCCTCTTGACAATGATGTTCATTTGCAGTATACACTAGCTTTTTTGAAAAGTGTTTCTTTATATTATTGTATAAAATACTGTCAATTGTTCCACTTTTTCCGCCATTGTCCATTGCTATGAATCAGTTAGACCTCTACAGCTAAATCTCCATATAAGTTTTACATTTGGACATATCAAAAGGTGTCTTGAGCACATGGAGACTCTCCCTGCATTCCAATTCCCATACTTCCCTACTATTTGGTATGCCAGAAAAAGATTTAGGATGTCCCAATACATGCAGGTCAATTGTAGTATGCTGAAAATACATAAATACCCAACCAACTCCAATTGCATTTTGGAGTTTTCGTCTTTATTCTTGACATTTCTGTTTTTTTCTCTCTCCTGTGGCCCTAAAACTCTTCTGTACTTTAGTATGTAGTGCAGTAAAAAGAAAAAGTATGTGATTTGGAACGCAGGGACAATTTTAAAACTCATTTCTAGAGCCTATACTTGCATTGCTGAATTGACCAAACTTCCCATTGACTCCCATGTATTAACACCTACCTTGTCTACTCTGCCTGCTGGCTTAGGCACTCCAGCGATTTGTTACAACCTGGCACTTTTCCCGAATCCTCTCAAAAAACCAAATGCTACCTCATAGCTGGATGTGTCTTTTCCATACTCCCATGCTGAGTGTGGGTATTGCTATCCCACAGGCCTACTGTACAACATGATAGTTTCTGAACATGTAGCATTCTCATTTGGCATGGAGGAGAACAGAGAAAACCAAAATATTTCACTCAGTTACCCATGCATTTTATTTTTTCTCTTCATCTGTTGTTGTGTATTTGCATTGTATACCAAATTGTTGCATTGCATTGTATCTATTGTTGTTTTTTGCTTTGCGTTTGTTTGACTCAACGTCATTGCAAATGAGGGCCAGCCCTCAATTGATCTCAAAAGTATAAATAAAGGTTAAATAAAAAAAAAAAATACATTCTTTTGGTAAACCTTCATGCATAGTCACAGCAGATGCAAAATCTAATTAATGTATACACTACATACCCCTGTACATTTAATCCAGTTGGGTTTACAGTATATGTTTTTCAAAATCATATATTTGGACGATGTTGTGAGTTGAACATGTAATTTTGTGAAAAGGGACACATCTTGAATGGACCGTCATGAATCAAAATCATTGTGATACGTGGATTTAATTCAATTCTTACGCATATTTAAATGTTATCCAAGACACTGCATCATCCAGCAAATGTGTTGGTGTAGTAAAAACAATGTGGTTTACATCTTTGCGATGAACTAGATTTATCCCATGTTTTCTCTACTTGTGATTCACACAAACTCAATGCCAACTGTCTTTTTTTGACAGTTTTCGAGTTGTTCTGTTTCTATGGAATCTAACTTGGGAAGACATTTGATACAGAGGTTCCATAATAAACACTCCCTTAACAATTCACTTACTCTTCATGTCAGTTTAGGCCCACCAAAGTACACCCATACAGGCCGGACATACCAAGAGGAAAGAACATCTCAGAGGATTTCAGGAATAGAGATGTGATGTTGCATTTGTCTGGGGGACAGCTATAAATTAATTATAAACACACTTTTATGTCCTGTAGTTTGGGGGACCTCTTTGTTATATTCACCTTTGCAATAATTATTTTATTTTCCTCTTTTCCAAACAAATGTCTAACCGTGACTCCATTACGTCTTTTGTACGATCGAATCACCAAATCACTGTTTAAATCATTTTTAAATAATGCAACATCAACAAGAAGCAAGAACCAATCAGAGTCCACGGTTTCACCTGTATATAGAGACTTGGACCTGAGCGGCTTTCGTTTGATTTTGAGCTTGGAGTGCTAATCTTAGCACTCCAAGCGAACCGAACTAAGTGGTTCTCCTTAAAAGCCTGGTCGTGGTATTTTAACAGCAAATAGAGCCTCTTCCAATCTTTTAATAGACAATAGAACAATAGAAAAAAAAATGCATCAGTGAGTAAGGCCTCTGGGAAACAAAACCCTTTTCAAAATCCCCCTTCAACGTTTAGTAGAAAATCCATTTGATTTAGTTTCATATGGTTGCTTAACTCGTAATAATTACCTTCGTAAGGGGAAGCCTGCATGGGCACAATTATCTCAAACAAGACATTGTTGGAGACACTGTGTTACTGTCTAAACTCCCTTGCTCTTCAATTAACTCCGCTGGTGCCAAATATCGCCCTTTTTATCTAGCCATATATAAAGCTACTTATAGCAACACAAACCCTATAGCAACCACACTTACACCTCTGAACCAGATCAGATTAAAACAATCTCGAACTGAGAGTGAGTCCTTTAATGATTGTGAAAACATGGCTGTTTTTAGCCCCACTAATGGCACTGTGTTTTTTGCGTGAACACCTGCTAAACAGGACAATTTTTTTTTTTAAATTTGCAATCAAAGAAAACCGTGTCCGCCACCCCCATCATGGGAAGTTAACCCCTATAGTGTTACCGATAGCCTGAAGTCTGAAGTGGTACGGCCATTTGATTGTTCACCGTGCAAAGCCGAAATGAAATCTTTTCTAATTTCACCCCGGCACTTGTCGTAACGATTGTTGTCTGTGATTTTTTCTTCAGATTGCTTTTTCTTTGATTGTTTTTTTCTCTCTCTCTCTCTCTCTCTCTCTCTCTCTCTCTCTCTCTCTCTCTCTCTCTCTCTCTCTCTCTCTCTCTCTCTCTCTCTCTCTCTCTCTCTCTGTATAGGCTTGATTGTATCCTTGATGACAAACAAAATGGAGATTTCTGGAAGAGTATTACGCCAAATTGTTTGTTGGGTTGACTTGGTAATCAATTGAAAATCCCCCTATCCTATTTATAAGAGAGGCGTAATGACAGTTGTTCACTCTCTGTATCATCCAAGTATAGCTGTTGGTCTGGATACTTTTTCTTTTTTTGAGTGCACTACAAGATGTCTGTTGAAATAGAATACCGTGTGTATGTGTGTTTGTGTGTGTGTGTGTGTGTGGGGGGGGGGGGGGGGGGGTGGCACAGTGGTTAAAGCGTCCCTCTAGAGGCTCAGTCCTCATTGCAGCAGACCCAGGTTTGAATCCGATTGGGTCAGTCCCAATAGCCAATAAGAACAGAGAATCGGAACCTCCCTCTAATTGGTCAAAGTGTACAGCTCATGTTAACTTTGATCAATCAGAAATCACATACCCCAGCTTTAATGTACCGTTGTTGTAAAGTGTTATGTAATTGTAGTCTCTTAATACTACAAAAAATATACTTCTGTAACACTTTGAACAAATGTGATAGAGATCCTTGAACTAAACTAGATAATGTGTTTTTTAATACTAACCCAGTAAGACTCTCAGTTTCCTCAGTAATGTCAGCTGGAGGCGACTTGCTGAAAAGCCTGGTTTTCACTTCCACAGAATGTTCTCGGATGGGCCGATCTCAGTTGCACTCTCTTAATGTAATTTTTATCCCTTTTTTTCCCTTTTATCTACTATTTCAAAAAGAGCGTTTGATCTACAATCTACAAGGGTTGGAGAGAGAGAGAGAGAGAGAGAGAGAGAGAGAGAGAGAGAGAGAGAGAGAGAGGGAGAGAGAGAGAGAGAGAGAGAGCGCCTGTGAATGTTATCATTATGAGCATAAATTCAACTGGAATATTATTTCTCAGTGGAACCTGCACAATAAATGAAACTGACAATTCGGAGATGAGACAGAAAGCAGATTGGGGGACTGACACTAAATGAATATTCTCCCCCAACTTAAGAGGCGGCTGCAGTTTCGGGAATATAGTAAAACTGTCTGTTTCAAATTGTATTTTCTCGGGAGTCCATGTTCAGTGAGTGTCTTCATCAGCTATCGAATGAAACATGACTCTTTTTTTTCTCTCCATCTGTTTCATGTGGGCTGGTCTGTGATTTTATAACACACACACACACACACACACGCACACACACACACACACACACACACACACACACACACACACAAGCTTTTAATTAAACGTTTGACTGTCGCCCCAAGAGGTGGTATTGTTCTTCTGCAGAGGTAGTTCTTATAAACTACACATATAAACACACATTCCACTGATGTTTAGATTTAGAAATGAACCCCTTTATAAACACAAAGCCTTTCATTCCCAAATTATAGCCATATTGTATCATTTTAAACCTGTAGCAATGAGGTGAAAATTGGTCTTTGAATTTGCTCAGTTGACCTTAATTAAGTCAGATTGGTCTCACGTGTTTGAAATATCATGTTGGAGTCATTATGCCAACCTACTAATGTAACACAAACGATCCAAACCAACATCTAAGACTGTTGATACATTAAATGATTAACACTTAGCATAGTAATACAATTTATTTTAAAGCTATAGGGTGTAACTTTTTTATTTAAATGGAATGTCTGTTATATTCAGGCCATTGAAAACCGTGTTGACACCAAGTTGATTAAGCCTATCAGCTTACCACAAAACTCTCTCTGTATTTCTCAGTATGGCAGCGTTTACAAACTGGTTTCAATCCCCCGACAATGGTGCAGGAGCTCAGAAAAACCCCAAGAAGAGCCCAAGAAATGTTGGAAGTACTGCAGAATGAATAACATCCATGCGCGATCATTAAAGGTTTATCTCATGTACATGTGCAAACTCGTGTTGTTGTAATTACTCAGAATTCATCACAGGACAGACGTTACGCACTATAGCTTTAATGCTTAAAATCCAAAACAGATATTGTCTTTGTTTTCCCACAACATATACAGACAGATCCAATATATTCCAAGTAGAAAGTCCAGCATTTGTTTCAGTCTGTGTAGTTTTCTGCACTGGCTGTACCCTGTGAGGAAGTCCTACAGACACAGTTCTGCTTCACAACTTTGTTTCATGTCTCCGCAAGAAAAAAATATACTTTAAAGGAACTTCAGCAGCATCAGAGCAGCTTCAAAAGGGGCCAGAAAGCAACATTGTATGGCCTCTTATTTTGTGTTTTATTTCCCCTCCCCCACATATGTTTTCTGTCCTCCTCAGCTGGAAAAAGATACACATGTCAACTGGTTCAAAGGCTGTGTCGAGGTTTTCACAGTCGTCTGTCTAATCTCTTCTCAAACCGACTTTAAAATAGTGGAATCCAGTGACATAGGGGTCGGGCGAGAGTGTGTGTGTGTGTGTGTGTGTGTGTGTGTGTGTGTGTGTGTGTGTGTGTGTGTGTGTGTGTGTGTGTGTGTGTGTGTGTGTGTGTGTGTGTGTGTGTGTGAGTGTGTGTGTGTGTGTGTGTGTGTGTGTGTGAGTGGATGTGGTAGACTAGGAGTGATGGGTATATGGAAAAGGGAGGAAGCCAAACTATGTAAATAAAGGATTGAAAAGTTCATATTTATGCATTTAAAGTGAGACACGGCAGACATAAAACAGAATGTTTCAAGCACTTGGTCAATTTTGCAGTTTTCGGCTATTTTACCTCCATAACATGTCTTCTCTCATACTAGTATAAATAAAAGGTCCACAATGTACATTAACACACGTTTTTTTTTTTTCAATGTTACCTTGTCTGTTTGTGTGCCTACTCTATCTTATCAGTTTTCTTTTCAGTACTCTGAACCAAAAATCTCAATTTATAAAACTAAACTTTTCATAATAATTCTTAGCATTATTCTGATCACATGTCAATTGCATGCAAATGTCAGTCTGTAGATGTACAAAGCTGGTAGTGACATACCCCAATAGACTTGGAGCTGTGATTGCAATTATGCACCACTTTGTGTTGGTCTATCACATGAAATCCCAATAAAATAAATGCACGTATGGGGTTGTTACGTGACAAAATGTGGAAAAGGTCATGGGGTATGAATACTTATGCAAGGCACTGTATGCAAATGTACACAACACATATGTTTCAAGGTTGTACATAGCGCATTGGATGGATGAGTGTGTGGTCATAAAGGGACCAGCTATACTTAATATGTTAATGAAACTTTGCATTAGCTCTGGCCTTGCTCATTTCTCACTAAGCTCTCTTCCTTTTACTACCATGACCGTGACAGCCAATCAATGAGTGGCTAACTGCTCCAATTGAGACCGCTGCACTAAAGCGCTGTAAATCGACAGAACCAGTATTATATATGGAGTTAAGAGAGTCTACTGTCTGTCGGTGAGTAAAAAGGTATAAAAGGCATAATTAATCTTCTATCACGTTTGTTTTCGCAAGCTTGTCAGATGAGGATTTAAACTGCGGATACATTTTAAACTGCGGATAAAGTATGCCTTCTGCTTAACAAGCGAAAACATAATCAAGTCACGTTTAGTCAGATGTTTTGAATAATAACACCCACCGAATGTAAAAATATTAGAGGGTATTTTTGGAGTGACAAGTTTTTTTTTTCTAATCAGACACACACACGCACAAACACACACACACACACACACACACACACACACACACACACACACACACACACACACACACACACACACACACACACACACACAGCACAGGGTTATATTTTCTAACATAACCCTACTGACGCATATAGAGTGTTGTGTATGTATGTGAAGCAACATTAAACACATCGTTAATAAAGCATTTCCTTAGCACTCGACACATTAGATGTTTCTAGACAGTAAGTGCAAATGTCAAAAGTCATCTCAGGCTAATGGCATTTCTCATGTTCTTTTCTTTGTGTTCATTAAATCAATTAGTAATAATTGCCGTCACACACTTCACAGATGCCGTGTGTGTAATTTTAGAACATAGGCGAATACATATATTCACACACACACACACACACACACACACACACACACACACACACACACACACACACACACACACACACACACACACACACACAGCCTCTTGACAAACAGGTCTGTGTGATCATTCATGGGACTTATTCATTCTGTATTACCCGCCTCTAGTCGCATATGGCATCGTAACAGATGGACAATCTGTTTGGGGCTTCAAAGTTAGAAAGCAAAGTTCATTAGCGTCACCATGAGCTTTGAGCCAGAGATCTGAAAATAACTCTATCATCCCCCTATAATCATATTTAAACACTTCAAAAGTTTGTCTGGAAATGCCAATCAAGGAAACTTTAGATAAAGGACTGCCTCGTGTAGTTGAATTCACAAGAAATGAACACTATTTGTCATGTTGTAGTTAGTCTTCGGCTGTGCGAAGAGCCATACTAACATCCTACCACTACGCATTTTGACGTCAATTTGAGTATGTTGTGGTTGTGTATGCGAGTTTGTGTAGGTGATAAAATGCTTGGTTGAGTACTAACTTCCGGAGAGATTTTGTGTATGGATCGATAGGATACTTTTCCTACTCAACCACTGCACAATGCATTGCGTCTTTTCAAATGACATGGACGTTTTTATTTTAAATTTTTTTTTTATTATTAATTATTACTTCTGTATACTTCAGTGTAAACGGTCCGACCGACCTCGCATACACATCGAACGTTAACAGTATGTAGTATACATGTTGAGTATTTAGGAGGGAGGACGTTAGTAGGGCTTTTAGAACACAGTCCTGGTTCGAAGGCACATCAGCAACCGTCAGGATACAAGTGCATCATGGGAAAACTTGTCACAAGTATAAAGGTGTCGACACTAATGTGAATACACATCGTAGGCCAATTCCGTTTCCACACTGCACCTTTAATGTAAAAATAAACACATATATTAGACTCATTTCGACTGCATACTTGATAGTATTTGTTTAAAGGCAACACATTATTTTACGGATAGTACCTTTACTTCCAATTATACTGCACGTGTAGCCCTGTATGTCATTTCTAGTTGGGCCAGTAAATCACAGCAAAACATTTCTTTTGTGCAAAACAATTAGAAGTGTATATTGTCACCCCCCCCCCCCCCTCCCCCAAATGTACTTAACGATCGCAGAGTGAGCCCCTTTAAATCAGTTCAGAGCCCACCTGAGTTCCTGTGCAATAAAACCCAGGGCCCCCCATGGGTGAGAGACAAGAGCCCTCCGCGCGCTGTAATGACTTCAACTAAACAGGTCGACAACAGATGGTGACATTCAACACCCCAAAGGTTGTCCCACAGCTTTAGGACAGAGTGAGATATTGTTTTCCATGCGCGGGGCCAACACCTGTCAGAAATGGCAAATAGGTCTGACGAAGTAGTGACTCACACAAGGAATGGTTATGTACTCTATGGTGAGGACAAATGCTGCCAGTAAGGTGAGGTGATTTGAGTACTAGTGTACTTCTGGAAATGTCTTCGATACATTTTATTGTTTTACACTATGGCAATCACCTAAATGAATGTATTAACCCTATGTTTCGAACAATTTTTGATGAACGTATGAAATTAAATTAAAACATACATAACAATATAGAAATCAAATCAAGCCAATTTTAACATAACACATAATATTCTGGTCTATGCTGTGTTTTATTTTCTTTTTTTTTTTTAATATGAACAATAAAAAAAATCTAATTGAGCCATTTTCAACATAATGTACACTAGAACCGTTGGTGCCTGAAATCATTTCTAGTGTGATTTTTTTTCTGTCAAACAACATCATATATAGTGGATGTATATCAATATGTTTAATTAGGCAGTGCTACTATAACACACCAGAGCTGGCACATTAAATGCGTACAGAAAATGTGTGAAAGAAACCAAACTGTGATGTTCTGGCAAATTCTATATATTCATATGCCAGCAATTTAATGTGTGAGAGAGAGAGGGATAGAGAGAGATAGAGATAGAGAATGGGAGAGAGAGAGAGAGAGAGAGAGAGAGAGAGAGAGAGAGAGAGAGAGAGGGGAAAGGGGAGGTGGAGAGAGAGAGATAAGAGCTGCATTGAGTATTTTCTTTAATGTAGGCCACTGCACACCTGTAGCTGAATCTTGGCCACTTCATCACGGTAACCCCTTGGCTGTCTCCTCAGTGTGTGTTCATCTCCCTTTAGTAAATGCCCCTCAGGGACTTAAGGGAATAAAAACCCATCCTTAAAGCATCTTCACCTGCATTTGAAAAGCCTAATTCCTGCCACAATGTCATGTCAAATGGTGTCTGCAGTTTTGTGAAGGGTTCTTTAACAAGGGGAATATTTTATTTACACTAATTGAGAGTGTGGGTGGAGAAAGAGATAGGGACAATTAAGGAGTTGAAGGTTTTTCTCTCTCTCCTGGATTCTAGTCTCACTGGAATAACTACAGTACATCCGCAATATGATAATGTCCAGAGTTGAGGAGTAGTGAACTCCAAATAATTAGTCTTGTGGTCCACCTACATTGCGCAGTAGATTGCTGGTTTTAAAATATGTTTTTGCCATTTTTTGCGTAGTGAACTACTGAAACAACACAAGAGGAATTGATTCTTATTTGTATTGGTCCATTGCCTCACTGATTGAACCCCCATTGACCAGCCCCAGATGATTTTAAAATGAAATATTTGTAATGAATGTATGACCTGTCTAAAAAATGTACACTTTTTAGTTTTTTTGCAAGGAACTAATATTTTTCAGTTTTTATTTGTAATAATGTAATATGAATGAATGAATGAACACTTTATTCCGGACTCAACGTTCCATATAAAAGACAATAAAAATACATGACAACACAAATTAAAATACATACAAGCATCGATAGAATTAGAATAATAGAATTTCATATGACATAAAGTAAGTAAAATGTCAATTATAACCTATATACTTTTTTTTTTTACAATGTAATATTAACTAATTTTTAAAATTAGCTTTACTAAACCAAATTATATCCCGCTGCTTACATATGGGGTAACTTTGCTGTAGTTCAATTTCTACCGGTGTAAAAATGGTAGTTTGCAAAGCTGTGCATTTCAGTAGTTGAACATAATGTAGATTGACACTGTTCTATGGTAAACAATGTGGACTCAAGTCACAATACCAAAAAACAACTCTCAAACACTTTCAAGCATGATGTCATGTTTGCACCATCTACTGTGTGCCCCACAGAGTTCTCTTCGCAATGTCCGCCTGGGCTTGTGTCACTTCTGAGCGCGTTGGGGGCACTAGGAGTCTTTGTATTGTGGATTCATATTTCATGGCAGCAGCATATAACCAAGAGGAAAGCCATATGGTAATACAGACTGGACAGGCCTTATAAAGTTCCCCCGGAGCAAGAGAGCTGGTTGGAGTGACCTAATGAACCAGCATGACTGTGTGTGTGTGTGTGGAGGGGGGGGGGGGGGGGGGGGTGTGTGTGTGTCTGTGTGTGTGCCTAAGCCCTGTGACTCGAAACCCCCCAGGACACACACACACACTCACAGACGCACACACACGTACACACACACACACACACACACACACACACACACACACACACACACACAAGCACACAACTCTGGCTATAGCACACAGCCACACACGACAAGGCAAGTCAAGGCACCGATGTTCCCAAAAGCTGCTGCACTATATGCCAACAGGGAATGGGACAATCTAGCAAGGCTTAGTCATGGCTCTGTGGAATAGTAGGTAGGCATGTGTATACAGTATGTCCAGTGTGTGTGTGTGTGTGTGTGTGTGTGTGTGTGTGTGTGTGTGTGTGTGTGTTAGAGAGAGTGGGTTTGTGTGTGTGTTTGTGTTTGTGTGTGTGTGTGTGTGTGTGTGTGTGTGTGTGTGTGTTCCTTTCACCTTTGTGAGTTGAAACCAACTTCTTGCAACATTAAAAACCGTGCATCCCCCTAATGTCATATCTAATTTTGAACACATTTCTCATTCTAACCTTTTAACTCAGAGCCTCGCCAGTTTGCATTGTGAAGCAGTAACACCAGCAACGTATATCTAGATTTCTAAATTGCACTATAAGTGATGGGGTAAACCATTCCACAGTGATTGTTCTCTGCAAAAATGGCATACTATAGTTCAAATATGACTATGGTTAAAAAATAAATAAAAAAAGATTTGTCGATGGCCAGTATTATGAGGAACCTATAACCGCAAACAAAAACTCTTTTCAATCCAATTATAGGAGTGTGAGTGTTATATTTTGATACACTTGAAAAAAAATATGCCTTTACCATGGCACAACATGCCAACGCTGGCTTTGGAAGCACAACTATTGAGTTCCACATTAAAAACACAGGACGTTTTAGTAAATACTCGCTATATTTGACAAAGTCGCACTTCTGAAACTTCAGTTTTTAAAATACATTGTAGGACAAAATAAAGACTGAATATCCCCCCCCCCCCATGTCACTTAGTTTGGATTTGCATCAGAAAGGGATTTCTCAATGAACTGTTAGAACAGGAGAAACAATAACCGACAAAAACGTTTTCAATCCAATCACCAAAAGTCAATTCAACGTAAATGATAGTGGACACATTCTAAAAGCACAATTTTGGAGAATACTCACTTGATTTGACGAACTCTGAAACCTCATATTAGCACAGCATTGCATCAGAAAGGGATCTCTCAATTCCCTGTGTATTTTCCAGAACAATAACCGAAAACACAAACTTTTTCCAATTACAGGAGTTTGACTGTTATATCCCGATACACTTGAAAACATTTGAACATAACATTTTAGGTTGAGGGAAATATTGAGGTCATATGCACAGCTGTTTTTTAGCATATATTTTTTTTGGACTTTTGGCGACACACGGATAGGATGGGATAGACAACCATCCACCACCCCGTGTATGTACTGCTGAATCTTGTTATTCTAAAACACTAGAAAGCAATCACATCTTCACTGAGACATAGTTAGTGGCACGTTGGGTTCAAGCGAAAGCCAGAGACACACAGACGCACTGTCAAGTTTTTCAAGTCTGCTGCAGTGTGGCAGAACATTCCAATTAAGGAAAGGGAAAAGCAACCAAACAAGTGACAAGGACCGCCAGATGGCAAAAAAACAAAGCCCTGTCTCATAGGTAAAAAAAAAAAAAAAAACAGGCAACCGGTAGCACTGTGTACAATGCATTATAATGGTAAAATCAAGCCAGTACTATATGGTTAAAAGCTGCATGTGTTTGAATGTTAAAATGACTTGAACGGACTTGAAAATGTGGCTGTTTGTATATTTTCCTTGTACTTTTCTGTTTGTTTTCAGCAGTATTTCTGCAGTCATATTAATGTATTGTATTTTTAAATGTACAAATTGAATGCTATAACCTTATGGGGACAACTATAACACCATTGTGCAATACTTTAATGTGAAGTTTTTTTGCAGTTTTTAACTTCAACTTGAATTTATTTATTTATTAATTATTACCATATGGAATGCATGCATGAATTTGTTTTTAACACACGGCACCTTTCAGAAGTTGTGCGTTAGTATTGATACAAGGACATTGAAAGCATTCTATTCTATTCCATTTTATTTATCAAGATTTCACTCAAAATATAGTGACATTTACAAGCATTATGTGTTGTCAAAGCAGACTGCATACTGAATAGCAAGGTAACATTCTTTGATCCCACCTTCCTCCAACAACTTTTGTAGAAAGGCAGAAAAGCCTAAATGTCCTCGCTGCGAAGGATTTCTCTCATTCTTTCTATCCTCAAGGAGCATTTGTACATGAAATAGATGAAAACAAAAGGCACAAACACAAATAAAAGGATCATAAGACATTGTTTTGACATTTACGGTAATGGGAAATATGTTTTAAGGCCATACCAGAGTCATAAATTTGGTTTGGACAGACGTCAAGGCACTGTAGAATGCCTTTTAGATTTTTCTGTCCAGGCAATATTCATGAATGCTGTGCCCACCTATCACATACTGAATATATCTCCTATTAATGTCATGAACTACATCCTATTGGTAGATGCCAGAGAAGCATGGCCATGAGAAGTGGTCATAATGGGAATGGGCTGGTATATTACATGTAACAGCAAACAAGATCATCAGTGAAAATAATTCTATTTTAATATAGTTTTTCTTAATGCCTTTGTGTGTGTGTGTGTGTGTGTGTGTGTGTGTGTGTGTGTGTGGGATTGCTAATACCTTTTAACAGGATGACCAAAAAGAATAATACTGGTTTTGAAACCTTGACTTTTTGAAACCGAAAACTGTCCAAGGTCGGAGCATAGCCTGGGGCAATGTGGAAGGCTCAATATGGCCTCCCAGTCCTAACAATATAGTAACCTTTTAAAATGCAAGCCTGGTAGTGATACGCCAGACCTCACATGGGGCAGGATTTCAGGACGGGGCCGCTTATCTATTCGGCAACAACACCTAAAGTCTGCCAAAATAACGCATTAAGCAGCGCATCAGACCAGGGAAAAGGTCACGGCAGCCATATGCAAAAACCAAGCTGTAAGCTGTCTTTCCCTTCCGTTTTACACACACACACACACACACACACACACACACACACACACACACACACACACACACACACACACACACACACACACACACACACACACACACACACACACACACACACACACACACACACACACACACACACACACACACACACACAGGGCTGAAACCCTCGTGAACTTCACACGATATTAAACCACTCCAGAGTGAGAGAAATGCAATTCCAAGAGACATATTTGATCGATTTTTTCGGCGGAATAAAAACCCGGATCTTGTGAAGTGGTTATTGCCTTTCATATCATTTTGTGGATATATTCATAAACATCCCAAACCACAGCAGATAGTGCTGTGCTCAGCAGAAAAGTGTGTGACAGATAAATGAATCATATACAGCGAGGGGCCGGCAGCAAGGACACTGGCCCACAGTTTAAGATGGCTTCCCACATACTGTAAAAGGCGCTGAGTAAGGATTCCCCCTCACACACACACACACATGCGCACACACATACACACACACACACACACACGCACAAACAGACACACACACACACACATGCACGCCAAATGCACACACACACACACAAACGCATGTACGCCGCACAAACACACACACACACACACACACACACACACACACACACACACACACACACACACACACACACACACACACACACACACACACACACACACACACACACACACAAACAAGCCTTAATATTCTTGATCATTTCACTGGTCGATACACAAACACAAGGAAATAGCAGAATGTTTTATGCATTCCGTTGCTACGGGCAACATTTCATTTGCTGTTCACTTGACTGATAAATATTCCATTATACAGATCAAGCTGAGGTGTTGAGAGCTATGGCGTAAACAGAAATCTATAGGCAATTTATTTGGTTTTTCTTCTGTTTTTAGACCTCTGAGCTACTGCGAACTGCACTTAAAGTAGAGTTACGTTTACCATAAAACAATCCAGGTGCACACAAGAGCGGCCACTTTAAGTGCAGTGTGTAACTTTAGGTGGGTCAGGGAAGTGAACATTTTTCGAAGGTATTTTCTCATAACTGAATGAACAAACTTACTTCCCGGGAAAATGTGATCCCTGGAACACTGTTTGAAGTTAGAAAGCTTCCTGAAAAGTTACTGTTTCCCTGTTGTTGTTTACAGCAGCAGGGCCCACAGTTTGGTTTACAAATATATTCTAGTCTTACGTTTGGTTCCAGGTGCCTCAAAATAATTTAGTTTTGATTTATGAGATAGGAATAATTTAATACTAAGAAGTCTGTTATCTAACAGCAGGCTCTGCAAATGTAAACACATCCCCACCCCAAAAACTGCATTGTGCACCTTTAAATAACAGTGTGTATTATCACCATTGCTTGTAATAAAACAGCAGCAAGACTGGGGTGTTGAAAACTAGTTGAATAACCTTTTTCCGAGTTCTTTTCAGATTTCTTGAGGCGTGCATTTCGAGATCAGAAAACAGATCTTAAAAGGGGAAACGACAAGGGTTGATAAGGCTTATCTAGTGAAAGCAGGGCCAATACCCAATAGTCAAATGAATACTCTACTATCTCCACATATTCTAAGGGAAAAAAGGTGGTCTCCCAAACTCACACTCAAAGGCTTTGCACCTTGTAGTATAACAGAATAAACGCCCATATCTTTGGACTGTAAAAAATGAGATTGGGACTCTGTGTTTTTGCGTGTGCGTGTGTGTGTGTGTGTGTGTGTGTGTGTGTGTGTGTGTGTGTGTGTGTGTGTGTGTGTGTGTGTGTGTGTGTGTGTGTGTGTGTGTGTGTGTGTTTGGGTGTGTGTGAGTGTGTGTGCCGTCTGTAATCCAAAGCGGAGGCCAAGCTTTCAGTATAATCAATCTCCCCAAAAAGGCTTTTAATGGAATCAATGCAGAGAAGAGGGATTGATTTCCGCACCAGTATATATTGCCATTTTTAGATATTCACTCGGCCCGGCCTCTCGATGTCTGAAAAACTTCCATCCTAGCCATATAGGTTAATTGCATATTGAGCAAAAGCAGACCATTTGTTAAGTGACACACTTGTTCTGGATGACCATTAAGTTAAGGAGAGCTATAGAGCGGGTGTGGAAATATGACTCTGTGGCTGTGAGCTCAACTCAATCCTTTAATATATATTATTATATGGCCTCAATTGTATTTTAACCTCAGGTGGCCGCTCCAAAGTAAAAACTTTTCTTAAAAGTAAGGCCTGCTGGTAACATATGCTCTGTTGCAATTGCCATAGAAGAAAGTTAAACAGCTATTTTTGTTACAACATACAGTGACATACTGTATTAGAAATTAGTGTTGTTTGTAGATAGCAACATGCCTGTTTACAGAGCCTAGGCTGTATATTAACACTTATTGTCTATACATAAACAGAGTAGATTTTTATTTTTAGATCTTAAGAGCAGAGGCTAAACGACTGCATACTGGATTGTATTGTCGGTCGTCCACATACTGTCAGCCATGTAGTGTGTATGAAAATATTCACTGCAGTAAATAGTAATTTGCTGGGCAGAACAGTGCAGCACACACACACACACACACACACACACACACACACACACACACACACACACCCACATGAAAGCCAGCGAGGGCTAAAAGACCACTGTTGGCATAGAAACAGTACATGGACAGTTAAGGTTAAAGGGTAATACCACTCAATCTCAGCTTTAGAAAAAGGCTCTCAAGACGGTTATGTCTTTTCTTCCATTCTGTTCTCTCTATACAATCACGACACTAGAGGTTTGACCTGTGATGTAACTTGTCAAAATGTTTCATTACCATTTGATAAATACATTGGAAAGACTCGGAAATAATGTTCAGTATATGTATCCATCCACGAGTTACAGTAATATGTTAACTTAGTGTCAGGTATGAGACAAGACCCTGGCATTAGTTCAAACAGACCAATGAGACAGACACAATGATAGACAGGGAGACCAAATGATCTTTTTACTTGCCCAGGAGCAAGGAGAGTGGTTGGGCAACTCGTTGTCACGTTGTCTCCTCTGAACCGACTCTGCTTATTCCACTCTCCATACTTGCTTTTTATTCACTCAACTGGTGCATACAGAACATGCATTTGTGTGTGCGTTACAACTAATGCTTGACTAAAGTCTCTGAGAGCTTGTTTGTTTATCCCAGCCGGGGCATGACAGTGTGTCCTGACTGCCGGAATGCTGGTCACTTCTGGTCATCGCGATCCCAGAGTACTTAGGCCGAAACGACACGTCATGTATCAGTCCATTTCGGATCATGGTTACACAATGAAAAACATTAACCCCTTACACTTAGCAACATTACTGTTAATTGCTGTCACATTTGTCATACTCAAAGGACAGTTAATTCTTTAAACGTTGATCGGAGGAATACATTGTAGATGTGTTTAAATAGATTCAATATATAGATGGCAAGAATAAGAATGTATGTTTTTATAACAGTGACTATTTTCATGTGACTGTAAGAAATGAATATAAGCAACACACACATTTCTCCAACAGTCATTTGTTAGCTCATAGCTGCTATAGCAACGCCTTAATTGTGTGTTTCATTATTTGCCAACGCCGGTTATTATGCATGATTATATTTTCTCACCTCGATTTATTATGTAGCAATCAGAAATAAGTTTGAGATTAAGTTGTTTGTGAAGGTGAATATGATAAAGTTGAGCAAACAGCTATGTTGTTCCAAGCAACACAATGAATTACTTAGCAACTTTCAAGCAAATGGGTGTCAAAATTTGTGATTTAAAGGAGCAGTGTGTAATATCTGAATACTTTAGTGGCATCAAGTGGTAAAAGTTCTAGATTGAAACACTCCCTTGCTAACCCCATCCCTTTTGAATAATTACTGAAGCTACGGTGGCCTACTAGGACAAGAAGCTAGTTACTAAATATGACATCTGTTGTAACTAACTGGCATCGCCAGAATGAATATAAGCTCCTCGGGGCTTCCGTAGCGGGTTGGTTGACTTCCTGATATGACCAGTAGATGTATGCCGTGAGATGTGCCATACCTATAAAGTCTTTAACGATCACTACGCCTCCAGTATTCTTCATTTACAACCCGGCCGCCCGCCTGTATTGGGCAGAAGTTACCACATATTTTTGGCGACGAGGAGAACGGGTATTTTTGGACGTGTCGTTCCGTTGTTGTTGTTAGCGTGCTCGGAGGCTAACTAGACGGCTGTCTACATGAGCAGTGACACGAGGGACCTCGAGTGCAAATGGCTGTATTCGGACTGTCAGTGAATTTGTGGAGGAAACGAAGACTGGCCGGGTATGAGGAAGGTTGGGACATTTTTCCTTGCTAATGGGATTACAGATGAGGCTAAAAGCGCTCTATTCTCTTGAGTGCGTGTGGAGCAAGGACTTACAAGCTGATAAGGAACTTGCCACACCGCGGAAACCAGGGAGATCCCGTATGATGAACTTGTCCTGCTCGTGGGGAACCACCACAATCCAAAACCGTCTGTGATAGTCCAGCGATTTAAGTTTCACAGCTGTTTCCGGAAGCAAGGTCAGTCTGTTGCCAACTTTGTAGCCGAGTTCGGCAGCTCGGAGCATTGTGACTTCGGGGCAGTTTTGGATGATATGCTCCTGACAGATTGGTGTCGGGATAAATAATGATGCTATACAGCGCCGCCTGCTGGGGGAAACCCTCCATTATTTTTAAGAAAGCCCTAGAGATTTCCCATGGCATGGAAATGGCAGCTAATAATGCAAGAGATATCCAAAAAGGGAACGGGGTGCAGCAGGTAGTGGCGGTGCACCAAGTCAGGAGAGAATTGATAAAACGGCAAGGCGGGTGGAATGTTTCGGTGTGGAGGGGCACACTATGCAAATGACTGCAAATTCAAAGATGCTGTTTGCCATGCATGTAACAAAAAGGGACATTTAGCTAAGCTGCAGGAGCTCAAGAGGACAGGGAAAAAACAAAATCCTCAGGCAGACACACCACCTTGACGGAGAAACAGAGGACTGAGTGTTCCTATAACATGTTTGGAGTGGAGACAGATGAGGAACCGCCTGAACCCTATTACGCCACAGTCACGGTAGAGGGGCAAGACATCAAGTTTGAGATTGATTCAGGTGCCACAGCGTCTGTCATCAGCGAGGAGACCTACAGGAGGACATGGGGGTCTAATCTACCTCCCCTCAGGTCGTCAAAGCTCAAACTCAGGACTTATACGGGACAGCCTATACCACATTTAGGGGTGCTATCTGTGGACATTTCAGCCGAGGGACAGAAGGCAACGGCCAGGCTGGTGATCCAAAGGCAGAGGGCCCAGTCTTTTGGGCCGTGATTGGCTTCGCAAGATCCGACTGAACTGGCATGAAGTTAAGTATGCACACACAACAGAGGATGTTCTGCAGCGGTACAAGGACGTGTTCAGGGATGAGCTGGGCACATTAAAGGGCGTAAAAGTGAGACTCCATGTTGACCCTGAGGCCACGCCACGGTTTTTCAAGCCCAGATCGGTGCCGTATGCCATGAAAGGCAAAGTGGAGGGAGGAGCTTGAACGCTTACAGAAGCTGGGTATCATTGAGCCCATCCAATTTTCAAGGTGGGCGGCCCCCATTGTTCCAGTTTTGAAGCAGGACAAACGGCTAGGATATGTGGGGACTATAAGCTCACAGTAAATCAAGTCTCTAAGCTGGACGTGTACCCATTGCCACGGGTGGATGACCTGTTTGCAACTCTGGCAGGGGGTAAACTATTCACAAAGCTGGACATGAGCCAGGCTTACCAGCAGCTCCTTCTCGACGAGGAGTCAAAAGAGTATGTCACTATCAACACTCACAAAGGGTTATTTAAATACAATCGCTTGGTGTTTGGAGTGGCGTCGAGCCCCGCCATTTTCCAGAGAACAATGGACACTGTACTGCAGGGGATTCCACATGTAGCAGTGTACTTGGATGATATCTTGATCACAGGGGCCACAGAGGCGGAGCATCTGGCTAACTTAGAGCAGGTGCTGAAGAGATTCTTGGATGCAGGGCTGCGATTAAAGCGCAGCAAATGTTCATTCCTGGCGCCGAGTGTGACTTATTTGGGACACAAAATTACAGCTGAGGGGCTCTGGCCGCTAGAAGACAAAGTGAGAGCTATCAAAGAGGCCCCCAGCCCTAAGAACGTTGCTGAACTCAGGTCCTTTTTAGGCATGGTGAATTATTATGGCAAGTTCATGCCTGACCTCTCAAAGGTGCTGTCTCCACTGTACAAGCTGCTGCACATTGACACAAGGTGGCAGTGGCGTGATGAGCAAGAGGCAGCATTCAAAAAAGTAAAAGAGCTCCTCTACTCTGCGCCGCTGCTTGTTCACTATGACCCCGCTAAGGAGATCACCCTTTCATGTGACGCCTCACCATATGGCGTGGGGGCAGTGCTCTCACATGTAATGGAGGACGGCTCAGAGAAGCCCATTGGTTTCGCGTCACGGACACTGACGGCAGCCGAGAAGGGGTATTCACAGCTGGACAAAGAGGGTTTGGCCATTGTGTTTGCTGTTAAGCGCTTTCATCAGTACATTTATGGTCGCGCATTCACAATTTATACAGACCATAAACCACTAATGAGCCTGTTCAGTGAAATCCGATGCATCCCACCACTAGCGTCAGCCAGGATACAGCGTTGGGCGCTCACACTGTCAGCCTACCAGTACACTATTGTCTACAGAGCGGGTAAGGATAATGCCAACGCAGATGCACTAAGCCGGCTGCCTTTACCGGACACACCCGCTGATACATTTGTGCCGCCAGAGACGGTGTTTTCATTGGAGAGACTGTCAGAATCCCCTATCAAAGCGACTCAGGTCAAGCAGTGGACAGAGAGGGACCCAGTGCTATCCCGAGTTAAGACGTTCCTTCTCCAAGGATGGCCCAGTACGGTGGAGGAAGAGGAACTGAAGCATTATGCCAAACGCAAAACAGAACTGAGCCTGCAGGATGGCTGCATCTTCTGGGGTGCTAGAGTCATCGTGCCTCCCCCTGGACGTTCACAGATCATAGAGGGAAATACATGAGACACATCCGGGGGTGTCTCGAATGAAAAGCCTTGCAAGATCCTACGTCTGGTGGCCAAAAATGGATCAGGATCTGGAGAGCAAGGTAAAATCATGCACACAATGTCAGATCAATCAAAACATGCCTCCACCTGCGCCATTGCACCCATGGGAATGGCCAGACCGTCCCTGGTCTAGGCTACATTTGGACTTTGCTGGCCCCTTCATGGGGCAGATGTTTCTTATAATGGTGGATGCGCACTCTAAATGGATAGAAGCCCACATAATGAGCAACATTACAGCTCCCACAACCATCGACAAGCTCAGGGCAGTGTTTGCAGTCCACGGGCTGCCTGACACAGTGGTCACGGATAATGGCACATCGTTCACCAGTGAGCTATTCGGTGAGTTCATGCAACAAAATGGCATTCACCACATACGGACAGCTCCTTTTCACCCAGCTTCGAATGGTTTGGCTGAGCGGGCCGTGCAGACAGTGAAGGAAGGCCTGAAGCGGATGACAGGGGATTCTCTCAGCACCCGGCTTTCACGTTTCCTGTTCAAATACCGCCTCACGCCACAGACTACAACTGCACGCACGCCAGCAGAGATGCTCATGGGGCGTAGGCCTAAGTCAAAGTTGGACCTGCTGCGCCCAGACATGAAGGCAAGGGTGGAGAGGAAGCAGGTGAAGCAAAAGGAATTGCATGACCAACATGCACGAGAGAGACAGTTAAAACCCGATGACAGAGTCTATGTGAGGAACTTCAGCAACATCAGCAAGCAGCAGTGGCTACCTGGGATTGTTCTTGAGCAGAGTGGTCCAGTTTCCTATGTTGTCAGGCTGACGGACGGACGCATTTTCCGTAGGCATCAAGACCATGTGCGCATGCGCTATAACACAGACGCTGAAACAGGCAGTGCCACAGGTGTTCCAGGGGTGGGACAGACGACTGAGGAAGCATGTCTTCCAGTGACTTGGCCAGAAAGAGAGCCACATGCAGAGGTGTCTGTGTCACCTGAAGAGGATGGACATTCTCACATGGACCCACAGTCTTCCCCCAACTCACCAACACCAGGTCCACCCAGAACCCCCTCACCACTAGTGGTAGCTGTGGAGTCAGAGGGGGAATTGCGCAGGTCGCAGCGCACTCGCAAACCTCCAGATAGACTTCAAATGTGACTGTTATTCAGGTGTTCTTAGTTCTTAACTGTGCTAAGGTATCAGTATATGTTTAGAGGTATGCCAGTCATAACACCATTGATGTTTTCTATATTGGGGGAATGTTGGAAGTTAAAGGGGGAGAAGTGTTGTAACTAACTGGCATCGCCAGAATGAATATAAGCTCCTCGGGGCTTCCGTAGCGGGTTGGTTGACTTCCTGATATGACCAGTAGATGTATGCCGTGAGATGTGCCATACCTATAAAGTCTTTAACGATCACTACGCCTCCAGTATTCTTCATTTACAACCCGGCCGCCCGCCTGTATTGGGCAGAAGTTACCACAACATCATTCACCACTGCCTCAAGTCTTTCCACAACATCAAGTGATGAATTGAAGATGTATTTAAACATGGCCGTGCAAAATGGCGGTGACCTGACCCGCTCCTATGTAGATATAAAAATGCTCATTCTAAGAAAATAAAAGAAACAACAACTTTTTTTTTTTTAATTTTCAAGCGATTATACACTTATTTAAAACACACTTATGGACATTATTCCATTTCAACCAAGACTGCTCTGAATAGTTTCCAACAAATTCTACACACTGCAGCTTTAAATGTCCGCCTTTCATGTGGCGTGATGTCAGTATAAACTGTAGACAGAAGGTAAATGTTGACCAGGCCGGCTGTTCTGTGATCCCCTTTATGCCAAAGGAGAGCGAAGAAGGGACCGCAGAGGCCCATTGACCAGAAAAGCAAATGATCTAAACACTGCTGAGTCCATCCTTATGTGGACAGTGTTACACACACACACACACACACACACACACACACACACACACACACACACACACACACACACACACACACGCACACGCTCAGGGCTGTGTGGTAGCCAGTTCATATTTCACTTTTGAGTGGAGAAAGTGTCCTAACCTGATACCTGAATTTCATTTGGAAAAAGAAAGGGGCAAATCCAAAGGCTAAAACTGAAATACCCATGTGACGTAAAGAGTGTGAGTTTAAAAATAGACAGCACGTGAATCGTTATGTCCGTCACTAAAAGCTATAGTGCGTAACTTCAGTCGCCTTCATGAGGAATTCCGAGAAATTACAACATTTTCAGCGCATCTTCATGTGGTAAGCCGTCGGTTAATTGCTCATGGATTTTATACCTCCTGCTGTACGTCCAGGTTTTTCCTTAGCAGTAGAATCAACTACTGCAACTCTTCTTGAGCTCCTGTGCCAGTGTCAGGGGGCGTCAACAGTTGAATAACGCTGCCATACTGAGAAATACAGAGAGAGAGTTTTGTGGAGCTGATAGGCTCCATCAACTTTGTGTCTACTCATTTGGCTATAGCTTTAAAAATAGATAACTCACATATCATTTTACCACCCTCACTGTCACTTAACCGGGTAGGCGTTTCAACGCTGCCATACTGAGCAATACAGAGAGAGTTTTACAGAGCTGAACGTACCGAACCTTCACTTACACTTAAAAGTTACGCACTATAACTTTAAAAATAGACAACACACGTACCATTTTAGCTACCCTCACTGTCACTTAACCGCGTAGGTGTTTTTCAAACGAGCCTTTCAAACGAACCCCCCTTCCCCCCAGATGTCAAATGCTCTTGACAGGGAACCGCTGTTTCATTTCTCGGGGTGAGATCTGATGAATTATGAAACAGTCACGGGCCGCGCGTGTGTCATGTTCGTGTGCCCCGAACGAACAACACACACACACACACAGGCTTGTGTCAACCCCCGTGTGTCCTTTGTCGTGCGCTTCAGTATTCTATCTATGTCAGCCCATTGACTCACTCATATGTCCACTGTCATATAGTACTATACCACATCACATCACAAGAAAGGAAGGGCTGTCCTGGGACCCAATAGGCTACTTTGAATAGTACAAACCCTGCGGAACACTATTTTTCCTATGCATATACAAAGGAGAGTGTTTGTTAACATTAAAAAATCCACACAGGGAATGCGGGTTTTCGGATAGATGTCTTGGGGTTGTTTGCTTTGGTTTGTTTGTGAGTGTGTGTGTGTTTTACTTTCTTGCATTTTTCTCTATATTTTTTCTGCATTATTATTATGTTCTCTCTCATTCTCCCTCTCTCATTCTCCCTCTCTCTCTCTCTCTCTCTCTCTCTCTCTCTCTCTCACTCCTTTCGTTAAGAATTCCCTCCCAGTGCTTTCCATATGGTGTTGGAGTTATATTCTAAATATCCAGGGTTTTCTTTGTATATAAAGTGGATTGAGAATCCTCCAAGCTTACCAAACACATTCCCTTACCTGCTGAGCAAAGACTTCTCAGCACTTTCATCATCAGAAGCCCCCCGCAATTCACCCCCACTGTTCTACAAACACACACACTCGTCAACACATACTTGTGTGTGTGTGTGTGTGTGTGTGTGTGTGTATATATCCCGAAAGCTTTTTGTTTTTTGTTTAACTAGCACACCGCAAGCAACTTACTCAAGCTCTCAGCTATGGGAACTCGAAGGATGTTTTTCTTTTTACACAGAACATGCATTTTTAATATTTTGGACAAGACAAGCACATTTCCTCAGAGCCTATACAGTACCGTATGCATCCAATGTTAATAATGAAGCTTTTTAATATAGTTTCACCCAACGACAGACATGTAAAAAAGCTTAATATGTAATAATAATAATAGGATGCACACTTCTGGGCTCTCTTCTCCCAAGCTCAAGTCATGGTGCGACGTCCTTGTTTTTCAAAAGGCCACCGCAAAACTTTTGTTTGTGTGTCTGTAATTTGAATGTTATGTCCTCCTTTGAGCAAAATTCTTGTTCAGTTAGTCAGTGTTTTTTTTTACTTACTAGAGTGATGAAAGGTAGCCTATCTTGTGCCCTTTACAAGTCTGTTTTCACCAAGAATTTTGATGAGAAAAAATCAGTCCCCACCGCCAGGCACAAGACATTCTTAGAGTGATGCATATTCGGCTCTACTTTAAGGCTGGTAGGTAAAAGCACTTTATCACTTGTTCTTAACAAAAGAAAATCAGTCATATTTCTGCCCATATTTAAGAGATCTCTAGAGATGTCCTTATCTTTAAGGGAGTCTGCTGTCAGACTGGGATATATGGGTGAGTTCCTTGTGAGGATACGTGTGTGTGTGTGTGTGTGTGTGTGTGTGTGTGTCTATGTGTGTGTGTGTGTGTGTGTGTGTGTGTATATGTGAGTGAGTGAGTGAGTGAGTGAGTGAGTGAGTGAGTGAGTGTGTATGTGTGTGTGTGTGTGTGTGTGTGTGTGTGTGTGTGTGTGTGTGTGTGTGTGTCAGATAATAAAATAAATGCCATTTTGACAGAAATTTAAGAATTTTTGGGGAGGGGTTTTGGAACTGACCTTGTGTGGGAGGCAATTGCTCCATCCCTAATGAGAAGAAACACTGTCTCTGCTGAAAACTAACATCCCTGAAAGCTTTGAGTTTTTGGCGCCAGGGAAAATGCAGCCTTGCAACAGTGATAAGGATCAGACATCGTTGGCAACTGTTGTGAAATTCTAGATTGCGCCAATCCCTTTTTAACCCCTCCCATTGGGATAATTTACAGAGGCTACAGTGGCCTTCAAGGACAAGAAACTATAGTTACCTAAGATGGCATCATCCACCACTGCCTCAAGTCTTTCCACAATTCAGTATCAAGTGATGACGTGAAGATGTATTCAGTTATTTATTCTACAGTACTTCTTCTTCTTTGTCTTCCAACAGATGCATTTCTGGCAGACACCACTATACATTAAAATGCTGGCAGGTCTATGCCCCAAACCTCCACCCCTTAACATGGACATTGAAAGCATCCAATCTGATCACTTCCTGCAGGTGTAAGCTGATGGTGTCTCTCTCTCTCTCTCTCTCTCTCTCTCTCTCTCTCTCTCTCTCTCTCTCTCTTCTCTGTGATACAGCCCCCACACTGTCCACTCCTCCATGTCAAGTAGAAAAAAAAACTCAGACAAAACAGATTGGTATCATCCTCTGACTTGGTGGCATTCTTATCGTGATCCGCATGCTGCTGTTCCACTAATGCCTTTGCCGTTGCTTATACGCAGTTTTTTTTCTTCCTTTCCTCACTATAGCTAAATGTGTGTGTTCTTTGTTCTCGTGGAGGGGGTGTAGTTTACACAGATTTGGCTCTCTCTTCGGTGTTGCCCATTTCTCTCTCTCCCCACTCTAATCTCACAAACATGACTGCTATCTGATCCTCTTCGGAAAAGCCACTTAGACAGACTTATGCGCGGGGTCTGCTTTGGTTTTGTCTGACAACAGGCGGATGAGCGTTTTTGTGTGTGTGTGTGTGTGTGTGTGTGTGTGTGTGTGTGTGTGTGTGTGTGTGTGTGTGTGTGTGTGTGTGTGTGTGTGTACTTTGAGGGGCTTTCGTTGCAGTGGTCAAAAGAAAAATGGGCCGTAATTACACATGGCTATACTGTATCAGGGATAATGGCGATCTGAATGAGAAAGATGATTTTTTTTTTCTCATATGACATCCCTCTACAATATACTGGATACACATACACATGAAAGGGGAAATTATAATCAAACAAAGAAAAAAAACCTGGACAATGGTGGAGTAATTGCCAGAGATTATTCATCTGTTATGTTCTCATATGGCAAAATGAGTTCATATTTCTCACCGAATACAAATGTATAGGATATGTTATTAGGTTATTCTATGTAAAGGTTAAGCAGGTAAAAGGGCTTTCATCAGTGTAGAACATTCTGGATTAAAATGCATTTTAACCCATGTTTTTAAGAACAAAATGTATCATAACTGAGGCAATTAAGAATATATGAACAAATCCTTATAATAATAATAATAATAATAATAATGGATTGGATTTATATAGCGCTTTTCAAGGCACTCAAAGACGTTATGTTATAACCTTCAGAATAGTGCTAAGCATGATATGGAAAGTTTAGTTGGTAAGTGCTTTAGAAGTTGAGATGTTGTGTTTTGTTGTGCAAAAAGACAAGGTTTAGTCACATAAACACCTACATGAACATTTTGGATTTGTTTTTCTATTTTTTTTTTTACCAGTATTAAATAATTACTGGTACGTAAGGGTTCAAAATAGCCAACACTCTCAATATTGCCCAGTGCTTGAAAAAAAAAACAATGTTTGCTTCAGTGTCTCAGCTTAAATACAATCCTTATTCACCAATGTAAGTGATATCCCATATGAAACAATGCATACACAAAGACAAATGTATAGTAGGGCATGATGATAACAGAGCATTGTGTGTTCTTGTGTGTAGTGAATGCAGCGTGGGAGTATCGCAGCCTGTGTGTTCGTGGTAAACAGCCGAACAGAATAGGGAAGCAGATGGGTCACACACACACAGAAACATATCAGTGTGTGGAGTGACATCCGGAGATCATTACGGCCAATCAGAGCAGCCCAGGAAGTTGCAGACCGATTGAGATTGATGGCACCAGCTTACTGCCTTGGCTCACTGCTTTGAATAAATGAGGAGAAGAAGAAAACAACACACACACACACACACACACACACACACACACACACACACACACACAGACAACAATAGACAACAATAACCACAGTGTCCTACGCTCCATTTTCACAAGCAATAGAGAGAGAAAAATGCCCTATCTGTTCTTGTTTGAATGTGTGTGTGTGTGACATGCGTGTGTGTGTGTGTGTGTGTGTGTGTGTGTGTGTGTGTGTGTGTGTGTGTGTGTGTGTGTGTGTGTGTGTGTGTGTGTGTGTGTGTGGGGGGGTACAAGCTTGTATGCACGTTCTGTACAGCAAGAAGAGCAGAGGAAAGGAAGTTGCTATTTTTACAATGTTGTGGAGTTTATGGTAAAGAGCCTTTGTTCCAAGTGCACTGAAAATATAAAAAAAAAATACTGTTTATCGGGGCATCAGTCAGTGCGTTTCCATGGCACAACTAGATTGGATTATCACATATATCGAACAAGACACTCGAACGGACCGTGTCACTTGTCTGAGTATACATGGCCTTTCAGAAATCGGATAAATGTCCGATGCATGGCTGTCTCCTCTATGCTAGGTGGACCGCAACAAGTGGTTTTAGAGCCACATCCGGTTCCCTTCCGTCAATAACCCATGGTGTAGCCTATCACGCGCAGGCACACAAGCACAGAACGAGAAGTCCGATATGCGATATCCGATCCCTGTATACATGCAGAGAGAAAGCCGACAATGAACGAATTATCTAGGTGTTCTTATCCGACTTCTCTTGTCCGTTATTGTGCCGATTTGTGTCCGAAGTAGATCGGATGAAGGTGTTTACATGCAGTTTAAAAGTCCTGTTGAGGTCTTATTCGTTTAGTTATCCGATTATGAGTCTGCATGTAAACGCACTGAGTGACTATTATTCATCTGTATATTGTAAGTGTAAGTCTCCAAAACAAGTCAAAACACCACCAGGTTTGTGTATAGTTTGAAGCCACATATAAGACTATCAGATTTTTCATTAGGGATATGTTAATATAGATAGATAGATATGCTTGCTAAAAGAAAGAAGGAAAAGAGAAGAGACATTATTTTGAGAAGGGCATTCAACACTATAAAATACACTTCCTTTGGAATTAATAAAATAAAAATAAAACGTTTTCATAAAATTAATTATTGTCTTTACAAAAGAGATGTTGCTTAGTCTATCCAGTACTGGCTAAGACATTGCCATTATTCTTGCTTATAGTCTAGTTTTCTACAAAACCCATTATTCATTGTCACAAAGGTACTATTTTAGAGTAGGGGAGGCTACCACATCCATTCTGCATTATATTAAATTAAACATTTAATCATTTTTATTTGTAGATCAGTCGGAAAAAAAAAAAAAAGTTTTATCTCACAAACACACAGGACATTGTTTTGTACCTGTTGCTAGGTTATCATCAGGTCATCTAATGGTACTAAATCATGAACAACAACAGACAAGAATTCATTTCAAAGTCTCTTTTGCAACGAGTCCTCTAAATAAAATGGCAGAGGACACAAACAGGCATTTTTTGAGTGATGATCCTTTTTGGCAGAACATCATTTGTCTTTGCATTCCCAGTCCTGTTAAAATACAAAAACAATGATTTGAAGAAGTGATGTGGCAATGCTGCTACGGCTAAGGTTCAGTTAGGATAACGTACAGGCTATGTATGTTGCGTGTGTGTGTGTGTGTGTGTGTGTGTGTGTGTGTGTGTGTGTGTGTGTTGGTAGCTAACTTTCGTAAATACAAAATATAATAAACACACACCTAATGTGCCATCACGTTTTCTGCTGATACGAGTAACTACGAGGAACTTTTAAAATATTTCTGTCTCTTTATTTCTGTCTCTTTATTTCTGTCTCTTTATTTCTGTCTCTTTTTTCCTCTGATGATCATAAATGACCTGTAACAGCAAACAAGACCATCAGTGCAACTAATGCTATTTTTATATAGTTTTTCTTGATGCTTTTGTCATGGGTATACACTCACCCAGCCAGGAACAAAAGCTGGCGTAGTAAAAACACTACCGCTTTTGTCCAAAGGAGCTGCTAGTATGAACACAAACTGAAAAGTCCTTGCAGCCACTATGTTAGCTAAAGTATTAATGAATGAATACTATAATAGACAAGGTCATACCAAGGCTAGCAGCAAAATATGACTGCCTATCTCACACACCTTTGGCAGTGTTTCAAAGCCACACAGAAGACTATACTAAGCGTAATAGCCGCTAATGGAAACCTCTTATAGCAGAGCACAAGCATACATAGGGCTATATACGATACAGTTCAATAAATACATCTACATAGAACACATGAATGGACTCAATATGAACTAAAAAAAAACAGTCAATATGAATAGGTCTAAAATGCACATGTCATGGGGAGAGTGAGAGAAAAATGTAAGTGTGTTTTTGTGTGTGTGTGTGTGTGTGTGTGTGTGTGTGTGTGTGTGCGTGGGGGGGGGGGGGGGGGGGGGCGTGCGTGCGTGTGTGTGTGTGTGTGTGCGAGTCCGTGGAAGTTTGAAATTTGTACAACAAACCATATGGAAATGTGAAGTGAAATAGTTTTAATATTATAATGTATTGACATATTCCACACACACACACACACATGCTGAGACATGTAGCAGTAGAATGATTTAGCCTATAGCTACATTTCCCAGACACTGATAAAAAAAAAAATGCATATTGGACGTACATCCTCACCCACTGTATCAACTCTATCACTTTAAGGGTGCAAATTGAATTCCTTGAACACAGTATAACAGTCATTTGGGGTTCAAAAAAATTAGTTGGATTCTTGCATGAACTTTTAAATGGTCATTAGCTGTTCACGTTATTAACAGCATTTGAGAGTGTGGTGTTGTTCGTTAATTGTGCCCCCCCCCCCCCTCCCCCCATGCAATCAAATAGGATAAATTACAGGGGGACAATTAGTACTGTCTTGAAAAGGTGATAATTGCAAGTTGCACTACTGTAATTGTAATTGTAGGTCCCTAACCTTTCTTGGATGGAAAAAAAATAGCGGCAATGGTTGGCTATGTATGTAAGCGGAGTATGTAGCCATTCACACTAGTGCTGTGTGATAAATGGAGCTGGCCCAGGAATGCTAAATCTATAAGCTTTTTAATGATTGTTAAGTCATGGTTTGCAATGAAGATGGAAAAGATCTTTATCCAATCCGATATAACTCAAGGTCACCACTGATCTCCTGTCCCCGGGGTGCTTACTAGGGAACTTTTTTTTATTTTTTTTAACAGGGTGCAAATGATACCTGCCTCTGTTTAGCCTTAGCCAGACTGACACAAGCCCTATCGTTTATCATCATGTTACAAAGGCTTAATCAACAATAAATTAGGCAGAGGACATCAGTATTTGACGTATATTCTATACACTTAAGTGCATTTAGGAGATTATGGTACCATAATTCACTGATAAAATAAGATTTAGAGCATCAAGGTGCATAAGATTAAGGTTGAATGGCTATGTAAAGGACACTTAAAAGGCAATGCTGTATTATGGCTTAACCTTGTGGGAAAGGACAATGTGTGTGTGGGGCAGATGAATATGTTAATGTGGCTGTCAGTGATTTGAAGACATATTTGTATATTTGTATGTGTCAACCCAGGGGCCATTCAAAGTCATAGACATTTTACTTTGTTCTGTTTTTCATTTATGGTCATTCATTTGTTTATCAAAGACAAGACAACTTTCCTCTTCAACACACGCACGCACGCACACGCACACACACACACACACACACACACACACACACACACACACACACACACACACACACACACACACACACACACACACACACACACAGAGCAAGACATATATCAACACAATGAATGATAAGGATGATACAACATATATGTATTTTTCCTCTCTATTTTCCTCTCTCTTTACCTTAGCGTTTTTCTTGTCATTATTGTATGGATACGTATTATTAATATTGTTGTATGTATTCGTATTGTTGCAAATACTTGTATTTTGTAAATACATCTGTTATGTTCTTTTATGTTCTACTTGTTTTGATAACTAACTGCAATATATAAAAGGTTAAAACAATATTTAAAAAAACAGACAACATACATTACTTAATATCAACATGATCCTAATGTGTCTTTTGCCAGAAGGCTCATTTCTAATTGCAAACAAGCAATCCAATACAGTAAAACAACATTGAATAAACAGATAACAATATCAGATGTGTTCAAATGTATTAGAAAAAAAAAACATTTAAAATCAAAGGGAAAAAGGCCATTAATCCAAATTGCACCAAACTAAATCCAACACAATGATGAAGTTAAATAAATCGGCGTCTCACTATCATTAACTTTCTAGCTCTGTCTAAACTCTAAGAGAAAGTGTGCCATCCGCGTGACAACTTGACAACTCTAATTGGGGTCATGAGAATTTTGGGACCTGAAAATGGGGTCAAGGGAACAGAAAAAAAGGTTTGATAAATGCTTTCGCTAAAGTGTCCCAGGTGTAGAAAACCGATCTACCTTAAAGGGCTGTTGACCCACCAAAAGAAATAACCCCCATATGCCCTGAAATGAACCAATATGGTCTAAATGCTTTCCAGTTTAAAGACGCATATAACTTTTTATTCAGGTATATTATTAGATATGATGATTGATTATTGAAACTGTCAAAAATGTGAACTTCTGACATCACTAACATGTTTCTATGGAAGTGTATCCAGGCAAAGGGAGTGAAAAAAATGAGAGGAATACGGTTTTTTCCATAACACACTTTGCAAAGAACGTTTTTGCTACACAAACACAATGCATCTTGCCATTCAATATAAGGCAGATGATGGGCTACAACCTCCAATTTCACAGAATCCAGACATCCTTTAAGCTCCACTAATAACATTGCTCTGTATTTGAAGCGGAGCAATATTACATACATTCACTATTATACAGTTCAGTGCAGTTATTACTGGAGCTTGAAGGAAGTCTGCTTTCACTAAAGGAAATAAGTTATAGCCCATTGTCTGCATTATGGCGACAGTAAAGATGGGTCATTTGTGTTTTAATTAAGTTTTGCTTATGAGTTACTGATATCTGAAGTTCCAATCTGTCAATATCCGTCCCAACTTTATACCGCAGTCTTGAACTGTTCAGTTTATTCTATATGTTGTATTTTGTCTTTATTCTTGATATCTACATTTTTTTCTCAAATTGCATGATTTAATTATTTTGGTCCTAATGGTCTTCCATAGTTTTCAAAATAATAATAATAATAATAATAATAATATTGATAGGATTTATATGGCGCTTTTTTGGAGGTCACTCAAATACACTATACAAAGCATTGGGTGAATCCTAACATACAAGACAAAACCACTGGCCCTATCTACTGTATATGCATATGCTCTCCCTAAACAGAGTCATCTTTCAAAACGAGCTAAACGTTGATTGATTTTAGCAGTGTAGGCCACTTCAAATAATGAGTTGTTGTTTTGTTGCCACAGACCAAGCCTTTTACATTTGACTGATACACTGATGGAGAGCTGTCACCTTTTTGATGAACACATCACCGTGGCGACTGTCTGTCTGTCTTGACTATAGGGCTCCGTCGTCGCCATGCAACCGCATCCGCCCCCGGCAACTGTCACTCACCTGATTTACCGCCCCCTTGATCGCCTCGCTTGTCCTCATCACGGTTTTAAAAGCTCCTGAAGTGTCATTTCCTTCCGTGCTATGCTTGACTTGAATCTGAAGGTAAATGAAGCCCGGAGAGTGGGTGAATTATTACCCCCACACGGTGACTTTTGGACTAATTGAGACCATTAACGCTAGGCAGTACTGCGAACGAGAGTGTGCCGACTTTGGTATAAGCCTTTTGCAACAGCCCGAGAAAGAAAAAAAAAATCCTACGCCCTTAATTTGTCGCTTAACCTTAAATGTCAAGGTGAAAATGCAAAAGGTTGAATGTAAATTTGTGGCATAAAAAACATGTCTCCGGTGACCCCAATCTAGTATGGTTCACGGTCTGCGTTTGGATTTGATTTTTTTATTTTATTTTTTTATTATTATGGCTTATCTTTAATTATCTCTGACCCCCTCAAAGGTGTGCTTCTCTTGGTTAGTTCCTTGTGTTAACAGTTCCACCCCTATAGCAAGGATAGCTGTCTAATCAAATGTCATAAGTTCACTCGCAACCTATAGCGTGGTGACCCTGAATATAAGTCTTCTTAACTGGGGCCTCGACTGTGTGTGTGTGTGTGTGTGTGTGTCCGCGTGAGTGTGCACATGGGTGTGTCGTATGTGTGTACGCATGTGTGTGTGTGTGTGTGCGCATGAGTGTGTCGTATACGTGTGCGCATGTGTGTGTCTGGTGTGTGTCGCTCCACTGTATTACCATGATATATGGTGGCAGATATATTGCCCAGTCTCTGAAATGGGATCCATTCTTGCCTAGCGGTTATAATACATGCAAAGGCCGTAAAGAAGATTTGAGCATGAAAGAGAATGGAGAGAACAAGAATTAAGGAGAGAGAGAGAGAGAGAGAGAGAGAGAGAGAGGAGCAAAAAAAAAATGAACCTACAATCCTGTGAGTATAATATGGAGATATCTGCCTAACATGAGATCCTGGTGGTAATGCAATTTAAGTTAGCAGAAGAAGAAGAGGGGGGAAGAAATGCCGCTGTAATCTCATCAGTCCGGGATGTCAGACGTAGCCTGTGGCGAGCCTTCCAGCAGGGACGCTTCCATACACCACTCTCTCTCTCTCTCTCTCTCTCTCTCTCTCTCTCTCTCTCTCTCTCTCTCTGTCTTCTCTCTCTCTGTCTGTCTCTCTCTCTGTCTGTCTAGCCCTCTGCACTCTACACTAGGCCTTTCTTTATGGCTGTATGTATGTCCATCTAGCTTTCTTTCTTTCTTTCTTTCTTTCTTTCTTTCTTTCTTTCTTTCTTTCTTTCTTTCTTTCTTTCTTTCTTTCTTTCTTTCTGTATGTATGTATACGCCTTTCTGTCTTTCTTCCCATCCATTTCATAGCGATGCCATTGTTCCATTGTACCACCATAATTCCCTCAATTCTTTTAGCCGGAGAGACCCTTGTAACCTTATCATAACAAATAATAATAATAATAAAAGAATAAATACATTATTATCCACATAATAAAAGGTCACGTAAACAGACATTTGCATAAAGAAATAGCGTCCTCTCCTTGTCATAAAGTGGCAGGTTGTGCCTCAGGTGCCATATGCAGAACGACGTTTGGGGTCAGTGCTGTATGGAGATCATGTGAGTCTGCATCGGATGAGGCTGAAGTGTGAAATGACATGCAAGAAAAACATCCTTGTCTTGTCAGATGTTCCCTTAAAGGCCCGGCCATATGGGGATGGGATCTGTAAATCACTGGCCCCCGTAGGCCCTAGGGCATAGAGGAGTGTGTGTGTGTGTGTGTGTGTGTGGAAAGGGTAATGGCATTCCCAACAGTGGAGTAGAGGTATGGTGGATGGATGGGTGTGTGTTTGCATGTGTTAGGTTGGGTGTGGAGCACCCTCAAAAAGGACGAGGGAGTATTTTCTGTGTGTGTGTGTGTGTGTGTGTGTGTGTGTTTGTGAGGCATCATTTTTTCCTTGTGAAGCTTTGGGCAGCGCTCACTCAGAGGTCACAGGCCTGTTGTGAGGAGAGCATCTCAACAGGGACACACACACAGCGGGAGAACAGGCAAGAATCATTCTTAGTTAAACTAATGGTTGATGGAGAGTGGATAGAGCTGTAGACTGTAATACCCTAGAATGCAAATTGCAACAGAAATTCAGACACATTTGCTTTCTCCATTTCTTGTTGAAAAATAAAAATAAAAGTTATGTTACCAAATGTTGAACCATAGACTGTTTGCTGTATAGTGGGCTTATTGGAAAAATGCTAGCAATCCATAATTGCTGTCAGCAGCGTTTCTAAGATTGCGACGGGCGGCCGGAGGACATTGAAGGGTGTGGAAAAGTGTCTGTGCAGCATATCAGAGCGGGGAAGATAAGGCCAGATTGTGCTGTATTGATTATAGATAGACATCTAACTCTCCAACACAAGCTTGCCCGGCGTGCTCTACAAACCCCCATTGGTTTGAATGTCCCTAGCTCTGTTGATCACATCTTGTTATTTGAATGTCTTGCTGGTATTTTGTTCGAACAATAACACCTTTTGTCATCCGCTGTAGTACACGCGTTTGTATCACAAAAAAAAAGAACAGTCATTTACTCTATTGTTAATAAGGGAGCAAAATAAAATTGCAACCTCAAATCACAATGGAATCATAGTACGGAATCTTTTTAAGAGTGTCACAAAGGAAAGGGAAAATTGTTTGTCTTTCATATCTATTTTTTATTATTTTTTATTAACTTTTATTTATACAGGAAACAAAATCTCATTGAGACCCAGGGTCTCATTTACAAGAGAGACCTGTTCAGGTAGGCATTTCTAAGATGCAAGAAAACATAGCCAAGGAACGCCTCAGAATGTACATTTAATTATGCGGTTCAAAACAGTCTCAGCCATGGGGAGGAGTAGTCATTTACATAAAGAATGAACTTGTTAAGAGAATAAATGGGGATGTATATGTGTGAGATGTGCGTAGGACTGTGGAGTATATTATTAACTGAAGAGGTCTTTGTATCAGAAACTTTGTCAAAGTAATGGACAACAATGAACAATTGTTCACTTAAAATAGACAATACATGAAACGGTGCGTGTGCCAGACTATGTCTGCATGCACAGTACTTTCACTCACACACTGACTGACTGACTGACTAACTGACTGACTAACTGACACACACACACACACACACACACACACACACACACACACATAATTCCCTCATCCTTTGCCAGACTTTCTAGGAATGCCGAAACATTGTGAAACCCTTTGAAAAAACAAGTTCAATACAGTCAAGTTGTCAGTTTATTTTTTTTCTCTTTACATTTTTTTTTTCTCTTCTCTCGACTGGTGCAGATTGAGGGTAAAAAGCCTCAGGGGGGTGATGGGATGGAGTGTGTTGCCACATTGTTGCAACATGCGTGGGACTCCCAGGAGAGGGAGAGGGGGGGGGGGGGGGCAGGAAATGTAGCCAGGACAGCGCTCCCTTCCTTGACACATTGCGGGGCCCACGTGCCACACATCACACACACACACAACCACACACAAACGCACAAGCACACACACTTTGACCACAAGCACACACACACACACACACACTCACACACATCCCCTCCCCTCGATGTTTGAAGTCCAAATTGAGCTTCACTTCATCGCCTTCAGAGAGAGAGTTTTGTGTCAACTCGTTTGGCGATGGCTTGAATATAACCAACAATCATTCATATGAAAAAGTTATGCACTATAGCTTTAAACAATACATTGGCTGTTATCCAAACATAGTGTCCACACAGCCAACATGATGATCACCAGAAACAATCTATATATTACTGGATGAAGTAAAAAATAAAAACACATTTTATTTCCTAATTTCAATGTCACAGTTAATAATTCAACCCTAATTTCAATGCAGTTAAATTGAAGGACAGTATAAGTGTTTATATTATGATTAAATGGGTAACTAAGTTAGTTATTTAGCTTTAAATGGGCTTAACTGATCCTAAAAGTATTACATTACAGCATCTCACAGCAACGTCTTTTGCAGAAACATACTTAGTCAACCTATTTTTATTTTATTTTGTAAGTGTTCAAACGGTCAGAATCAAAGCTACTGGCAGAGTCGACAAAGAACGAGTAGAATTCTCTGTATATTCAAGAAGAGCGGAGAATGCCATACCTCTCAGCCCTGCTGCTTGTCCCCCCCCCCCCCCCCCGCTGGCTAAGTAGTCACAGTTTTTTGCCTTTTAAAGATCGCCTCATTGGTCAGATGACTTTCCGCACATTTCACTTCCAAAATGAAAACAGCGGAGACATGGGGCCATACCGCTGTGTGTGTGTGACATATCATATCGCTCATCTGTGGCCACTGGCGTTTTGCTTATTATCTCTAAGCAAACATGGATATATTAAAAGTCACCCACCTACCACTGATTTTAATTTACTGAATGATAATTAGGGGGCATTTAAGTTTATTTAAAATACCCGTATCGGTCAAACTGCAGTCTGCTGGTTATCTTTCCTTTGCTCACATAAGGCCACACACTGCAGGTGAAGGTACAATTTTAGTTTTGTATAGATTATGTTTGGCATTTTCAAGCTTTATTAGATAGTACAGAGCTGAAATGGGAAGAGAGAGGGGGGGGGGGATGACCTGTAGTCCACGGGTCGGATTTGAACCCGCGACCACTGCAACGAAGGCCAGAGCCATTATGCTACGCGCTCTATCCACTACGCCACCAGATAGCACAAGGGTACACATCTTAACTTACAGATTCCATCATTATACTTTGCCAGTTGATTACTGGCATTATTACAATATGGAAAGTTCAGTAAATGTAAGTGCTTAAGAAGTGGATTTTTCTGGTTCAGATTATTGCAAAAAGATTGAGTTAAGATATTGGCCATTCAAGATGGTTGTATAGGAAAAATATACACACGCCCCTGTGCCTCAGGTGGTAGAGCGGGTCGGCTAATGATCGAATCGTTGGCGGTTTGATTCCCGCCCTGCCACTCATGTCATGGTTGTTGTGTCCTTGGGCAAGACACTCCACCCACCTTGCGTTGTGTGAATGTATATCACTGCTGTATGTTTGAGGTGGTAGTTGGCGTAGAATGGCAGCCACACGTTCCGTCAGCTGTGGCTCCTATTGAGTTTCCCACCACCGGTATGACTGTGTGTGAATGAATGGAACCTGGAACCCTGTAAAGCGCTTTGAGTGTGATTAAAAGCGCTATATAATTCCGATCCATTAGATGCAAACAGACAAGGTTTAGATAAAATAAACACATAGATATTTATTTTGGACCTTTTTATTATACTGGTCTGAAAAAAGACAGCGGGGTAAGAATAGGCGTGAGATGTGAGGGCCGGGGGTGGTAGCAGGGAGACTGTTGGGGTTAAGGGGGTGGTCGCAACAGATTGCCTGATATCACACTCTCACCTCCAGGGGATAAAAGACCAGGAGGCATGGTGTGTGTGTGTGTGTGTGTGTGTGTGTGTGTGTGTGTGTGTGTGTGTGTGTGTGTGTGTGTGTGTGTGTGTGTACTCATGTAGGCGTATTTGTGAGGATCAGTGTTAGCTTCTAACCAATCAGAGTGAGGACATTTTAAAAAGTGAGGACATTTTACCAGGTCCTCACTTCTTCAAATGCCTTTTTGAGGGTTAAAACTTGGTTGTAAGGTTCAGGTATGAATTAGGTTTAGGTTAGGGTTAGTGTAAGGGTTGGGGTTAGGCATTTAGTTTTGATGGTTAAGGTTAGGGTAAGGGGCTAGGGAATGCATTATGTCAATGAGTGTCCTCATAGAGACGGAAATACAAGGATGTGTGTGAGTGTGTGTGTGCGTTCAAGTGTGTGTGTGTATGTGTATGCATGTGTGTGTGTGTGTGTGTGTGTGTGTGTGTGTGTGTGTGTGTGTTCGTGTGTGTGTGTTTGTGTGTGTGTGTGTGGGCGTGTTTGTGTGTGTGTGTGTGTGTGTGTGTGTGTGTGCGTGCAGTCATGTGTGTGTGTGTGACAGCAGGGGCAGTGTGGGTGGGTGGGTAAGGGATTGTGTGAGAAATACAAAATCCTCAGATTGCTGAGTTTAGGTGCCCTGACCCCACATCGACCCCCATTTCCTGTCTCAATTGCCTCAGCGTGAGGCATAGCTCCATACCACCAACCACCAAGACGCCAACACAATCATGATGTGGACTCATGTGGGAGTCCCAAACAGTGGACTGTGTGTGTGTGTGTGTGTGTGTGTGTGTGTGTGTGTGTGTGTGTGTGTGTGTGTTTCAGCAGGAGCAGGGTGGGAGTCCACAAAACAGTGGACTTCTCTATGGTCGTGAGTAAATAATGACAGAGGGGGTCAACGTGTGTATGTGGGTTATCAGCTCGGAAAAAATCCCAAGAAGAGCCCAAGAAATGTTTCAGTCGTTGATTCTACTGCTAAGACAAAACATGGACGTACAGCAGAAGGTATAAAATCCATGTGCGATCACCAATGGCTTAACTCATGTAGATGCACCGACAGGGTTGTTGTAATTACTCAGTATTCCTCATCGGGGCAACATAAGTTACGCACTAAAGCTTTAAACAACACCTCATTTGGAGTAAGACAATGTTATGCAGATAGTGCACCATTAAGAAATATTCTCCTTTTTTCTGTCTTTTATGTGACTGTACAAACTCTGTGTGTGTGTGTGTGTGTGTGTGTGTGTGTGTAGCCATTTAAAATCAGCCATCACTGGCCAAATCAAGGCTGATATAAGGAATGTTTTGCCACTTCAAAGGCACACTCTAACATTGATCATCACACCACCTAAAGGCACCAGCTGCTTTGTGTATATTCTCCTCAGTGTCTCTTTAACTCTCTTTGCCCATGCTGCTAACAAAGGTATCGCACACCGACATTATATGGTGTTACACAAATAATGGTCACTTTAAAAAAAAAAGTATTTTACAGACATTAGAAATAGCTAATTAAGAACTTTAAGAGTGTGTTTTGCTCCATGGCCCAGTGCAACGGGATAATGATTACCAACCATAACATGTCTTGATTTTTTTTATTATTTTATATAGTTTTGGGGCGTCACTAATGATGTTTTAGGATATTAGGATAAAAACAAAGTGGTTAAAACTTTGATATTCTAATGACTTAATGGGCCGGTTTCACAGACATGGATTAAGCCTAGTTCTGGACTAAATTGTACTTTCAATGGACAATCTCCATTCAAAATTCCATTCAGTCCAGGACTAGGCTTAATCCATGTCTGTGAAACTGGCCCATTAAGTAGTGTCAATGTGTACAAAATATAGATGCACAATGCAGCTTTTAGGTGTTTTCTTACTCCTTTCATTTTCACTTATTTCCATTTTTTGAACGTGGATATATACATTTTTTTTCTTTTTATCTATATTGTATAAAATTAAATAATGCACCTTAACAATACGGCTATCATACATCCTGCTTTGTCCTTGTGCTTTATATTTCAAGGACAGAGGGGATTTTAGGAGCTGAGAGTGACTGTAATCCAGTGCTGAGAACTCAAAATCCAAGTAGGGAAGGACTGGGAGTGGATTTGGGAAAGTTTTAAAGTGCCAACATTCTGTCTAGTCTATGCAGCTGGCAAAATAATCCTGTCCTTATTAGCCCTGACCAACAAACCCATGTTATGGTTAAATTGTGTCATGATTGTAATAATAATACATTCATGATATATAGTGCTTTTCTAGGTACTCAAAGACCCTTTACTAAAGAAAATAGTACACAACCAATTTTGGGTGTAGTTATTTAGGTGTAGCAATCAAGCCAACACACGACTATCGACTCTCCCTTAAGATTTCTAATTTTTTTTTAATCCCGGTAAAGGGTTTTTTCCTCTGAGTTTTTTTCACAGCCGAGCTAAGGGTGTAAGGGCAGGGTGTCATATTGTATGGAATGTAAAGCCCACTGAGGCAAATGTATATTTGTGACATTGGGCTATACAAATAAAACTGATTTGATTTGATTCACACACTATGCACAAAGAAATTCATTTATATTAAAAGCAGGTGAACCATTACAATCAATATTTAACATTAGGTTTAGGTGTATATGTAAAATACAAATGTAATGTTAATATGCAATGTAAATATGTAATACATAAATACAATAATCTAATTGGCTGAAGGCTAGTATCAATAATAAGGCAGTACAATCTATAAGTGTTGCATATGAACAGAGAATACAGCTGAGGAAAACACAAAGAGCCAATGCAGAATTGATGGTGTATTTGCATGTGCTATCATCACTGTGAAACATCATATGGGAACGCAATCAAATCAGAGATCAGAGAGTGGGCCTCACTGCACACACACACACACACACACACACACACACACACACACACACACACACACACACACACACACACACACACACACACACACACACACACACACACACACACACACACACACACACACACACACAACCATTAGTGATAGTGAATAACATCCAATCTGGGAAAATCACACCCGGCCTTGATCATGTACGGCTCCTTCAGACAACTATTTCTTCCAGGCCATTTCTTACTATTTCACTCCAGCCTGGGTTTGTCACACACAATCAGTGCGTCTACATGCACAGTTAAAGTGGCTTCGAGGGATCTTTCAGTTTGTGTTAATTCCTGTATCCCCTATGGACAAAAGCGGTAGTGCGTTAGTACCACCAGCTGTTGTTCCTGGGTGAGCGTAAACCCTGACAAAGGCACTAAGAAAAACGACATAGAAATAGCGCTCTTTGCACTGATGGTCTTGTTTGCTGTTACATGCAATTTATGATCATCATCAGACCAAAATTAGACATACATGTTTCAGAAATATTTCAAAGTTCCGTCGAGCTATGGTTATTGCTCCACTACACAGTTTAAATGGGCTACTGTCCTGGTACCAGTATCCAAACACAATAGGGGAACTGATTTTTACTGGCCAACGTATGGCAACTCCACTATGACAGGTGGCAATATGCCCCCTTTACAGATTGTTTAATATCTGACCCTTTTCCAGTGTATGAAATCACAGACCAAACAATCCACAACATTTTTTAGCAAGTGGTGAACAGTTAACAACTGGTATCGTCAGGAGTGGTGTTACGGATAACTTTACAGCTCTGTACATTTTGTGCGTGCAAACTACTTCATCCTTTGTTGTTATTCTTCTGTTGCACATTGAATTCTATGGCTTCCTTGTCAATGCCCAGGGCGGGAAACTGTTGAGAATTTATTTATATAGCACAATTCAGACACAAGGCAATTCAAAGTGCTTTACAAGGCCTGGGCCATGTTACAGGCCAATTGACTGTGTACATGCAGGAGTGGTTCAGCTCACAATCGCATTATCTGGGTGTGTTAGCTTCGGTTTTAAGAAATGTAATTTAGTGCAATCTCAGACAGACTAACATGTTTACATGCATTTTTTAAGGTCTGGTTTCAGTCAGACTAAACCAGTAAATGGATTTTCTCTGATGTCAAGTTAAACATGCTGATTGATGCGCAGCCATATCATGAACCTGCGCCATTCATAAGGCACACAATTTATTTGTAAAGCAAAATGCAAACACAAACAGAAACCTATTACAATTACAATGCAATTAAAAGTATGCAAGAATATAAAAAAAAAAATATGAACATATTAAAGTAAGACGATTAAAAAAATTAAACATATACATACATAAAATAGACCAGAAAAATTTAAAAAAATATCTCATATCCCACAACCTAGAATACACTTATTCATACCAAGATTTGAACCATAGTGTGTCTCAAACTGTTGCCAGCACCATCACACTCCCCTACATGTCATTACGAACAAAGGGATGAGATCTTATGATGGAGGAAAAACATTGTATTTTTCACATGCTCTCTCCCGCAGTCAAAGAATCAAACATGTAAAGACTATGGAGCCTCTTTTCTATTCGGGTTGCACTCGGCAGTGTCTCTAAATCACCCCTAATGGGCGGGCGGAGGGAGCAACACTGTATCACTGTATCAATCTTTCACTCTGTTTTCCTCCTCCTGGAAGCATCCACGGGATCACTTCGGTGCTTTAATGAGCCATTACAATTCCTATCAGACAATCTCCGTTGCCATGCTATGCCGTGTGTGTGTGTGTCTGTGTGTTGGTGTGTGTGTGTGTGTGTGTGTGTGTGTGTGTGCCTACACATGCACACACGCTTGTTTGTTACACAAGGGCGTGCGGGCTCTAACTGTTGTGGACTTACGCTCATGCTGATATTAGATTGTCTCCGCAGAGTTTGTGAGATTGCGGCGGTGATCGCTATTTCTCAACCACTTTCCCTGTTCTGGTCTCGCTTTCTCTTGTGCTGTGTGTGTGTGTGTGTGTGTGTGTGTGTGTGTGTGTGTGTGTTTGTGATGGACAGTGGGCATGGGTTATAATTGCATTGCGTTGCCATCCCACTCGGTCTGTACACCCATCTGTCTCTTTAATATCCAGCTAAGCACTCTTGACCTTGAAGCATCCATGACAGCAGCACAGAGGCACACGCACACACACACACACACACACACACACACACACACACACACACACACACACACACACACACACACCACACACACAACACACACACACCAACACACGTTCCATGGCTGACTTCTCTCTCCCGCGGACTAGCCGAAATGATAGAGAAAGGAGAGATGATAGAGAGACATGGAGAAAGAAATGGGGGAGTCGAAGAAAAAAGAAATACATGGTGCGAAATGTCTGTGTATCTCAGACAAAGGTGAACAAGAAAAAACATGATTGATGGATCCCGCCCGCAGTCCGCAACCAAATATCACATAGTGGGAAGGTGGGAGTTAATCGGACAAAAAAGCAAGATGCCTTCAAGGTCGCCAGCCAATTCATTCAATTCGGAACTGAATGTCGCCCACACATAGACTCACATAGAAAAAATGTATTTCAATGAGGGACAAAAAAAATACATGCAAGATTAGCTGGGAGTCTTTAGAACCTATAAAAGATATGTTATTTGCCTCCTGGCCATTCACTTTTCATGGCTTCCTTACAAGGGCTGTTTCATACTTGGAAGCAGTTTGTGCCTTGGGGCTGTGGTGATGAATAGTGGAGATGATTCTTTTCAGTGTTATAACACCGCTAACAGCGTTATGTCCTAGAGCTATACGGCTTGCACTTTTAGATCTTCAAGCTAACCCTAAACATATTTAATTAGATAGTTTTGAATTCAGTCAAAAGCGTTTCTTTTACCTTCACCCAGGAAACAGTTTGCCAAGCATGCAGGCTTTCCGTTTCACAATGCAAAGTTAATGTAATCATAAAGGTGCTTGTTATTCAATGTTGCCCATGTAAAAAAAAAACTGATATTACCAGCATTATGCAGAGGCTCGGAGCAAGCTACAATGTGTGACATTAGCAACGTAGCTTCAATGTTGGTCTGTTAGTTAATGCACTGAACAATAATGTAGTTCTGGGGATGATGGTGCAATAGCATTAAACTGACTACGTTTTAGAAGCAACATCCCACAAGAGATTTGACCATAGACCCCTTTTCCCTGTTTCCATGACCTCTAGGCCAGCTTTGGCTTTGGCTATACTCCTACTAGCATTATCAAAATAACAGGAGAAGTCAAATAATAGCTGGCTGTGTCTCGGAGGGCTTTTCTTATCAACTCAATGTCATACATAGAGGATACGGGTATAATAATTCTGGGGCAATCTCGGTGTGTGCAGGTGTACTATATAGTGGGATGACTTATTAAGTAAAATGTTAACTCCCTCCAGCGTGGTTATCTTTATTGAGAAACAAAGGATTAGTAACATGATTGATGGGCCCTGTCTCCCAGGGATTACTCTGTAGAGCACCACTAATTGCTCTCTCTCTCTCTCTCTCTCTTTCCCCCTCCACTTCTATTTATCTCCCTCTCTCTCTCTCTCTTTTCCGTCTCACTCACTCCATCCGTATCCGAAACGCCCCCTATGGCAAATTCAATACACTTTTTTTTTTTTTACTTTTCTAGCTAGCTATCACCTTTTGCCATCGGAGCTTGCGGTTGCTTAAAGGGAGGGTTGTAACGAGTTGACACTGACAGGGGCTAGGAAGCTACTTGGGGTAAAGCACCCGGAAAAGACACACACACACACACAAAAAAAGACAACCGCAAAGTTATATACAGCCAAAGGGACTTCATTTTGTATTCAAAGTTCAAGTGGTTATTTGAACACGTGCCAGAGCGCTGAGTAAGAAGGACAGTTGGATGGGATGGGAGTCCTGTGTAACCCTGTATCGGTGTCTATGGTAACGCAGCGTGTAATGGACTACTGTACAAGTGGAAATAATGTGCTGAGTCATTTAGGAAAGCTATTAAGCCGCCTGGGTGACTTTGAAATTCACTAAGCCTGTTCACCCTCTGCGTTTTATGTAGGAATAGGGGCAGAGCACACACACACACACACACACACTCGCACGCACACACACACAAGCTTGCACACACACACACACACACACACACACACACACACACACACACACACACACACACACCAACCATTATTTTCTTCTCCTCCCTGACATCTTTCTAACTAAATGCTGAGAAGAAACTTAATTACAAATAACTGGGGGAGAGAAAGCTTATCATTAGGAGGCACGGAGAATAAGTATGGCTTCTGCCAAGCGAAAAGCCGCCTTGTGAAATACAGTACAGCTGTGTGTGTGTGTGTGTGTGTGTGTGTGTGTGTGTGTGCGTCTCAATCCCCCCAGCACTTAATTGAGCATGTGTTGTATTAACCTTGAAAGCATTGTGGCCATTCTATTTTTCAATTAATCTTTTCTTTTAAAGGAAGAGACGTACAAATAAAAAAAAAAAAAAATGCAAACACAATGTCGCTGTCAGAGGATATCATTTTGGCAACAATAGGCGACAGAGTTTTTCTTCTTGAGTAAGCATCCTAATAGGTTAGAGACTGTTTGGATCAGTGCTAGGCCCGTAAAACAGCAACAAAACTGTATGGCAGTTTCACAGGCCATCGGAGCAACTTATTAAAATGATTGCAAATTATACCACACGCACCTTCCTCTGAGCCACGCGCGTCCTTGTCATTTTGAATTAATCCATCCCCTATCATAAACTTTCAGCGGATTGATTTAGATGTAGCCATTGGGCGCAATAATACACACACAATAAAATGTTGATTGACATGCCATATTCTAGCACATATTGGAGGAACAGTGCAAAGATAAAAATATGGTAGGCCAGTGAAGTAGCATTTTTGATTATGACCTTACCCGGGTATAAATGACATGTAACCCCAGGCAAAGCTGCAGGGGAGGTTGAAGGAAGGCCAATCAAAATGTTCAATTTCGCCATTGTATCATTCAAAGAAGTTATGTTGAAAAAAACATGTTGTATCAATTGATTTTGCCTAACAATAAGAGTGGCATGTACTTGTCAGTGTGAGGCCACAACACAACCTTTGGGGCCAACTGAAGTCATAGGCCTTACCGTGTTATGATGATGTTTTAAATAATGGATGCAGTTGCTTTTACATTTTTTGGAATGGGGTCAGACAGAAGGAAACAACGCTGTCAAAAAACTTACCGCGAGGTTCAGAGGAGAAATATTCACAAAGCCATAGCACGCACACACACACACACACACACACACACACACACACACACACACACACACACACACACACACAAAGCCTTAGCACACAAAGGTGGTATGAAAAAGGGGAAGGTGGGTGAGTCGAAAAAATCAGTAGTGATTCAACACAAAAGTGCATGTGGGAACATATCATCAAAAAGATCGGAGAGTGTGTGTGTGTGTGTGTGTGTGTGTGTGTGTGTGTGTGTGTGTGTGTGTGTGTGTGTGTGTGTGTGTGTGTGTACAAGGTTTTATAGCCATGGTTATCTTTGCCCTGAATAAAGGCTACACAAAAAAAAAAGAATACCGAAATGTCTTGAATATTTTTTTCCTATTTCCTTTGCTATTGCCACTTTTATCTTTTTTTGCATCTGTGCCCTGACAGAATCTTTTCTTTTCTTTTTATCAGTTCATCCAAATAATAATTCTCACTCTTTCGACCGGGGAAAAGGTTGAAAAACATGTTGATTTTTAGCGGCGGAATCTGGAACAATGCTAGGAATGATCCTGTGCCCCGTGCGACATGATGACTTATTCAGTCTTAAAAAATACTATTCCACACCTGCATTTATTAAAAACTGTTAAATCTCTGTGATGAATGTCCTGTTCTTAAAGTATAATGAATACCTGAGGCCTTCAGGGACCCTTTCAATAATTAGTCAAGTGAAGTCATGTCTCTCAAGGGAAAATAAAAACCATAATTTAGCTTGATATGTTACGTTGCTTTTTTTGGGATCATGGCACCAAAATGGTTGACAACCACTGTCAAAGTCCACCATCAGTCATGTGTGTGTGTGTGTGTGTGTGTGTGTGTGTTTGTGTGGATATCCATCATAGCTTCCATCCATCTCTTCTGGTAAATCACACTGGGGCCGAGGATGACTCATAAATGTCAGGGGTTACCTGCTGGCTAGAGCTAATTTCAGGGGCTGACTCGGTTTCAGCCTTCTGGAATACATTGTGAGGGCGCATTCTTAGAAAACTCAGACTATTACTTTTGCGCCCGCCACCTTTCACACTTGCACTGAAACTCTTATATGTTCTTTACAGTTTACCTGGGTGAGATGGACTGTATATGTACAAACAAACAGTTCAAAGATTATTTAAACCAGACCATATCATGGTGGCCCCCCTAGACACATTAAATGGAGACGGAATTGTACGCAAACTGGAGAGATAAAGAGACACCCACGCTTTAAAGGAGGTTCGATGCAATGCATTTACCAGCACCATATACTCTGTTTTATGTCATTTTCTTGACATAAACTACATGAACTGATCCCCTAAGCCCCCCCCCCCCCCCCCCTTCCAATGAAAATATAATCAACAAAACAGAACTTCTTATTTTTCAAACGCTTGATCAATTAGGCAAAAAAAGGGAACAACTCTCAGGCCCCCGCAGATTCATCTAAAATGATGTGTTTGGAATAATATATTAAGAACACAACATTCGATTTTCTGTCTGAAATGACAAATATTAGATGCAAGTGCAGTCTAGACATTGGGGTCTGTTGAAGGACACACCATTGTTAGTTGCATTCTTAAAGAATAAAGTCCCTGGAGCATAACACCTGCATTGCCTCGCTTTATGTTACCACAGATTTGCCAAACTGAAATATGTTTTGGGCGCCTGATAATGTAGAGAGCAGACGACAGAGGAGGGCAAAGAATCCCCAAACAAACTTCTCAAAAGTCAAACATGATCAAGAATTGTCTGTAACTCTGTCTAGGACACATTGGGAGTCCAATTTCAACACACCATTGTTGGCTGCCTTCTTATAATAACCTTGCCCGTGGAACTGCGGACATATGCATTGTTTGCCTTGCCTTTTGTTACCACAAAAATAAAAATGGTAGGACTTATATAGCGCATTTTAGACGATTTTCTCAGCCCCACATTCACATTTCTTACCACATTCACCCATTCATACACACACTCATACACCGATGGCAGTGTATAAATATGGCAAACGTAAAGTTTAGTCCCTGAGAAGTTGGTTAAACTTTAATTGTACTTTGCAGGAAATAATGCAAATAAAATGGAAACCAGACGAAAACACAGGAGGAACACGAATCCCCTAAAACTTCTCAAAAGTCAAACATGAACAATACTTGTCTTTTACACTGTCTAGGACACATTGGAAGTCCCATTTCAAGAGCTGATGTTGTAGATCGTTGCGGAGTGACCCCTGTAGTAATTTTTCACAAACATTGTTCCAAAACACACCTCTTGCACCTCCGTTGTCTGCAGTAGACAGATATGCACCAGGTAAAGCCTTACCTCCCTGTTCTTTATTTCTCCCTAGAGAGGGGTCATGGTTTAAGTCTTTTCAAGGATGAACAAGTTAAATGGTACTTTACCATCCCATAACCCCTGTCTCCCGAGGCTCAAGGACATCCTCCATTTGTGACTCCCCCCCCACACACACACACACACACCCAGACACACACACCAATGATGGCTTTCTACAGTATAGTTCATCTCTCAATTACCCATGACTTCACTGAGACACACACGGCCCCCCACTGTGACATATGGGCCACCCCCCCTCCCTTTCTGCCTCCTGTCCGCCTATTACGGAACTCAACGGGAGGGCGAGCGTACTACCCTGTGATGGGTTCGGGAGTCTGTGTGTGTGTGTGTGTGTGTGTGTGTGTGTGTGTGTGTGTGATGAAGGGCCCACCACACCATGAGCACACCCTCCTTGTCTAACTGGTTGGAAGACAGCTGGATTAGGAGCAGGAGCAGCAGCGTGCGCCTCTAGAACATCCCCAATTAAAATCAAAGCAATCACCATCGCGTGGAGAAGTCATTAGATTGAGAGGCTGTTTGAGGGTGGCTAAACGCTATATAATAAACGCGCAGAGAGAGAGAGAGAGAGAGAGAGAGAGAGAGAGAGAGAGAGAGAGAGAGAGAGAGAGAAGAGAGACAGACAGAGAAAGGGCTGCGAACGGATTTTCTAAAAGGCGCCTGTCAGACACTGATTTCATACATTGGGAAAAGTTTTATGAATAGAACGAGAGAGAGAGGCCTTGTGTGTGTGTGTGTGTGTGTGTGTGTGTGTGTGTGTGTGTGTGTGTGTGTGTGTGTGTGCGTGTGTGCGTGTGAGAGAGAGAGACGCAACTCTCGAAGCCGCCCGCTGCACTATTACAGAAAAGCTTTGCTCGTAGGGGGATTAGAGAAGGGGAGACAGACAGAAAGCTTTTCATTCCGTCAGTAAAGTCAATGTATGAATAATTTACTGGCTACTGGGTATCTCTGGGTTGAAGCCTCTCCTCTCTCAGGCCCGCGGTAATGTTTTATTTGTATGTTTTCTGTCAAAAGTAATCTGGCATGCGGAGTGTTTAACACAGTAGTGCGGTTGGAGATGCGCCACGGAGTGTGGCGGGCCCTCAGGCACTTTTCACACAATACCTGTTTGATGTGGCGTTTGTTGTCAGTGATAATTAGCTTATTTTTCTTCCGCCGGGGCCCTTATAGTGTCCGTTCGTTCCCCTGTCCTGTGATTAAGGGGAACGCTGATAAGATGGGCTGTTGAAAGATGCACAAGGTGACTTGCTCGCTCGCTCTCTGTCTCTGTCTCTGTCTCTCTCGCTCTCTCTCTGTATCGCTGTGACTTTGATTGGTCTCCCTTTGCTAGAAGATGGGAGTTCTAGTGAAGTGATAAGTGAAGGTGGAGTCAGAGATTCTGGAGAACGCTTGTTGTCAAAATCACTTTTTTTTTTATCAGTGAGTATTTCCTGATGATTTCCTGATCCAATACCTGTCAGTACTGTGTGTGCATTTTGTAAAAAAATAATACACAGCCTAGTCTATGAAAACAAGTATGTAAACAAAGGGGGCCGATCTTAGCTAGCAACATGCCAGTTTACAGAGTCTAGGCTGTGTGTTACCACTGGATGTGTGTTCAGCGCACACATAGTACGGACAGGTAGCAGATCATGAGGAGATATTCACTGATTTTGACAAAAAGTGAATTTGTCAACAAACATTCTTCAGAATCACTGACTACACCTTTAATTATAGTTCATTAAAACTTATTTTGGAGAATTTAGACATTGATACACCGGCTTTTACAACATCCTATTCAAGGTGATTTTTCAGGTCTGACAAAGGATAGAGTCACTTTCATATATGTGCACTTGACATACAATAATCCATAATTGCACACATATAAAGATGGACAAGACTGCCAGTGAATCTTGATTTGTTCAGCAAACATAATTCCGTGTCCGCCTTTGTTTTCTCTTATAATGAAGTTGTCTAACTCCTCTTTCAAAGCCTATAATCATCCCTTTCCTGGCTCTCTCTCTCTCTCTCTTTTTTTTTTTTACAGATGTCCCTGTTTTTCTAAGATATTAGCAATTACTTTGGCGGGAACAATATTATCATAATCAAAAAAAAAAAAGAAGAAGAAGTACTGTGCAAAAACCCAATAAAAATAACATCCAAGTTATAACAAAACAATAATTAATTATCCATTAAATTAACATTTCTCCCTGCCAAAAAAGAGTCCTTTTCTGCCTAATGCTGCATTCCATTCAAAGTCAGATAAATTCCCAACTGGTAGACTTCAATTATTAACGTCTGTGTGCTCCAGTGGTCTCGCACAGCACAGGAGGGGTGGGAAAAAAAATTAAAATAAAAAATCACAAAGGCAAAGCAGAAAAACATGCCCCTGCAATGACATTTTAATTTGTGTTTAGAATAGAGCTCGCTATTTGGCATTTAAGGTTTAGTTAACTTGTGCTCTGAAAAAAAAAATATAGAAGAAAACGTTGGATCAAGCACTCTGCCCACTTGAGGTTTAATTCAACCAATGAAATGATTTCCGCCTCCCTTGCATCTCGTCTCTCTGCCTTCTAAATAATACAAAAACCGCCAATCAGCCTTCCCGCTTGCTCTCTGACTCCCTTTTCTGTTATGAACCCTCCCTCCCTCCCACACAGACACACACGCACAGAGGAAATATAGCCTACCGTATGCTCCCTTTATCGGAATCGCAAGGGCATCTCAACACATCATATATAGACACAAACACATGATGGACTCGGACACACACACACACACACACACACACACAAAGAGACAGAGAGAAAGAGAGACCCTAAACACCCAAACAGTTTTAATCCCCTGAGGAGGTCTCTAAAAGGTTTTTCTTAAAGCTGATTTCAAACCACACACACTGGCTTTCCAGGTCAGCACTGTTTGTGGTGGCAGTGGCGCTGAAGCATTCAAGCTCTACGCCCTTTACACCTTTCCACTGTGCTACTTGCTATTCCTCTCTCTCTCTCTCTCTCTCTCTCTCTCTCTCTCTCTCTCTCTCTCTCTCTCTATTCTTTGCTGTCTCTCGTCCCAATTTCCACAATAAGCCGACGAAATCTGAAAAAATACCGTTAATGTGCGAAAATATGACCTGCGAGCCAGAATAGGGATTTTTCAGGTTGTGGTATTTGTACAAAAAAACTAGAATCCTATTAAATATGAAAACAGCTTAATGACAACAGCTGCGGTCTGTGGATCAGCTGTATGGACGGCTAAAATTAGGGACACAGGGTTGGCGGCGACAGTTGCAATGCCCTTGAGCAGACATTGGTCAGTTTTTAAAAAAGGACACTTTATATAAAAAATAATAAAAATTGGTCACAAAAAGATTTTTTTTTTAATGCTTGATTTGTAGGGCATACAAAAACAAGCAAAACCTATTTAGACCAACACAGCCCCTTTAAGTGGTTCAATGTTGCTACTGTACTTACACAGTTGGGATGCCAACCAGGGGGTGAGGGGGGGGGGCTTCTGCGAATAAATGCTTTGTCAGCCCGCAACCAAGACTTAAGATTGTATACAGCCCGAGCAGCTCTGTGAAGATATACTGAGACACATCAGTGCTTAGAGCTATAGTGTAACTGCTACCATCAGCATGCTGTCACACTCACACAGATAACGCTAACATACTGAAGTTTAGCAGGTATAATGTTTACAATATACTGTCCACCATCTTAGTTCCGCATGTTATGCACTAAACAAGCCATACAACTGAGACATGGTGTGAATGGGAGGTCCCAGAATGTTTAACCTAAATCACGTATTTGGGCAAATTGAACAGTCAACCTCATAATGGTTTAAAGGGTAAGGCATCGGAAAAAATGACATACAATACATTTCATCTAGTGTTAGGGCGTCTATGTACAAATACAAACTAAGTTTTCAAATTCATCTGACTCCCTGTGGACTTACATCTGTGTGTGTGTGTGTGTGTGTGTGTGTGTGTGTGTGTGTGTGTGTGTGTGTGGTCTCTCTCTCTGTCTATCCCTCTCTCTTGCTCTCTCTCTCCGTCTCCGTCTCCATCTCCGTCTCTCTCTCTCTCCGTCTCCGTCTCCGTTTCTCTCTCTCTCTCTCCCATCCCATGCTCTCTCTTTCACAACATTACTTACCATAAATCGAAGCAACTTTAATCAACAGCAAAATAAATGCATGATCCTACATACAGGGGGGTAAGTAATTAGTTGGAGGGGTCTTCAGCTTATCTGCTTTCATAGGACCTCCAGGCTCTGTAATGGGCTAATTCAAATCAATACAGTGGCAGCATTGCATGTGACTGGCTCTTAAATCTGATTTGGTAGGGCCTTAACACTCCACAAACAGGTAATGTGTGTCCTAGTGCTTGTGTGTTATATTCATCTTGATTATAGTAATGTATATAATCAATCATAATCAATAATTGGCAAATACATTGAGTGTTATAAAACGGGTGGCTAAAATCCAGCGATCTGCTTGGTTCCTCACATAATTTTTTTTCTTTGTCAGCCGGTCAACATAATCAAAAACGACCAAAATAATACTGTTTTACACCAAATAAATGCGTGAGAATATGTACACGTTGCGAGATCGATTACCCTAAAAAGATCATGCTGGTCCAAGTCGGTTCTGACCACATTGAATTTCTGCAAACAAACAAAGAAAGCCTGTCTATCAACTCTGCAATCCTACATTTCTTACTTTAACTAACTAGTTTTGAATAGTTGTCAATCCCTATCCTTGGCTCAGTCCTTCGTTGCAGTGGTCGCGGGTTCGAATCCGACCCGTGGACCTTTACTGCAGGTCATCCCCCTCTCTCTCTCTCTGTCTCCCCATGTCAACTCTGTACTATCAAATGAAGCTTGAAAATGCCATAAAACAAATACAAAAATCTATTCCTAAAATCTAAAAATCCGAAACAGTTCTACACGTCTTATTGATGTGAGGACCACCATGCACTACTGCACTAGAATGTGGAGTGTCTCAATGTGGACCCACTCCTATCATTGGTAAATCACAATCGCAGAACAATCCTACATCATTTCTGCGAATAAATAAACCATTCCATCAACTCATCGATAATACATTTCTTCATTTCGAATGGTTTTCACTTTTCCAGAGAGGCATAGAGGCTTTTCCTAAAATCTGCAACAGTTCAACAAGGTTTTTGATGGTACAACTGCACTAGACTGTTGAGTTTCTCAATGTGGAACTACTTCTCGCATGTTAATGGGCGTATATATATATATATATATTATATATCTGGCTGTGTTACGACTTCATTTCATCCACCTGTGATCCATGACAGCACCGTTTTCTTTCTACGCTCCCACCCTCCCTCCCTCCATCATACGTTTTTACACCATGAATTACGTCCCACTTCTCTTTCGTGTATTCTCTCCATTCTCGTCACGTTGTCTGATTCATGGAACACAGGTTGGGATTCTGACAGAGCTCTACACCTTCTGATGTGCTGTGCCCCGCAACACTTCTCCTCCTCCCAATTCAAAGCCCCATTTCCGTGAGCCAACCCCACCAGAAGGGCTTGCTGGATGGGTTCATCGCTTGTATAATTCAGGCCTGTGTGTGTGTGTGTGTGTGTGTGTGTGTGTGTGTGTGTGTGTGTGTGTGTGTGTGTGTGTGTGTGTGTGTGTGTGTGTGTGGTGTGTGCGTGTGCGTGTGTGTGTGTTATGCAATCGGGGTGTTGGGGTTGAGGTGTGTTCCAGGGTGAGAGATCAAGGTTGCAATGTTGTACATCTGCCTCCTGTATTTTTTCTGTTTTTTCATTTGCCCTAGATTACATTGTGAAACAGCAGAGTGAGACAAGCTCTTAAAGGTTAAGTCAGTGATTCTGATGAACGCTTGTTGTCAAAATCACTTTTAAGTCAAAATCAGTGAATATCTCCTCACGATCCACTACCTGTCTGGACTGTGTGTGCCTTAAAATAATCCAGTGTTTATACACAGCCTAGGCTCTGTAAACAGGCATGTTGCTAGCTATGGTGAGTGCCCTATGACACTTACCTTTAACATTGAATACAATGACTTACTCTCATGCCAACACTTTGCTATTACAATTGCCTCGACTAAAAACTGAATCATTATGGACCTCTCAGCTTGTTATTATAATTTTTATTTTATGTTAATGATATGAAAACAAATGTCAATTTTCAATGATTCTTGTCCTATCCCTCAATTATGTTGTCCTTTCCATATTAATGCAAAATAACCCCCAAACAATGCTTCATACATTTTTTTTTTGCTGCGCTCTTACATTTATCTAGCCTGGCTCCGCCCGCCCGCCTACTTCCGGCCAAATTTCATTTTCCCTTCAGTAGTCAGTCTGGGTGTACAGCGCATTTCCCAGATTCTCCGGAGAATCTACGATCGTCCAATCAGCGAACAGAGCGAGTGGCTGAGAACGCTCCAGTTTCAGTTGAATGCTGCGTTCCTTTATACTCGGAAGAAGGAGATTTCCGACTTGGTAGTTTCGAGTTCCGACCTGTCTGTGTTCCAGTGCATCTGCTCGCGAAAGTATGGACGCCTAAAACCTTTCTCGTCCAAATAACTAAACGTTAGGCTCTAAGAAGTTACTGTTGCCAGGTACCGGTAGATTCATAGACTGCAATATGTAGTGAAGTCGGAAATTTCCGAGTTCCCTGTCCAACTGGAAGGCACCATCAAAAGCCGGCTCATGACACATGTGATGACCAAACGTGATACAATTGGTTGGCTAATCCAGAGTGGCACTGGGCAGATCCAATAGTTTTAAACTTCGACAGACAAGTGAGTTAACGTTTGCCAATTACAGCACTTCCAGACCTTCTGTACAAATGAAATGAAGTACGATGGTCTGGTTGGACCAGGCTAACATTTATCCATATTTACTTTGCAATTTTGTAAAATTATACCCCAGGTATTGTTGCTATTACTTTGTCCATACAGCATTGCCATTTAGTAATCAGATGTGTATATATATATATATATATATATATATATATATATATATATATATATATATTTATTTAAAAAAAACACACCTCATCATGGGCCTCATCTTCAACCGCTCATCCGAAATCGGGTCGCGGAGGCAGCAGCTTGAGCAGGGAACCCCAAACTTCTCTTTCCCGGGCCACCTCAACCAGCTCTGACTGGGGGATCCCGAGGCGTTCCCAGGCCAGCGTGGAAATATAATCTCTCCACCTAGTCCTGGGTCTTCCCCGAGGCCTCCTCCCAGCTGGACGCTCCTGGAACACCTCCCTAGGGAGGCGCCCTGGGGGCATCCTTACCAGATGCCCGAACCACCTCAACTGGCTCCTTTCAACGCAAAGGAGTAGCGGCTCTGCCCCGAGTTCCTCACGAATGACTGAGCTTCTCACCCTATCTCTAAGGGAGACGCCAGCCACCCTCCTGAGAAAGCCCATTTCGGCTTGTACCCGCGATCTCGTTCTTTCGGTCATTACCCAGCCTTCATGACCATAGGTGAGGGTAGGAACAAAGATCGGCCGGTAGATCGAAAGCTTTGCCTTACGACTCAGCTCTCTTTTCGTCACAACGGTGCGGTAAAGCGAGTGCAAAACCGCCCCTGCTGCTCCGATTCTACGGCCAATCTCACGCTCCATTGTTCCCTCACTCGCAAACAAAACCCCGAGGTACTTGAACTCCTTCACTTGGGGTATTTGTATTTGTATTTTATTGGGATCTCCATTAGCTGAGGCCATAGCCAAAGCTATTCTTCCTGGAGTCCACACAACACCTGTGCATCTATACACTGCAGTGCATAATTACATTAAATAATGATCACCATGACAAAACAGTGATAACGGAAATGGTAACAAAAGTAATAAGAATAACTCTACAACAGTCAAAATTAAATAAAATAAAAATAATACAAAAATAACAAAACACAGGACCTAAATTATTCACAGAAACATAGAGATAAACTTATATAAACATGACAGGTATAATTGATGGTCAGACCAGACAAAAACATATATAAACAGAAACAATTAATGATGATTATACTGATGGGAGTGGCATCATTGGTTAGATATTAGCCACTGCAGAGAGCTGCTCGACTAGTAGATGTTTTTTAAGTAATAGTTTGAATCGATTTTTGCAATTTTCTTGAATAATATGTCCAGGCATGGTGTTCCATTTACTCATGGCTCTATATAATACTGTACTCTTCGCTCTGTTTGTTTTCACCTTAGGTAGTGTGAATCTTCCTTCCATCGCATGCCTGGTGTTATAATTGTGTTTATCAAAACTGAAACTTAAACATTTATGCAATACCCTCGGCAATTTAGTCACTGAAATTTTCCTCGTAAAATTAAGCAAAGAGGTAAGGAGGAGGGTAAGGACTAATTCCCTAACTGTAGTAGACAATCCATCGGTTTCCTGCTGAGCACCATGGCCTCAGATTTAGAGGTGCTGATCCTCATCCCAACCGCTTCACACACGGCTGCAAACCGATCCAATGAGAGCTGAAGGTCACAGGCCGATGATGCCATCAGAACCACATCATCCGCAAACAGCAGAGATGAGATCTTCAGACCACCAAACTGCAACCCCTCCCCACCACGACTACGCCTTGATATCCTGTCCATAAATATCACAAACAGGATTGGTGACAAAGCGCAGCCCTGGCGGAGGCCAACCCCCACCGGAAACGAGTCTGACTTACTACCGAGAACCCGTACACAGCTCTCGCTTTGAGCGTACAGAGATTGGATGGCCCTGAGAAGAGACACCCTCACCCCATACTCCCGCAGCACCCCCCACAGTATCTCCCGGGGAACCCGGTCATAAGCCTTCTCCAGATCTACAAAACACATGTAGACTGGATGAGCAAACTCCCAAGCTCCCTCTAGGATCCTTGCGAGAGTGAAGAGCTGGTCCGTTGTTCCACGGCCAGGACGGAATCCGCATTGTTCCTCTTCAATCTGAGGTTCGACTATCGGCCGAACCCTCCTTTCCAGCACCTTGGAGTGAGCCTAAACTGACCTGGTCTTATCTTTGTTTTATCTAGTGGCGCCCAATTTCTTCCCTAAAGATCTCTCACTACATTGGTCTATTTCATCAATCAGTTTGGCCCACCTGATTGTGTTTACCTTGCTCGATTTAAGCAATGCAGCTTAGGGTTCACAAACGTTTGCACATACAACATTTGTCAAATAATTTGTTTTATCTATTTTAACAATTGATTTCTGGAAAAGAAAAATGTTGAATTGATAAACAAACATCTGTTATTTCATATAAAACATACTGGTATTGAAAAAAATGTGTTAATAATGGTTAAAATAAATAAAATTCCAAAAGGCTCAAGGGGTTCACAAACTTTCGCACGACACTGTATATATATATATATATATATATATATATATATATATATATATATATATATATATATATATATATATATATATATATATATATATATATATATATATATATATATATAATATATTGTATATAATTATAAATCCAAGATACAGGTGCATTTTTTGCTATGGTATTATCCTGATACAAATAGCGTACATTGTTTAAATTGTGTTTGTATTCATGAAACAGACTCAGACAAAAGACTTCACTAATCAATAATGCTTTTGTAATAACAATGCACGTCAGTTATAATAACAGTTTGAGCGAGATACAAATAGACACACCATGGACAAATGGAACAAAATCGAAGTCTGGCCTGTTCGTTAATACAATGTGACATCTTTACAAAAAAACCCTGACAAATGGCTGTGTATGATGAGAGTGACACATCTAGGGATATGTGGACTAAAAACAGTCAAACAAATAAATAACGAAAATAATATGCCAGGCACTGCGGCAAGGACTCCGACTGACATTTTCCATTTCGCGATTCATTTACGAGGGGATTGAAAAATTGAAATTAAATTGGAAGTGAAATAACTAGTTTTTAGGGGATTTTTGCTAGTGGCCAAGGCTCCACTAATGCTAAAGCTATATAGAGTGTGATGTGTGCTTATTACATTTGGACCGAGACTCTTTGAGATTGTCAAGGGAGAGAGACTGTCATGTTGTGTTTTTTTTTTTCTCTTTCTTGGGCTGTAGAAAAGGACAGAGATGCAGCAACAGACAATATTAGAATGTAAAATAATACAGTTTTTCAGCTCCAGGTAGGCTAACCCTTTGACCCAAATCAACTGAGGCGGAAACCCCTTACATGGATGATCTTTTACCTTAGTGTCTGTCTAGGTGTGTGTGTGTGTGTGTGTGTGTGTGTGTGTGTGTGTGTGTGTGTGTGTGTGTGTGTGTGTGTGTGTGTGTGTGTGTGTGTGTGCGTGCGTGTGCGAATTTCTGACTTTTTATGTCTTTTGAACCTATCTATGGGTGTGTGTGCGGACTTGTGTGAATTTATCGTGTTACCGATTTAAAGTGTGTTTTAAAAGTTGCAGTATGTAATTTCAGAGTATGTTGGCCTCCTCTAAAAGGCATAATGCCGTTAAGTTTGTCCATTCTGTGTTACTGTAGAAACATGGCGGCGCAACATGACTGTGCACCCGACTCCCATGTACATTTAAAAGCCTAAGGTCTAAGGTAATAAAAACCGTTCACGCGATAATACACTAATTAAAACATACAGTGCGTATGAGTGTGAAATTCCATGAACATTGTATACCAATTCAGCTCACTCAATTAGCCCTGAACAATCCAAGGTGCCTATCCCTGATGCAATTGTGGCATTCTAAAATACCTCTAGGGAAAAACAATACAACATGCTTTGTTCAAGTCACATATGGGACAAATGCAGTTAGTTCCTGCTAACTAACATCCACAGACACACACACACACACACACACACACACATATTCTCTCAAACAAACACACACACACACACACACACACACACAGTATATACAGTGTGAACACCCACTTGCCGCCTAAGGGTGGTCTGGTTCATAAAGGTGTTGGAGGAGCCTGGTGCTTAGACACTGACACTGGGACACACACACGTACGCACACACACACACACACACACACACACACACACACACACACACACACACACACACACACACACACACACACACACACACACACACACACACAGACTGTGTAGCAACGTGTGGGTGTGTTCTCAGTTTGACTTTAATACCTTTAGAGTGAGTGCATTTCATCCCCTAATACGGCTTTGTGAAGATGTGTGGTTTGCACATACACTTTCTTGGAGCTTCCTTCATCTTTGGCCTCTTAGTGTTTTGGGACCTCGATTGCAACATTTGTCACGACTCAACGCTGTCTATAAAGAGATGGAGGGCAGGATAGACGGTGGCTATATAGAGCGGATAGACAGGAAGCAGTTAGATGAAACTACCATTTATATACAAAGTTAGGAAGTACAACTACATAAGAGCTCAAAGGTGCTACAGGGAACTTTTAAATATTTCTGAAACAGTCTCATGTTTCCTCTGACAATCATTTTTATATATTTTTTCTTAATGCCTTTGTCATGTGTACGCTCACCCAGGAACAACAGCTGGCGTGGTTAAAACACTACTGCTTGTGTCCACTTTTATTGAAATACATAGGTAGTAGCAAAACAATTATATTTTATGAATTTTGGTCCGTGGCCGTTAAATATCCTTTGCACATCCCTGAATGGTAAAGTCACATTTCTCACACACAACTCCCCACATGTATAACTCTTATCTACAAAACTATCACACATATTATAAGACCTTTTGTGTGTTATCCGAATGACCTTTCAAAATAACATTTCTGTGGGGGGTAATAGCCTTTAAAGTTGGGGTATATGATTTCTGATTGGTCAAAGTAAACATGAGTTGTACACTTTGACAGTGACGTGCGGTGAGGTCAGTGAGTGGGTAGGCACTGAGTTCTGAAAGCCAGATTTCTCTAAACCTATATATTGTTAAATCAAAAACAATAAACAACAAACAGGCACGCACGGCCGATTTCAAATAAGTTCCTCTCTTTCTCACTCACACACACACACACACACACACACACACCACACACACACACACGGGACGTATATGAAATGTGACGACGGTGACTTCAGGTTTGCCCGTAGCCTACTGTAGTTTGGTCTAAATGATTAAACATCGCATCCATCGACTTAACGGACCCGTCCCTCACACCGAGGGCCGAAAAACGGTAAGGCAACAAGTCAAACCTTCGCCGATTCAAACTACCGGTACTACTTCTATTCAACTTAAAAATAAAAGACAGACTTCATCATTATGTAGGACTACAGCATAACTGATGGCAACTCCACTCCATAAACTTTATCTTAATAGATAAAGTACCAGTAGCATATGCCCCATGGACCTGTCCAGCATCAGAATGTAACCATTTATCCACGTTGCAGAGCTTAGGTTTGTCCGTCAGTAACAATGAAAACACAACTGCTCAATTGAATATAAAATGCAGAATGGATTGCACTCGGTATCAATTCATCCAATTTTATTATTAAATAAACCCCAAAAAAGTTTCTGACTCACCATTCTGACTCCCTGGCTGTAGAAATAAGCAAGACGATAGTAATCCAGTGACAGTCTGACTGACAGCACAGCTAGCTAGCTAGCATCCTTCCGTTCATGTAGGCTACCTGTCCGTTTCAAATGCTCGAACATTGTTTGTCCCTGTTGCTGCTGTACACCGTCCAAGGCTGGCGCAGGCCTTCCTCTTGCTATTCATTCTGTTCCTTTTTAAATTATAATCCAATTTGTTAAAATTCCTCCAGTCTGAAATATCTGCGGGCACGGCAGCTGCTATGTTGACTTAAAAATCCGCGGGGGTAACGCGACGTGAATGAGCATAGCTAACGTAGTGACGTTGGCCTAAGCTGCGTAAATGTCTAGTAATATCTCGATTTTAATTGGTCCATGAATGATATGTAACGTAAAGGCTTATGTGGCATACCATTTACGTAAAAAAGGCACAAAGAATTATGCTTATTTGCGTACATGTTAAATAATACAGAATCAAGTGCGCATGCGCGAAAACTTTTTTTTCTTGCCGTCCACAATGAATAGGCGCAAAGGCACTGATTCTTTGCCGTACACAATGAATGGGAAACAGCAAAGGCACAATATTTGTTTGGCGTAACTTACTAACTGCCACGTTTCTAATCAAAACGTCTACACTTTTTTAAAGTAATCACGGATTACATGTAAAGATCGAAATAATTAACAGTAATAATACAAATATAAGTTTATTAAATAAAAAAAATATTTTATTTTATTTTATTTTATTTTATTTATTTATTTATTTTTGCACACGGCGCCAGGGTAGGCACTGCCTACCCTGCCTACCCTGACCGCACGTCACTGCACTTTGACCAATCAGAGCGAGGCTCCGATTCTCTGTTCTTATTGGCTGTTGGGACTGTCCATTCACTTTTGCATGACGTTGGTGTAGAGCGTGTCAGGGAGGGACCATAGGGGAGGGACCAAAGAGAACAAGTGGAGCGGTTGAGGTATTTGGATTCAAATCTCTATCCCAACTGCTATTTTCTCCCCAAATCATAAACCCCAGCTGTAACGTCATATCAACACAAGGACATAAACTCAACCTCTAACATGCAAAACATCACTGAAAAAAGCAGCATCCGTGTGTCAACGTGCTATTTTCCCTCCATTGTAAATTAGTGTTTTTCTAAGGTGATTATTTCAAACTATTTTCAATTGCAAATTGTGTGGGAAATTATATCTAATTTAGGGTGTTAATAAGCAGCCTCCTGCTGTTCGATAATTAAGTGTTAATTATTTTGAAGAGCCTATTAAAAGACTTGTAACATGATATTATTCATTGTTAAACTATGTGATCACGAGTCCCTGTTTCTCTGGAGTTTGATTGAAAATGCTCCTTTAAATTGTCTTTCAAGTACAGTATGTATATCGCTAATCTATTGCTATGTTGTGATCGTTATCAAATTGAGTTATTCTAAAAACTAAAAGGTCCCATTTTCTGTGGACTATACAGTCTGATTGGGATTGAATATTTTTTTTAGCACACACACACTAACAATGTATAGTCTTCGCAATCAGACTACAAATGATGCCACAATTATTCTATGGCATCCGCCACCTGACACATACACTAATGATCAGTGCACGTTTATATTTATGACAGCGAGCGGCTAAACTGGGATGAATCCATAAAAAAGCAGGTTTGCCGGGAATGATAGATGTTTCTGTCAATGTTTACTGTGTCTACTGATGTGACATCAAATGTGCTGGCAGATGCTACGGCACACTGCAAAGTATAGGAGCAGCACTGTTGAATATAGCAGTGTCTCGCAAGGGCAATAGGCTTTTAAACTAGATGTATGGCAGTTCAGTTACACAACCTTATGTTAGGAGGATACACGGATTGAATATTTAAAGCTATGGTGCATAACAATTTCATATAAATTAATGTCGGTAACATTCAAGCCATCGCCAAGCGAGTTGACAAAAAGTTGAATAAGCCTATCAGCTCCACAAAACTCTCTATGTATTTCTCAGTATGGCAGCGTTTAAAATTTAGTGTCGCCCCCCCTGACACATTGGCTCAGAACAGTCCCAAGAAGTGTTTCAGTTGTTGATTCTACAGCTAAGAGAAAAACCTGGCCGTACAGCAGAAGGTTTAAAATCCAGTCACCATCACTGAAGGCTTACCTAATGACCTGTCGAAAGTGTTGTTGTTATTACTAATAATGCCTCATGGGGGCAACAGAAGTTACGCACTATAGCTTTAGACATTTACCAATTAAATAAGCTTTCTGATAAAAAAAAAAATGGTCAAGGTACATTACATTCCCTCGCAGTTTGCTGAGCATTAATGCATTATGAATGGATCCCTAAGAAAAGTGTCTCACTGGTTTGTTTTTAATAGTAACATCATGACATTTAAATGAAATATATGAAAGGAATAAACCGTATGCACTACTAGTAAGCGTCCAAATCATGCATAATGTTATTTCATGCTGCAAATATTACAAAGCAGGTGAACACTGTCGAGATGGAAAAACATTTTGCACAGTTTAGAGTGAAAGTGTGTCACAACTCCCACCACATGTTCCTGAGGGGTGCAGAAGTAGAGCACTCAAAAGCGCTGCCTTAAACACACTGTATCACCGGTGTTAAGTGGATACGTTCAATTTCAAATAACAAAGTGTCCACACGGGAGCACTTAACAAAAGGATGACGTTAATTATCGCCATCAATCGTAGAGTTGTGGGATTTTTGAATTATTTTTTTCTGAAGTGTTTACGACTATATGTTGATTCACAAACATGGGGCCCTTATATGTTCACTATTGAAAAAAGGTTCATGGCTGGGATAACCTTCACTCTTTTTTCTTGTCAGTGGAAAAATATATAAAACTCAAGTGAATAAAACCATTGTTGCTTTGGAAAAAAACATGTTGTAACAAAGGCCTATTGTGAGACAGCAAAGATTGCTTTCTTTACCCAATCGCAAATAAAAGGAACGCCTTCTAGAATGGGCCCAAAACTTTCTAACAACAACTTTCAAAAAAGGCACATTCATCCAGGCAAAACATATCTAGCAAATACACAATAGGAGTCAAGGCAACAGGCTTGTGTTAAGAACTACATATGCAAAAGGCAAGAGCATTCTGTGCTTCATTCAAAACAACCACAGGGCTGTCGATTTAGCTGGAACATAATGTGTGAGCAACAAACAAGTCTAATGCCTGTCTGTATCCGTTTGAGTACCTCCGTGACTCCGCAGGAAATTGGAACAATACTGCTGAAAACAAGCATCGATCTTCCAATGAATATCCCTCCCAGAGTCAGGCTGGAAGGAACAACAGATATTAATTGCTAAGTTTGCCCAGACACAAAAACAAGGAAGAAAGCAATTTGGTGAAGAAAAGGGATTTTTTGGATTGAGATGAGAGATTCCGGGGCACATATATCTGGGGCACACCCACACACAAGCATATGAATAGAAATTTAGTTTTTTGTTGTTGTTTTTTTATATGTAAATTAACAAAAAGAAAATGGTTTCCAATCTAGAGATGCAAATAAAAATATCATATAAATATTCTAAATTCACTGTATAGAAAGTGAACTGTATGTAGAATAAACACACTTTTCACACTGTATTATAAATACGATTTTGGATTGGTTTTATATTATATCCTAATATTTTGAGATACTGGAATTTATATTCCATGAGCCATAAACCAGAATCATCTAAATTCAAACAAAAGAAAGGCTTAAAACATATTTCATACTTTGTGTGATGAATCTACAATATATATTACATTTAACTTTTCAAGTGGATGGACTTCAATGGACTTTTTTTTTTTTTTCCGACAACGCCCCTGTATCTGGCACACACACCTCCCTAGCATATGAATAAAAAAGTTGTTTTTCAAACCAGATTTGCTCCATCCAGGTTGGGGCCAGGGATTGAGACTGACCAGAGGGTTTGTTGTGGTCCCGGTGGGGTTGGGTAAAACCTCCCGTTAACAGCCCCGCACACAGCTGCATGCGCCTGAGGCAAACCTTTCCCTCTCACCCCCGGACCTCCACACTTCAAAAACTAGGCCACAAAACTTCCTGCTACAGCCACAGATCCATCAGATATATGACAGAGTGAGGACAACATTGAGCTTCTTTTTATCTCCTTTTTCTCTTCAACAACACAGAGAGAGAGAGAGAGAGAGAGAGAGAGACATAGATGGAGAGAGAGAGTGAGAGTGAGAGAGCGCAGAGAGAGAGAGAGAGAGATCTTGGTGAAAACTTTACAACAAACTCGCAAGCAGTTACTCTTGTATAAGGTTGAGGTGACATTTTTTTCCTATGCTACCAGTTTTAAGTATAGGACTTTCTATTGTAAATGAATACAAAACAAAGTTATTAATAGTAACCTGTGTATGATATTCTTACACTGAAAATAACTCCTCATGTTGCTGTTTAGCTCTTTTATGCTCAACAAATCTTGAATGTAAAACACGGCCCTGACAACTGGTTGTTGCTAGCATTACTCGTATTAACTATTTCAATGGCATTTTACCATTTAACTATAAGTAGTCTGACAGAGGCTACTGATGTGCAATATTAACCGACAATGTTACATGTACATATAATACTCCCTTTCAATTTGCACAAACACCAGTTGAAACAGAGAAAACTTAAAAATGAATCCAGAATATCGCTAACAAGGTTGTCATGCTTGAGAGAGGTTAAAAACAAGTTGTGGTATCAATACAAAGAATACGATTGATATGTGGAACGCAAACGTATTCACCAAATAAGTCATGACACACAAGTACCTAAGAAATGTCCAATGAAGCTTCCGCTGCCATTGGCGAGACAAAAACAAAGTAGGCTGATGTAACCTTAGATCCAAGCAGAGCAACGATTTAACCTTCCCCAATGTAATACATGAAACAAACAGAAATACCCCATTCTATTCCAGTCATATTCTTAATTGTTCCCCTTTCTACAAAGGTACAGTATATACAGGGACATGCCTTGAGCAGCAATGCCATCTTCTGCTTATTGCAATGAAGGAACTCCCAATAGTCACATGTCAGTAGTCATCTGCACATAAACCTGCATTTCTTTTGGTGTGTTTTTTTTGAAAATGTTGGTGAGAATTTGCATTACATTTAAATGAAAACGTAGGTATACGTAAAAAAACAAATATATAGGGGAATAAATGCAGTCTTCAAGAAGCAATATTGATTGTGGCTGTGACTGTTGGAGGTATAGCACAGAGGTAAAGTAGGAGAAATAGAGAGATAGCTAGATAGAGAGAGACACAGAGACAGAGAGAGACAGAGAGAGAGAGAGAGAGAGAGAGAGAGAGAGAAAGAGATATAGAGAAAGAGAGAGAGAGAGAGAGAGAAAAAATAGTTCTGAGATGTATTTTGGAGTGGAGGCATGCCGTGCCCTGTAGGTGAGGAGCAATACTTTGTTAGTGTTTTGTTTTTCTGAAATGCAGGAAGCCAGTGAAGGGTTCTTCAATGATCCGTACAAACATTATGCAAAAGGACAAAACAAAAATACATTTTCAATTATACTGCAATAAGGACACTTTAGCACGTTAGCAATATAGCACTTGTTTGGTTTGTCTCAAGCATAATTGTCTCTTAACTGTTTTATTAGTAATTGTGAATTTGTGTTTAGCTTACTGTATATGAATACTGTTTGTAAGTCTTTGTAAACTAATGTAAACTCGTGGTACAGTTAGTGTCTTTATTGTTTGAGTAGTAGCATTAGTGTACAAGTTTATTAACAGCAATTTGCCAAGAGACAATAGATGGAAATGAACCTCTAGCTATATTGTGTATTTAAATATGTGTACATGTGTCCATTAATAAGCCTTTTCCATGAAATTAATATATGCAAATATAACAATTCAATAAATAAAAATGTAATTGCTAAATAAAAATAAAATATATAAAAACAATTATATATAAAAAAATAAATATATACAGGTAAATACTGAGCAAATAGTTGGTTGTGTGGTGCATCAAGTAAAATGGTTTCTTCAAAAACAAAAACAGCTAGACTTTCACAGCAGGGCTAAATGTCATATCAGGACATCACAGCAGAGTTTTATAAAAAAACACTCTCGTGGGAGATGGGTTATGCAAGTGAAGCCAGGCTCAGGGACACAGTAGTTACTAGATTGTACAGACAGAAAGATCCAGAGAACCAGAGGCATTATGCTGATGCACAATACGTCTTCACAACATCGGATAAAAATCTAACTTTTCTCTACAAAAAAGCTTTTACTTGTACAATTTGATAAATAATGTCATTTCAGCCATTGTGTTTGTATTGTGTGATGCTGCCTTTTTCCTGTCCTTCTCATAGACTAGACAGGGAAAGCGTAATGCGCACTATTTATCAGTTGTATAACACTGATGTATGGCAGCACTCTGTAGGGGAATGAATGGCGGATGAGGAAGGATGAGTGTGACAGTGCCAAACATGTTTCTCAATGTTAGTGGACATTTACAGGACTGAGAGTAAGTGGAGATAACATAGAGTACTAGCCTGACTGGCTCCCAAGAAATTATGTTTTATAAAAAATTATGATAATAATTTGTTTTTACCAGTCAGGTTTACATTAAAGATGTAATTGCTTAAATGGATAATGTTGAAATGCGACATATTTGCCAAAGATGGAGAGGCCTCATTTTAGCAGAACACACAAGCAAAATAACTTGAGGTTTGCATCCACAGTTTCGCATATTGTTAGATTTAGGCGTTAAAAAATAGTGAGCATTTTTTTTTTACGAGAAAGGAGGCTTCTACAATCAGAAGAAATGTTCTATGCACATTCAACATTTGTTATGGAATTTTATTATTATGATGATAACTTGCATAAAACAATACACTTTCCCTTTGGGGATGAATAAAGTATCTATCTATCTATCTATCTATCTATCTATCTATCTATATATCTATCTATCTATCTATCTATCTATCTATCTATCTATCTATCTATCTATCTATCTATCTATCTATCTATCTATCTATCTATCCATTCATCCATCCATCCATCCATCCATCCATCCATCCATCCATCCATCCATCGTGAAAAAAAGCCGTGGAATTTCCCAATGCAACTTTGATTAGTCTGGACAACACCATATGGTATAACCTACCTATTAAAGTTAAGAACACAGGCCTATCCTATCATCATTATCAACTTTAAGGTGGACATCCGACCAATCCAGAAGGCTATACCCAAAATATATTAGTTTTTCTGTTGTTTTGATGTAACATATGGGATCATATACAAGCCAGTGATGTGTATCAGATGAAAAATGCAAAGTGTTTGGCTCAAGGGAGAGGGGTGGGCTTCACTGTTGAGACCGAATAGAAGATCTCTGTTTTATTATTCAGCGGATAGACAGATGGCGTGGGAAGTTTGGTGATCAGCTCAAACTCTTCTGGGTACCAAGAGGGTAAACAAAGCTTACCAAAAATACAACATGTCAAAATCCAAACATTCTTTGTTGAAAAGCCCGTCGGTTATCGCTTGTTCATTGTGTATCTGCATTATGTGGCTGGATCATGACCGAATAATGTATGATGTATAATGCTAATATATTGTATTAGCACTTCATTGTATAAAAGCACTGTTGCATGGGATAGTTTAAAGGTGCTTTTTTGTCTAAATCAGCAAATATCTACTCATGATGAGCTAACTATGCAAACCATGTGTGTCCTAAAAAGAGTGTTAATCCACAGCCTAGGTTATGTAAACTGGCATACTGTTTGCTACAGTGGGCCCCATTTCTCAACATACCCTTTTTTTACATACCAGTTTAAAGACCCTAGGCTGTGTATTATCAATGGATTTGTTATTGCGCACACACAGTACAGACAGGTAGCGGGCACACATTTTGACAAATAAGTGATTTTGACAACAAGCATTCTCCAGGATCACTGATTCCACTTTTCACTGACAAAATAACTCAAAATAACTCTTACATGGATTAGTTGAAGCGTATGTTAGAGAATGCACTGTCACTTTTTGCGCATGTAAAATAGCCTACAGTACATCATGACTGTACTTGGTTCAAATTAAGAGCATTCCTCCTTATGTTTATCTGTTGAGTGGGTACCAGAATAGAACCAACACAGCAGGTGGCAATGTCTTTTAACTGTGCATAATAATGAAGACTGGAGGATTCTCTCTAAAGTATCAAGAGATCTGAGAAATATGCAGCACTGTGCTAAGAAAATGCCTCACTAAAAAAGGGCATATGAAAACATCTATGGCGTTTGTTGTCTCGCCTTTAATTAATTTGAGACTAATTCAGCACATAGGTTTGCTTAATTGAGATTCAGATATGTGAAAAGCCAAACAAAATAATGAAGGCAATGATTAGGACATTTTTCATGTTCCTTTTTTGCTGCTTTTGCCTGGGGGAAGTTCCAGAGGAACAATACGCAAAATGCTCTAAAACAGAAGGGTATGGCTGTGTGGCTATGGGTCAGTTAATGGCCCCTAGTAGCCTCACAACAGCTGTGAGAAGCTTGAAGGGATTATTAAAAGGGATTTTCAACACCTTGGTTTGTCTTGTTTTCTGATGTGAGTGGATGTACTTGTATTGACAACTTTCAGAATAATGTTCATTTTAAAGTTGACATCAGTTCGGCCTACGTGCTTATATTTTGGGTTACGTACGATTCACGTGTCATTATCTTCGGAGCTTTTTGCAACTGTGCGATGCAATTGATTTTTGTATCGTATTATTCGACAAGGCTGGAAATACAATGCTGCTTCAATTCTGTGGTCACCATTGTTTTAACTCAATCTTTGATAAATAGCAATGTCATAGAACATTACAAGATTACATTTGTATGTATTACCACTTTAAAATATTTCAATTAGTATCTCCCTTGCCTAGTTATACTCTATGTTTTGATATTATTTGTGAATCAGATTAAAATCTTAGACATTACAACTTTAAAATACTAACTTCAATTCACATACAATGCATAACAACAACTTTTAACACCCATTATTGTCCTAGCTTACAGTTGCTTTAGGTTTTACATTTATATTTTGTAGCTAGGCTATTTCCCATTGAACAACCTGATGGTGCCTGACACGCATAACGTATAAGTAGCCGAGATGTGCCGACACCTAATTTACAGCCATTTTGGAGACTTGAGCACAGCAGTGGTAAATAACTGTTCAAATGGCAGACAAGGGGGGGATTAAAGAAAACGCTACCTTGGTATTATGGAACAGAGCTGAACGTGTGTTGTGTGCAACGAAAGAGCTTGTTCTTCCACGGTGGCACTGTATAGCAATCAGTGGAGCCCTGATTTGTGTGATTGAGAGCTAGCAGTAAATGTTGATGGCTCATTTGCTGCTTGATGGATAATTGTGGCTATTAGCGACATGACACTGACCTCACCTTTACACCGAGGCTCTTCTTCACGGCTCTTAATGCTTTCCCTCTTGTCCGTGGCCTTGCATTCATTATTAGAAAGTCCTATTCTGGATGCCTTTCCCTTAATGGCTTCACACCTAATGTTAAAGTACTTCTCTGCTATCCATCCATCCTTTGAAAGCCACTGCAAGCCTCCTCAGTTAGTTGTTATTAAGCTCAAGGATAGAAGAAAAAGAACACACAAACATACCAACACACACACACACACACACACTCTCTCTCTCTCTCTTAGAAACATACTTTGTAGTGCATAGGGGAAAAACTCCTGACTTAACCGAATGCATTCTTGTGTGTTCATTTATTTTTGGTCTATTACAGAAGGGACATTTTTTATTATATATATTTTTTTACAGCAGCAACTTAACTTCAAAATGGAAATTACTGGGGACAGGAGGAAAAGAGAGAAAACAAAGAGATGGGGAAAATATAAAATCACATAATAGTGCCTGTACGCTTCCCCGAGTCCCCCGTGGGCTGCAGAATGAATTAATACAATATACCTTATTGTGCTTTGAAGCTTAAACTATGTATTCCCACCTTGCAAAATACGCCTCCTCCTCCTTCTCAAGGGACGCACACGGTCACACAAACCTCACACGAGTTATATAAATATGTTTCCATAATGAATATTCTAATGTTCCCGGCTTTGTTTTGCGTTCTGCGGGGGGTCAGCCTTTTACCCGTTGTTCAAAGGGAAAAAAAGGAATTTAGCTTAATTAGCTGTGGACCTTTTTTTTTTTGTTATGCGCTCATTAAAATTAATTCAAACTTTTGTTGGTTTACTTGCATAACTCTTTATAGGATTATTATACAAACACACACATACAAAGAATCAATCTCACACAGAGGTTTTGATTAATAGGCGACTACACGGGGGCAAGGAAACAAAATGGAAGGAGATTTTGTTCCCCCCTTCTTCATTTGAAGATGATGGGTGTGGGGGATGATTTGCAGCTTGGGCAAAGATCCAAGTCATTGTCGCAGGGAAGATAAATGGCTTTCGCTTGTTGACAAAAGACGGGTGGTGTCGAGAATTCTGCTTGATGTGTGACAGCAAGCACAGAACTCCAAAGTTAATCTGGGGCTGCCGAGTAATTCAGTAAGTCATTAATTCTAGTCTTGTTTTAATGTGCTGAGTCAGTGTAGGGTGGTGCACACTCACCTGAGAGAGAGAGAGAGAGAGAGAGACAGGGAGGGAGATAAATAGAGAGACAGAGAGGGAGACAGAGAGAGAGAGAAAGAGAGAGAGAGAGAGAGAGAGAGATAGGAAAGAGAAAGAGGGAGAGGGAGAGCAGGAGAAAGAGAGACAGATAGACAGAGAGAGATATATATATATATATATAGAGAGAGAGAGAAAAAGAAAGATTCCTTAAAGGCTTTATTAGTGAAAGTGCAGAAAAACCCTCGGGCTATTTGCTTCTCGCAAGGCTATCCTTGATAAGGTTGCTAAAGAATCCATTATGGCCTCAGTGGGTTGTTACTAGTAGTTATACTTTTTTTTACAATATGATATAACTTTATCGTGAGAACAAGGTCTGAAATTGGTCTTGCATTGCGATGCCATTCCATTTACAACATCCCAGAAAAGACAAGCATTAAAGGTGGATTCAGCCATTCTGGAGATAGACTGTTGACAAAATCACTTTGTGTAGTACAGTAAAATGTATGTTTATTTGCAATAATGTGTATTTGTACATCTGAAGAGTTTATTTTCAAATAGTCTAGATAGCTAGGTTGTGTTCATTAGTCATTCTGAGTAGGCTGTGTGCTTTTTTAAACTGTATCTCATTTTAGAATGAAACAAATGCAAGTCGGTGTGCACATTTTCCATTTTGTCAACGGTGGAGTCAGCGATTCTGGACAAAATCACTTTTATATCAAACTCAGTGAATATCTCTTTAAGATCCACTACCTGTCCGTACTGCGTGTGCTGAACAAAAAAAAACAGTGTTAATACACACACTAGTCTCTGTAAACAGGCATGTTGCTAGCTACAGCTGGCCATTTAGATTTCATACCCTTTGTTTACATAGCAGTTTACAGACCCTAGGCTGTGCTTCGTTCTTGAGGATATATTTACTGATTCTGAGCGCTCCCCATAATCGCTGGCTCCACCTTTAATATGCAATGTTGTAAATTCCTGTCTATACATTAGATGAAATCCTTAGAAAGATCTTAATCCACACTTTTTATGCCCAACTTTGTCTGCCATGCTAAGGTTAGTCTTCGAACACTGTGCATTTGCGAATCCAAACTCCATCCATCCATCCATCCATCTTCTACCGCTTGTCCCGTTAGGGGTCGCGGGGGGGCTGGAGCCAATCCCAGCTGCATTGGGCGAGGGCAGGGTACACCCTGGACAGTTCGCCAGTCGAATCCAAACTCAAAAACATAGATATATTTTCACTTAGCTTTCAGTGTCCCAGTGTTGTTGAAACCTACGTCTGCCTCCTAAATAGTTTTTCTCTTTCACCAATGGGTTATACACTCAGAAGGAGAGCATTTTTATTTGTATTTTTTTATTTTTTCCTTTAGCCCAATCTCTTTCTCTGAGCCTAATCTCTTTGAGTGTATAGTTGAGTCACCATAGTGAGGGGTTCACTGGAACACCGAATGGCAAATTAATTCCAGCAAGTTTTTTTTTTCTTCTTCTGGCCTTGAAAAACACAAAGAATATTTGTGTCATGATCTCCTGTGGCCCCTCTGAAAAGAAAAGTCGAATAAAAACAACAACAGCCCTGTATTTTATTAAGTGTTTCCAGCAAGGCGCACACTGCCAAACTCAGTATAGTTTGAAATGGAAATAATTAAGTGCAGTCAGCACTTTATAAAGACCTCATATGACTTATCAGATGTTGTAGTGCCCTTAAGATATCCTTGGGTAAGTTAAGGGCGAGACACTAGAGGGAAAAACAATGCTTTTTCAACCACTGGTAACTTTAGACCATAACTTAAGTCTTCTTTCATACTGGTATAAATAAAAGGTCAAGTCTTAACATATAGGTGTTTATTTACTCCCCCCACTCTCCCCTAATGCAAACAAAAATATGGATTTAATGTAAGTTATCAATTGGCAAAGTTTCATGATGATAGCTAAACAAACATTTTACTCTATCCGCGCGGTTACACTGCATCTTTCCATTATTGCCAAGGCAAACATTGTTATTTATCTGGCTTGCTTGGTATTCTTTCAAGCACAGAATTAATACATGTCATAACAGTTGCAAAATGTCAATAGACTGTCAGGCGATGCAAAAAAAAAAAAATTAAATAAACGCACGCATGCTTTAATGCGCGATGAAAGAAATTGGCACGGACTGATAGAAGCAACTCAAAATGTCATCTGTCTGGGAAGATCTGGAGAACGCGCCCGTGAAAGTGGCTCACAATTATATTACACATGTCACCACACACAGGCAGACAAACAATACTGCTTCAATTTGTAATGAATCAGCCACACACATTGATTTGGAATGAGTAGTTTCGTCATGTAATTGCCTCTTTGATTGTGATCATTGATCTGAAGCCGAACAATTGTCTATTAAATGTATGAAAAAATATATTGATATAATTTGGTGTCTGAAAATATATTTCATTACTGTTACCTTGGTTTTACTGTCAATGTTAAAACATCATTGTATTGATGTTTTGGTCTGTTTGTATTGTTTGTACAATAGCAAGCAATACCCACTGTTTAATTTATCATGCTGTAAGATAATATTGAAACACAAGCATAATTGCGTTTAAAGCTATAGTGCGTAGCTTTTGTATTCATATACAGTAGATGAATGTTGGTTATATTCAAGCCATTGCCAAATGAGTTGACATAAAGTTGATTAAGCCTATCAGTCACTCAAAACTCTCTATATGTCCCAGTATGGCAGCTTTTACAAACTGGTGTCGACCCCCCACCCCTCTGACGCTGGTGCAGGAGCTCAAGAAAAGTCCCAAGAAGAGACAGAGCAAGTCTTCAGTTGTTGATTCTACTGCTAATAAAAAAACCTGGACGTACAGCAGAAGGAATACAATTAATGTGCGTTAACCGGAAGGCTTACCTTATCGATCCACCTACACTATTGTTGTAATTACTCAGAATTCCTAATGGTGGTGACATAAGTTACGCACTATAGCTTTCACAACTAGAAGTTAAATGTAAACAACATCCCAGAAATGGAAGAAAAATACCTTTCATATCACCTAAAATACAATGAAAATGTACTTGTATGTATATCCATAAAACTAGACTCTCTCATTTCTGCATCACATCAATTTCATAAGGGAATGGACTAAAACTGGAATTTCGATAGCATCAAAGTGACTTAAAAAGTCTTTAGGTATAGGGATAGGGATAGAGATAGTGTGGGTATAAAATCACCATGTCATGCCATACATTCCCCCTGTACGGTAGCTGTGTCTGGAGGCAGCCAGCCGACAAATACATCAGCGACCGGTCGGAGAAAGACATTAGCTCACAATGGTATTTGTAATGCGCCACTTTTGGGCTAGAGGTATTTCTCATTCCGTGACAGCGGCGAGGACGGATAGATATGGTAAAAAGAGGCAGGCTCCCGAAGATAATTTGACCTCACAAAAAAGCAAGGCCATTTATTTCCCTTCAGCCCCTAATGATACGAATACCGTTGTATTTGTATGAAGTAGTGTATATACTACTGTAGCTGGGCGTGTGTAGGTGTATGAGAGAGAATGTGTGTTTGCGTGCGTGCGGGTGCGTGTGTGTGTATGAGTGATAGCCATGTGGTAGGATAGGGAACAAGCAAGGGAGAAAATAGGTTTTTGTTTATTCAAAATTTTACTCAAAGGTTAAAAGTGGACGTGATCATCGAAATAAATGGAAAAACCAAGAGAGTGTGTGTGTGTGTGTGTGTGTGTGTGTGTGTGTGTGTGTGTGTGTGTGTGTGTGTGTGTGTGTGTGTGTGTGTGTGTGTGTGTGTGTGTGTGTGTATGTGTGTGTATTCAATCCAGTAATATCATGGGAGAGAATCCACAACACACACAATTTCAAATGCTGGTTAAGATCTGTCAGGACGTCCAATCAAGAGTTCTTACCAAGATAAATACAAGCTGTCATGTACTGAGCTGCTTTTGGCCGAAATAATCAGAACTAAATAGAAGCCATTGCAAGTTTTATGCTGGGTCTTACTTAACTTCGGATATGGGGTCAAATCCAGGTCAAGCATGTAATTGATGTGTTTGTGTATACAAGCATTTTTTTTTCTTTTCATTAGAAACTTGAATGTACTGTATACACACCATACAACTGGTCATTTACACAGGAGGCCAAAGAAGTTAATGTAGAAAGTTGATTTCCACACAGTTTTGATGTGGTTTTCATGCCCTTTGCCCCTAAAATGTCACATATTGGATTAAGAGAAAACTATTTCGCTTAATTCTTTATGAAGGTGTGCTCTATTGAATATTATTTGTATGTGTCCACTCCATCGTGAGCCAAGGTAACACGATTTCAACCAAAAAACAACCGATTAAGTTATTATCTATCCCTGTGTTGGTGCAATTTCCAGCCCTGACCTTCCGCTGCACGTTATCAGAACTTTTGAAATGAAGTTCACCTGTACATCACCCCTAAGCCCCTACAGTCTCTAAGGTACAAGGTAAAGGGAAAGGTATGTTTTGGCCAGATACTTCTGAAATGTAATATCGGGTGAGTTTAAGTCTATACTGGTATGTCAACCTAAGGGTATGTAAACAAAGGGGGCCAACCGTACCTAGCCAAATGCCTGTTTACAGAGCCTAGGCTGTGTATTAACACTGGATCTATTTCAGCACACACACAGTGCAGAGAGGTAGCGGATCGTAAAGAGATATTCACTGATTTTGATAAAACAGTGATTTTGTCGACAATCGTTCTCCAGAATCGCTGACTCCACCTTTAACACGATCTAAAAATGTGCACACCGACTTGCATTTGTTTCATTCTAAAATGAGATACAAAAAACATATAGCCTACTCAGAAGGACTGATGAACACAACCTAGCTATCTAGACACTCTAAAAAAAAGTCTTCAGATGTACAAATACACATTAATGCAAATAAACATACATTGTACTATACGGATATGGTATTACATCCTGTGTCAACCCTGAAAAAAGCAGGATGTTTGTATTTGTGCTTGTAACTGAACTATCTTCCCCTTCATTACCCACTGTTACGTTCCTCTCCCACATGGACCATTTATCACACAAAACCCCAATAGTGTCCGTACTTTAAATTAGACCACTTTTGACTAATGGCAGATATAGAAAATTGTAACATTCTATCCTATTGATATATACAAGAAAGTATAAAATGCAATGTAATGATTCCAGAAATACCCGTTTTCTAAGACAGAACACCCACAAAAATCCTAAAAAGAAAATTCTCCCCAAAGTTTGATTTGAAACTTTTTATGCACAGTTTGAGCCACATAAGCCCATACTAAATGTCTTGCCAAATGGAAGGTGACTTTTTATATACTGAAGGAAAAATGGCCATTTAGACCCGTTATCGGAGTAATATTAAAAGCAATCCATTCTAATCTATGTGATAAGGGGTTCAATGGCATTTTTCAAAAAGCCCCACACCGCACGAGAACCAATAAAGAAGTTAATCCTATCCTATCCTAAAGGAGCTCTTGGATATATTGTAGAATCAATATCATATTCAAAGTGTTCAAACAAATTCTATGTCCAGTATTGTTTTATATTAGCAATCAGGGGCTGGCAGATAACGTTATATCACCCATAGCTTACACCGGTTATGTCTACTGGCTATGAAAATATGCCCCAGTATTTGGCTTGTTCTAAATATGAATAGCTTAAAGGTTAGTATGCAGACAAAGCATGTATTATTCGGTTTTAAAATGTTATAGTGGGAAAGTGCAAATATAGATGTTAAGGTGAGACACTGCAGTTGAATAAGGTTACAAGTTTACTATATGTTGTATAAAAATGCATTTTCGGCATGTTTTAAAGAAGAAAATGTATCATAAATAAGACATTTAACAACATAGGAACACACACACTTGAATTATAGCGTTCAGAATAGTGATAAGAATGATTATGACGAGTTAACTTGATGTAGGTTCTTTAGAAATTGCGATTTGTGGTTCAGAGTATTGAAAACAAACTAATGTTGAGATAATGTCCGTTAAGGTTTATTTTACAGGACATTCAGTTCTGTGGCTCTGGTGATAGAGCGAGTCAGCCCTGCCACTTGTGTCATGGTTGTTGTGTCCTTGGGCAAGACACTTCACCCACCTTGCCTCGTGTGAACGTCGATAGTTAGACCGCTATCGGTGTATGAATGTGTGTGTTTTGATCTGATTTGATTCAATTTATTTCAGACATATCAAAAAAAAAAAAAAAAATGAAAAGCATGAAAATACAATAAAAAAATATGTTCAAATGATTTCACAAAAGAAATAAAAATAAACAAAATAAACAAATAACATATTGAATTGATCTGCCTGAAAAGGAGTAGGAAGAAGTATAAACTTGTTTGATCCTACCCCTTTTCCACAGCTCAATAATTTATATTTATTATATTAGCTTCCTGTGTTCTTTATAATCCTTTTTACAAATCTATACAATTGGTTATACTATATTTGATACAATCCATACAAATATACAATTTGATACTATCATTTTTTTTTTTTTCTATATTTGTGAATGTTAACGTGGGAATGGGAACAGGTCTCCCTTGAAAAAGAGTCTCCGGTCTCGATGGGATTTACCTATAAAAATGAAGGTTTAAAAAAAAAAGTTAAATACGAATATTTAAATAATAAAGATAAAGATGCTTAAATTACGTTTGTGGTGAGTGTTCATTTAACAACCAAATATCACAGGAGCTATATGCAGTGCAGTGCTGTGGTGTAGAACGGGCTCCAGAATGTGTGAGATCCATCTTGGCAAAACAAAAGGGGACATCTGGAGCGGAGCATGGCTAGCAGCTGACCAACATTGATTCTTCACCTCATACCACATGGTGAAATCTGGAGAGATTTTGAACACTTTATCTGTTTTCTATTCGTGCTTTGTTGCTTGTGTGTGAAATGTAACCGACAATCTTTTGTTCACAGAATCACAATCCATGTCATTATTCCATTATTGTACATTTAGGTCTTTATTTGACTCAACCTGGTCTGTTTGCATATGATTATTTCTCTTATACAACCATCTTTAACGGCCATTATCTCTACATTAGTTTTTTTTTTTCAATACTCTGAGACAAAAATCTCAACTTCTAAAGAACTTACATCAACTAAACGTATCCATCGTCATTCTTAGCACTATTCCGATGGATAACACAGAAGGATTTGTTCAGATGTTGTTAATTGTCTGATTAATGATGCATTCAGTTCTTTAAAACAATGCCAAAAATGCATCTATAAGACCTGCAGTACTTATTATTTTAAATTAATAAAATTAAAAAAGGCGTTTCTCGTAAAACCTTTCGACAATAATATGTTATAAAAACGAAATTATTTCTTACATTTCAGACATTTGTACACAGGTGACATTTCTTCTTTTTGTCATTAACTAAGCAGTGTATTTAAGGGTTAGTAAAGTTCATTCTGTGACCGAGCACGGAGCTCTCCACCCGGGCCGTCATCAGCAGCTGGCTCCGGGGCGTACGGTTAGCGGCTAACTGGCTAATGTTAGCAGCGACAAGATACATGAGACATCATGCCACCAAAGAAAAACCAGCCGAACGAGGACGAGATGGAGGAGATAAGTTTTCCGTTTGCGTTACTACCCGATAAACTTATTTAACCCCTCCATCTTTGATCATGTTCTCTTGGCTGCTGGTGGCTGCTGCTCTGACCGGCACTGCACAGCCACGGACTAATGATTACACCTAACTTTAAATAACGTTAGAAATCCCTGGCTTATTATTTCTCTCCCTCCCTCTGTTCTCTCCAGTTCCGTAATGACAAATCTTAGACCTTCAGAGTGTACACAATTATTATTCCTTTTTTCTCCCCTCCTCCCTCCCCCTCCCCCCTGGCCCCTTTGAGTTTTGTTTGATGACTGAATCCTCTGTGGTCTTTCTTTCTATTGTACCTCTAAAATAAAGCTCCATTTAAATTAGCTTCTGCTGCTATAGCTCTCTCACGTATACACACTCTCCCAAACACATATACACACACACACACACACACACACACACACACACACACACACACACACACACACACACACACACACACACACACACACACACACACACACACACACACACTTCAAGAGAGGTATAGTTTTTCTAGTTCAGAGAAATGTACTCCCGCCGCCGCCACTACATACCTACAGTTTGTTTTTGTCGTTCTCTTCTTGCGTAACTCTTAATCTAAAGCCCTCTTTGAGCTTCACTAACTTTTCTACATGACTAGGTTTTTTTTTTTCCTTTCTCCAGCAGTTATTCTCAGACGGTGTTGATAGGGGTCACGCACACAGTTTGGGTTTTTTAAGGCTCAGCTGTTAGGCTTCAGAAATTTACACTCTGAAAATGAGCGCTTGTTTTAAAGATACGACCGCAAACACTTTCACATTTTTGGCCAGAAATCCAAATGGAAAAATAGGACAAAGATATCACCAACATGCCAAAATGAACCACGTTTCCATGTAATAGTCAATTGAATTATCAGCTAAAAACATTCATACAATTAAGCCAGTGAAAATACGCTTTCCTCCGACATTTTTGAAGCAAATAAAAACCTGGGTGTGATGATATTTCGCATTGAAATTGGTGAATCTGGGGGCGCCTTTAGCTCAGTTGGTAAGGCGTCCCACCCATGGGCCTGGGCCAGCAGTGGACCCGGGTTCGATTCCAGCCCGCGGTCGTTCTCTGCATGTCACTCCCCTCTCTGCCCCATTATATCTGTCTCTACATTATCAATAAAGCATAAAAATGCCATAAAAATAACTTAAAAACATTTTTTTTTAAAATGGTAAATCAAATAGTTTTTAGACATTTAAGGTTTTTCCATTCATTTTCACATTAAATCGCACGACATTCTAGCTAACGTTTGGCAAAACATTTTTTGAAACAAACAAGTAATGGTGGATCTCTCCATCCTAACAACACAAAAGTACATGTACACACGAATGCTTCTTTGGGTTACTAAGAGCGGCTACAACCACTAGGTATACTATAATAGATGAGTCAAAACTAGGCATCAAAAGTTTGACAATTTCAAACAACTTTTTAAAGTTCTTTTTGATAAATGTGTTTGAATGTTTTCTCTTCATCACTTGTATTTCAGTCCCAGACCTAAAGAGATGCTCAGTTTAGCATGCGACATAGACAAGCTATTTTCTCTGCTCCCCAAGCGCACAGCGGCAACTTCACGCCGCTCACTCCATCTAGATTAGTTATCCTTCTCTCTGCTCTGTGAAGTTTTTGGGTCTTCTTTTGAAGTAAAGGGAGTTGTATTTTAGGAAGTTTGGAGTTTTTTGGTGTGTGTGTGTTTGTGTGTTTGTGTGTGTGTGTGTGTGTGTGTGTGTGTGTGTTGTGTGTGTGTGTGTGTGTGTGTGTGTGTTATTGTACGTGTGTGTTCGTGTGTGTGTGTGTGTGTGTTGTTGTATGTGTGTGTGTGTGTGTGTGTGTGTGTGTGTACTTGTCCATGTATCTATACGCTGTCCCTTCCATATCTTCTTTTCACAGACAAGGTCTCAGCGGAAGACGGATCTCCTCTTTCGCTCTGTGCCTCCCCAAACTGTCGTCTAGCTTTTCCAATTTTCCTCCCTACAGGCAGGGCAAGAAAACATTTGGCACATCTTTGAGAGACCCAGCTTGTTTTTGTCCCTCCCCGCTTGCCCTCTATACCATTAATATATACTGTTTACTGCCCATCTTCCTTTAACATTTCCCTTTTTTATTTATTTTAGCTATCAAGCACAGTCCCTCCACTATGCCTTTAAAGTAGAGGCATAACATTAAGCATTTTTGTGTAAAGCATAAGTTTAAAGGTGCAGTGTGTAATAAAATAGTATGGTGGTGAAAATGCTAGATTGATGTGTCCTTGTCTACCCCTCCTGTTCGAAGAATTTAACGAAGCTACAGTGGCCTTCAAGGATAAGAAGCTAGTTACTAAAGATGGCATTATCCACCCCTGCCTCAAGCCTTTCCACAATATCAAGTGATGAGGTCAAAATGTATTGAGTTATGCCGTTTGTCCGGCTATAATTTTGAGGATATTCATTGACATAATGCATCCCCTAGCCCCTTATCCTCACCATCAAAACTAAATGCCTAACCCCAACCCTTCCGCTAACCCTAACCTTATTATAACCTGAACCTTAAAACCTAGTGTTAACCCTCAAACAGCCCTTTAAAGGCCTGTCCCAAAGTGAGGACCGGACAAAATGTCCTCACTTTCCAAAAATGTCCTCACGCTTAAGGTCTAAAACTCAAATATACACACAGACTAGGGTTGCAAAGGGGTGGAAAGTTTCCGGTAAATTACCGGAAAGTTTCCAGAAACTTTCCACGGGAACTTTCGCTCGGGAATTTTGGGAATATTCAAAATTTGAAGTTATATGAATTAACAAAATGGCGGTAATTTAAATGATTTTTTTTCATAACCAACCATAAATCTAAACTTTTAAACACTATGTTTGGTCATAGGCAGATATCCATGCAAAATAATACAATCAAAACACATTACATTTGAACAGATTTATTTGTAAGAAGGACTTTATCAAGTTGATTATTTTATGAACAATCAATAATTTCACTGAACAACAAAAAGATGAATGTTGAGTAAATTATTACGCATCTGTCTGACCCCACCCATTCAATAAATAAAGTCAAATGCCCCCCCTCCCCCACCATGTGATGGAGGAATGCACAGAGCATGTAGGGGACGTGGCCTCAGTACCCCTGCAGTAGGATGTGCGCTATGTGCAATTTGCCAAGTGTACTTGCATAAAATCTGGTTGTTTTAGTCAAGATTATGCTAAAATATATTGTCCCCAACTATATTTAAAATCAAAGCTTAAGCCTCTGTAAACCTGGTCTAGTAAAAATCAATTTATGATATCAAGTTGGGTATCTCAATAAACTTTAAAAAAAATCTGATTTGAAATTAAATGTTCAAAAATACATTAAAACTTAGTTGAAAAAACTGCTTTTTACAGTCTATAACGTTTGCCTGGACTAAAATAACACAGTTAGAAGGATTTAGTGCATTTGGGTTGCATTAAATTGAGTAAATTCCCGTTTATTCCCGTTAATTCCCAAAATTCCTGTTAATTCCCATGGAAAGTGTCCAACTTTGAAAATTCCCGGAATTTTGCAACCCTAACACAGACACAGACACACACACACACACACACACACACGCACACAAAGTTCAGGTCAAATCTATGAGTATACCATGTGCTCAATGAATCAAGGAGCTCCATGTGATGTGACTGCCCAATCCTAACAGCAGAACAACACACCACGGGTCACTAGTCAGGGGAATGTTAATCATACATGGCTGCCCCAGGTAGTGTGTGTGTGTGTGTGTGTGTGTGTGTGTGTGTGTGTGTGTGTGTGTGTGTGTGTGTGTGTGTGTGTGTGTGTGTGTGTGAGAGAGAGCGGTAGTGTAAGATGGGAAACAAACTGAGTGTCATTTCTCACCAGTGGATCGACCCATAGCGTCACAAGACAAGCCCTTCCTTACAGAGTCCATATGCCTCTGTATGTCACATGAGCACTGATCACATTACTGTCGTTAGCCTCATAGCATAATACATCATATTTACTCTACATCTACTCTACTCTACATCTACTTTTCGTTAGCCTAATAGCATAATTGCCTAAGTCATATTTTAAGGGTTATAGAGTAGGGTCAAGTAGATGTAGAGTAGATGTATATGTACAATAGAGTAGATGTAGAGTAAAAGTAGAGTAGATTAAATGTGATTTAGGCAATTGAGGCTAACAAATTGTATTTCATGAGTTTTTATTTGTGTGGGGAATTTCTAACAAGTGACAACCTTTTCTAGTGTTACAGGATGTCTACAAAGTCACCTCGAACCATCTGTTTGGCCAACATTGGTCCATTCAATTATCCTTTATATACAGCCACGAAAAAAAAAAAACAGTATGGGTTTTTCTTAAATCTTTATCTCTATATTACTTATTGAAAATGCTCTGAATGACAATATTTTTTATCATGAATTTGGTAGAAATGTTGTCAGTAGTTTATATTATAAAACCAAACAATGTAATTCTACTCAAACATATGCCTCTGAATAGTAAAATGTGAGACATTGAACATTTGGAGTGGTCTCCTAATTTTTTTTTCTGGAGCTGTGTATATATCTATACATCCAAATATATTCATATATCACAGAGAAACCATAAGGAGCTGGCTGGAAGTTGTGACAACTTAAGTTTGAATATCTGTAATACACATCTATACACTAAATAACCACTATCTTGATGTAAAAATCACTACCGTTATCTACAACCCACGTACAACTAATTACAATTATCTGTATCTTCTCAGAATCTATAAAACAATTACGTATTTTCATTGTTTCAACAACAAAGGAATTAAACTTGTAGGCGAATGCAAATATATATTTCTGTTTTCAAAATATTTTGTCGACAGTAACAATTTCATGTAGCTTACTTTGCTGTGTACACAATGCAGATTTGAGCTTTACTGATACAAACCCTTCTTGAACAAGAGGAGCTATAGATAATCTCCCTGGATGAATATAGAGAGGTTGTGTTGATCCATGCATCTGAATCACTAGAGCCCCCTGGATCAAAAGCCTGAAACATTTCGCAACGTGTGCCTTTTAAGTCAAGTGCAATTCAAATTGACACAATCCGGTGACTATACTAAGCTAACATAAACATTGTATTTATATTTACAAACCAAAGGGGCGCTGAGGAACTTTCAGTTTGTGTCTATACAAATAGCATGATTTGCACTGATGGTCTCGTTTGCTGTTACATGTAATTTCTGATCATCAGAGAAAAAATTAGACTGTTTCAGAAATATTCAAAAGTTCCTTGTAGCTACATTATTAAAGACAGTAAGACATTATTAGTAGTCATTGCTAATTTGCCTCAAATTTGTTTTTATTTTGACCGATGAGCTTTGCATGCTAAGTACTTTTAACCCCGAAGAGAGCGAGACTATTGCAACTCCAAAAATACAATAAAAAAGAGTAACTGAATATTGATAATTTGAACATGGGTGGTGATGAGTGAAAAGGCATTCAACTCTGAGTTTTTGTCTGGTCCTTGAAGCGGCGATGAGGTAAATGACAGCGTGCAGTTGGGATGTAAAACGCAGGGTCACTTTCATGGATGACTATGTGGAAACAGGTGAACACTTTGCTTCATCAGCACAAAAGTTCCAGGCCATGTCACTTTGTAGAGTCGGTGTGTGTGACGGTTTGCGTTAGGCTCTGTGTGAAGGTATGCGTTAGGCTGTGGTGTGAAGCAGGTAAAGCAGCAGGTAAAGGACAGTCATTGGAATGTCGTCCATTGGAATGAGACAAGAAACTGAACATTAGACACCACCCAATAGAACAATATACAGTATGAGACAAGAGATCAACATTGTATTTAATGTATTTGTCTATCTGTTCCAATACTTGTGCTCACCTAAAAAATGTGCTGTTCCTTTACAAATAATGCTATCTTCTCAGTTGTGTATCAGATCCAGAAATGAAAGCTGACATGTTGATCTCATACATCATATTCATCTGTTGGTGTCAAACCCAAATGTTTCCAGTCTACAGCGAAAATAAAGGAATTGGCCTCACTGTTCCAACACTTTTGGAGGGGACTGTATGTATAAATTGTCTTCAGAGATATTTAAAACAATAAAAACACAAGTTTATTTATTAATTTGATTTTTATCAAATTACTAATTGATAATAAGATAACAATTTCTAATTGGAAATTCTCTCTCTCTCTCTCTTTTCCTGCTTCTCCTCTGTCCACATATCCTAGAAAAGCCCTGCCATTTGGAACTACATAATCTATGATATACATGTAAATCAAAGTTGGTTGTCTTTTCGCATGCAGCTAACTTATTTATAATACTTTAATATTTGTTTTCATCTGTATTTCTCGTGAGCACAACTGTAAAACAGGCCTGGATTTTTATTTAGGATGTGTTTGTGAGCATAACTCATGCTGATATTTCATTTAAAACTAAATATTTTTCAATTATACATGTGGATTTAGCACAGATTTGCAGTATACTATCCCAAATCATTTTTTTCAAACAACCTAACTTTCCAAATCAGTGACAAAACACATTTCCAAAATATCCTCACATATTGTAATCAATGTAAGCTAAAGTATTATGTTCCAATAAAACACTTTTAAACAACATTTAGACATATTTTTTATTTTTTATTAACCTTTATTTATACAGGTAAAATCTCATTGAGACCCAGGGTCTCATTTACAAGTTACAGACTAACTAAACATACAGGAGACACAACACAGAACACAAACGGTAAAATAACGCAGTACAAAGGGCAAAGAACAAGTTAAGTACAAGTTAAGTTATGTACAAGTGCAGACCCCCACGGACTGTCTCAACAGCCTTCCTACTAGCAGTCTAAAATCCCCTAAAGAAATAAAACTGGACAGCTTCAGCCTCTGCTGGAGCTTGTTCCAGGTTGCAGGCGCAGCGTAGGAAAATGCCTTCTTGCCCAGTTCAGTACGGACTGACGGGATGGCAAATGAGATGAATTCCAGGGACCGGAGGCTGTGATCGGACTGTTTCTGTGCCAGATACATTGACCAATAAGAGGGGAGCAGTCCGATAATGGATTTATAGATAAAAAGATACCAGTGAGGGGTTCTGCGCATGGAAAGTGAAGACCAGTTTGTGAGAGAGTACAATGTACAGTGATGTGTGAGGGGTTTACAATCAGTTATGAATCTCAAGGCCCCGTGATATGCGGCATCCAGCAGTTGCAGGGAGTGAGCAGAGGCATTCATATAAACAACATCCCCATAATCCAGGAGTGGCAAGAAAGTGGCCGCAACAATACGTTTTCTGGCTTTAAAAGAGTAACAGGCTCTATTTCTGAAGAAAAACCCCAACTTTAACCTCAATTTCTTCAGTAACTGGTCAACATGACATTTAAAAGAAAGGCTATCATCCACTGTGAATGCAGTACAGACGGCTTAACCTTACAGTAGCCTACATAAATGAGTAATGAGTTGAAACGACAGCAGTATTGAGGGAACTTGATCCACAAAAACATGGATATAGTTTTCACTGTACTGCAAACACTGGTGCCAGAAACATAAACCGCACATTCAACATTTACAGTCCGGATCGACTGAGCCAATACTTTGTCTGTATTGCATATGAGGATGATGTAGTGTAATGGCCATAACCGTAATGTATTCAGTTTGGGGAATATATATATGCCTATATATATATATATATATATATATATATATATATATATATATATATATATATATATATATATATATATATTTAAAATAGACATTTCTGCTTGTTTAGTATCATATTCAAGATATAATTACTGGAATATGTTCTTCAGCTTTTTTTCTTGAAGACAAATATTTTTTTTTTTTACTTATAGATATTGTCACTTTGCCAGTTGATTACTTACATTAAAGCAGATTTTTTTATCATATTTTTGTAAAATTGTTTTGGAATAGATATGCATATTATAGATTTTGGATTAAGACAGCGTTAAAATCTGTGTTTAATTTTTTACAATATTCGTTCAAAGTTTATGCATTGAAAAGAAAATATGTGCATTAAAAATGCATTTTCTGCATGTTTTTAAGAATGAAATGTATTATAAATGAGACAATTGACAACATATGAACAAATCCTTCTGTAACAACTTGACGGGGCGGCAGTGGCGAAGTGGGTAGGGAGTTCGCCTCTGGTGTGCAGGGTCGGAGGTTCGATCCCCCGTCTCCCCGCCACATGTCGAAGTGTCCCTGGGCAAGACACTGAACCCTGAATTGCTCCCGATAGTTAGCTTAGTTAGCTTAGCACCCTAGTGCTAAGCCTACCCTGTGTGGTAGCTGCTGCTATCGGTGTATGAATGAGTGTGTGACTGGTTGAATGTGTACAAAAAAACAATGTAAAGCGCTTTGGGTCTGTGATAAACGGAGATACAGCGCTATATAAGTCCATTTACCATTACCATTGACCAGAGCTTGAAAAAACAATATTTTTGTCTGAAGTGTATCAGTCCCCCTTGCCATTCACTGTGGAACATAACGCAAAACTACTCTGGCCTTTACATGCGTCCTCTGACACAAAAATAAAATAAAGATTCCGACATCATACACTGTGTGGATTGTGATGGCTATTGATCCGTCTCGGGCAAAGATTTCTGTCTGGTTGTTTTTTCGACGTGGCTTTCTTCCGCGGTTACAACCGTGGCCTTTCCCGAGTCAATTCTGGGAAACTTTTTAATTCTATTAAAACGTGTCTCCGCTATAAAAAGGGCTTGGGACAAAATCCATAGTGAACCAGACCGTGAAAGTGAAAGTGACCAGACTTTTAAAGTAAATATGATGGCTGCCTTACTGACTTTTAACACTTTAAAAGGTGCCCCGAGGAACTTTTTTGTTTGTGTTCATTCTTGCACCCCCTTTGGACAAAAGCGGCAGTGTTTTTACCACGCCAGCTATAGTTTTCTGGGTGAGCGTACCCATGACAAAAGCATTAAGAAAAAACATACAAAAAGCACTGATGCTCTCCTTTGCTGTTATATGCAATGTATGACCATCAGAGGAAAACGTAGACTGTTTCAGAAATATTTAAAAGTTCCTCATAGCACCTTTAAATTCATTATTCCCTAGAGTATTTCCCTTTGTTTTTCCAAAGAGGCCCCCTCACTCACTGACATGTTTGGCTGGTGTTAGTAGCTGCCTGTCAATGTCTAGAAAAACGCCAGTAGATTCGGACATGGAGGCTTGGTGGCTTAGGATCAGGAGCGTGACTGGGGTCAAACTGGGGGAGACAGGTGTCAAAGAGAGCAACCAGTCCCATGTGGGGAGAGGTCCAGCACTAATGCCCCCGGGGGTTAGCTGCTATAGCTGCTTTGTGAGACGCGACAGCAGGCAGGTGAGCAGAGGGAGAGGGGAGCAGTCCGGAGGAATACTGATGGTGTCAGAGTCTCATAGGGTGGAGCGGAGACTGGGTGGAAAAGCAGCAGGTGGAAAGAAGTTTCACAGATTAAATACTTGTATCGTAAGTAGCGTAAGTGACTAACCATATTTCTATCCGAGGGTTTTTTAGAGGTGTCGTTCGTGATTTGATCTCTTCCATCTGTGTGTGTGGGGGTATGTTGATGCCACCCTCAGAACACACTTTACTCTGACACATAACTCTGTCATTAAATAAATACTCCGAAGGCTCGAAAAAAACTAAACAGATTTCACTGACGAGTAAATCACAAGCGGCATATACAACATTTTCTGTGATTTTACACTTCACTTGGCTGTACAGCTAAGAGCAAGATAAAGCAACAAACACATCTATCTATCTGTCTGGGGGCCTGGGACTCTGTGTTCGTACCTGTCATATATTTTGTTCACTCTCTCGAAGGACAACACACCCATGAGGGGAACGCCTCGATAATTATGATATAAATCGCGCTTGGCTGGCAGGAGACCACATGACAAGAACACAGATGAATATGAGAGGGAGAGAGAGAGAGAGAGAGAGAGAGAGAGAGAGAGAGAGAGAGAGAGAGAGAGAGAGAGAGAGAGAGAGGGAGTGAGTGAGTGAGTGAGTGAGAGAGAGAGGCAGAGAACAAAAGAGAGAGAGATAAAACGTGACAGAGAGGAGGAAAGACTGAAAGCGAGATAAAGAGGGAGAGAGAGAGAGAGAGTGTGTTTTAGGGCTGGATATCAGTAAAACAGTTGGGACCAAATAGAAAAAAAGTGAAGATTAATGGATGATAAATGGCTGCCGGACCGTATGGGATCTGCCTGTTTGGTGGGGCGTGTAAGATGGGTTAGAGGATGAAGGAGAGGGCCAGGTGGCATGGAGCTACACTCGGGCCCTTAACAGTAACACATGCCTTTTGTGGGGGACACACCGGTGCAGGAGCAGCTTAAGATGTATTCTGATTAGCAGTCAAAGAGGCCAAAGAGGATTCTCAACATGTCACTTGGCTGCAGTCCTTTCCTAATGCTTTATCGCACAGTGTGTTTGTTTTTTTCTCATAGAGGATGTTCGCTCATGTCTTTTGGCTTGTATTGGATTTACACAGCCCCAACACAACTGAAAGTAAACCTCCTATGAGGATCCTTTTATTATTTCTGAAACAGTCTCATGTTTCTTCTGATGATAATTCATGACATGTAAAGTCAGTGAAAATAATGCTATTTTTGTATAGTTCTTATTAATGCCATTGCCACGGGTGTGATCTCCCAGGAAATTACAAAACAATGTATGGCAGGCAAATGACTAGACAATCCAACAGTAGTCAACGTTTACTTTGCTTCACCATGGTCATATTGCTGATGTGTTTCCAAACACAAAGGCAAAGATCTTCAAGACAGCAGGCGCTTGTGTGGTAAAAACAGCACTACGACTTTTGCCCAAAGGGGGGCGATAGAATCAACGCAAACTGAAAGTTCCCTGTAGCTACTCTGATAAAACTTGGTTAAAGTCATTTTGGTTCGCAGAAAAGAGAATCATACCCAATGATAACCACATCTCCCTTATGAGGGTTTATAGACAAGATGAATGAAAGTAATATTGATTGTTTTCTCTTCATACTTGTCAGATTTCATTTTGTCTCGCATCGCTACAGAGTTTATACGTCCTGCTACAGAATGACATGTTGTTTGCCATTTCTTTTAATAGATGGAATCAAGAAGAGAAGCAAACACATGAAAAAAAAAAAATCCTTAAATGTCTGTCATAGTGAATCACAGTTCCTAGGCACGGAAGCTCCTCCGCACTCAAATAACATGGACGTCTCTTCACAGGCAATGAATATTTCTGGAAAGTACTTAGTATCTGCCTTTGCCCTGAATAAATCTTTTGCTGCTTTTGCCAAAATGAAGCCCTCACACTCTAACTCTTCAGTGAAATGTCTGCTCCCGGTGCCCTGAGTATTTTGCATTGAATATGCCGACGGTGACTAACATATCGGCGGAAGCACTGTCAGCTGCATTAGGGCTGAAGTGGCAGCCCGCCTGTCGTAAATGCCTTCACATTTATTGGATGTATGTAGCACAATCAGGACTTAAATGAAGGTAGATTGGGTTTTTTTTTTAGTTATACAAATGGGCAGATATACTGTAATATCGCTGGGGTCGCCCATTAAGGACTATTTGTGTTCACATAATTTATATACTATTGAAACACAATAGCACACATGTTACTAGCACGGACAGCCGTACAGAAAAGCTACACACTGCTGTAATGATAACCTGACTAAATAAGAAAAGAATAATGGAAAAGCTAAATAGCACAGGCACTAAACTAGCTATTACACCCAGTGTGTGGTGTTATGCTGAGTAATCAGTGATTAGCTACCCAGTAGTTACAATAGCCTGAAGCAATGCATCATGTTTCATATTATACTAGGTCCTTTTAAAGCTCCTGGGAACTTGAATATCCGTGGCTGAATATGCAAAAAAGAAAATCTAATAAAAGTAAAATAGAGCAAATATATTATTTACTGTGACCATACCCATTACATGCTGCTAACCAAGTTAATTAGTGAATTAGCTGTGTTTCCTATATACATTCTGTTTATCATACAAATATTGTTTTCTATCCTAAAATTCATTTTTCTGACAGACTTAATCACTGCCTTTTTATACAGGCAGGCATTGTTTTATTTTAGTGAATGTTCCACTACTCTATAAGGATTGGGTTGCATGGTGTGCGCACAATGCTATAAACCATCACTGCTAGGGTTGTGGATTGACGTTGGCTGTTTTAAATTTGAGATGTGAGGATTAGCCTGGTTCCAGACCTGACAAGAAATCTTAAATGTAGTCGTTGATTTTGTTATTTTGTTCAAATATCAGGGTGTGTGCCCATTGGAAGCTCTAACACCATTTTAACAGAAAACAATTCACCAATCTGACCATACCAGACTAGGCCAGGGGATGGGAACACCATTTGGCTACATAGCTGCATCTAGCTACCTACCAAACCAACATTCATGAAAAAAAATCCAGGCAGAGAGAAAGTGTGTGTGTATAGAGAGCAACTCTCAAAAGCCTTTTGAAGGACCTTGATTTCAGTCTCATGCACAATTGAATGTTCCATTTGGTGCTAAGCTTGTGAATTGAATAATGCTTTGAACGTCCCCTTCAAAAAGCGCCTGAGGGCTGATGTTCTTCAATCAGGCTTCTGATCATGAGATAGAACGGAGAACCACCATAAGAGCAATTTTCATTCATTTCCACAAGCGAGTGTTCCCATCTGTTTTTGTCAGTGTTTTTTTTTCTCACTGGTTTGAGGTGATGACGTTTACTTCTGAGCACCGGTCAAGATTGCTTGTACATGATAGCTTTTTTTTTTTTTTTTTTTTTTTGGGGGGGGGGGGGGTTGTTTTCTATGGTCTCAAGGCCACTGTTAATTTAATTTTATCGCAGCCACACAGATGAATCACACATTGATGATTATTTAAAAGGTGCAGTGTGTAATATGAAATCATCACAACAGTTCGTCTCTATGGCTCCCATTCAGAGAAGCAACATACATTCTTCAAGAAGATTCCAGCTGGTAGTTCTGATGGACACAGTGTGGCCAACTGTTCCATTCTGTGCTTCTGTAGAGCTGAAGACATTCCAACTATGACGCTTCCAAAATGGCGACGCCCATGCCTTGGTCCATGGTATGGAGAAATACGGAGATATAAGAGACCCTTTCTGAGGGAGAAAATAATCATAAAAAAAAAATAATCCGCTATTGCACTAAATTAAACGTACTTATGAATATTGTGATTATTTTCTACCAAGTCTGTTATGAAAACAATTCTACACACTGCAGGTTTAATGCAACATTTTAAACCGCAGTACATTCTGTGGGGGAATTTTAGTTTATTTAAAAAATACTTTCTGAAGAGTTGTCAGTGTTTTGACCTGTGTACAGATTTGTGTTTTATCTCAACCATTCACCATATCATTCATGCTTCTCTGCGTATTGTTTACTTCTGAGAAATACTTTTGTATAGTGCCGATGTGTGGAATGAAAAGTGTGATTACTGTGCTCTTGACCTTCCAAACAAACAGACATACTCAGGAGCACTTGAGGCGTCATTCATTAATATTTTTTTTATGTTTTTGTGATTCCCAAAATAATAGGTTGCTTCTGCAGCAGTGAGCTTCCCACTCAATTGATGCTGAAAGCCGGGGGGTTCATGGAGAGACGTGAGGACGCTGTGTGTAGTCAGTGATGAGTGTGTGTGTGTGTGTGTGTGTGTGTGTGTGTGTGTGTGTGTGTGTGTGTGTGTGTGTGTGTGTGTGTGTGTGTGTGTGTGTGTGTGTGTGTGCGTGTGTAAAATCTATTTGGAAAATAAACGATGATACACTCAAGAGACTGGCCGACTGGTTTCACTTGCATCACTGATAGGCAATCATACACAAGAATAATTTAAATTGTGTAGTCTCTCTCTCTCTCTCTCTCTCTCTCTCTCTCTCTCTCTCTCTCTGTATGATTGTTTGTTTGTGTGTGTGTGTGTGTGTGTGTGTGTGTGTGTGTGTGTGAATAAACTTTTCCAAATAGTGTAAAACATAAATATTTGTGATATTTTTTTAGCCTGGGGTCCAGCATTGACCTATATTTTATTTAGTAAAAAAGTAAAATAAACAAATCTATCTCTGAACCTCACCCTCATTTAGAAATAATGAAGGGACATGTTAAATGGAATTGGCAAATTAAATGCCAATCAGTGTTGTAGAATACTTACTGCGCCGTCCAGTATCACAAAATAAATCACATTTGACTTGATCAACTGCCAAGAAATGATAAGAAATACAAGGCAGTTCACTGTTAGAAATAATGGCACAGAGAACACCAAGGGGTCTAAAAGCAGTTTGTCAATAATGAGAAAAAACAACAACTTTTAAACACTAATTACAACAATATCAAAGATAGCTTTTTATCCCATTTCTGCTTGAAACTATATACAAACTGCACTACAATGACAAACTACACTGCTAGTGGGTGGGTGTGTGTGTGTGTGGGGGGGGGGGTGTGGGGGCGTATATGAGTCATTTGCTGTTCATTGAAAATTGAGGTTTAGGGTCTATAGAACAATGTTGGTAGGAGTGTCAAGAAACCAGACCAATATGTATCGACTCCAAATGACTGATTGAGTGTGTGACAGACACCACACTATACAGTCATATGAAAAAGTTTGGGAACCCCTCTCAGCCGGCATTATAATTGACTCCGCTTTCACAAAAAAAATATAAAAGTGGTATGTCTTTAATTTACCAGGAACAGCTAAGTACTGGGATGTTTTCCAAACAAAGATTTTTTGAAAAGCAGTATTTGGTTGTATGAAATAAAATAAAATGTGAAAACTGGCTGTGCAAAAATATGGGAACCCTTGTGGTTTTGTTGATTTTAATGCATGTAACAGCATGTAAAACTGATGACTTTAAACACAAAGTTGGTTGGATTATGTTGTTAAGCCTTGAACCTCATAGACATGTCTGTTTAATCATGAGAAAATGTATTTTAGGTGCCTAAGTGCAAGTTCCACCTCTCTTTGACTCTCTGCTGAAGTGAGACAGAATGCGATCATCAAAACAGCTCCCAAAAGATCTGAAAAACAAAGATTATTCATTGTCATGGTGTAGGGGAAGGCTACAAGAAGCTTTCCCAAAGGTTTCAATTGTCAATTTCGACTGTAGGGAACATTGTCAGGAAATGGAAGGACACAGGCATAGTGGCAGTTAAACCCAGGCATGGCAGACCAAGAAAAAAACAGGAGCGGCGTAGGTGGAGGATTGTGAGAATGGTTGCACACAACCTTACAGATCACCTCCAAAGGCCTGCAAGAACATCTGGCTGCAGATTGTGTATCTGTACATCGTTCAACAATTCAGTGCAATTTGCACCAAAACATCTGCTTTTTATAAAGACCAAATAACTTAACTTTTGTCTCATCAGTCCAAAGCATTTTCTTCCAATATGAAGCTGGCTTGTCTAAATGAGCTTTTGCATACTCCATGCAACTGTATCTGTGGCGTGGGCGCAGAAAGGGCTTCCTTCTCATCACCCGGCCATGCAGATGTTTTGGTGCAAATTGCACTGAATTGTTGAACCATGTACAGATACACACTCTGCAGCCAGATGTTCTTGCAGGTCTTTGGAGGTGATCTGTGGGTTGTGTGCAACCATTCTCACAATCCGCCGCATATGCCGCTCTTGTACTTTTCTTGGTCTGCTAGACCTGGGTTTAACTGCAACTGTGCCTGTGTCCTTCCATTCCCTGACAACGTTCCTTACAGTAGAACTTGACAATTGAAACCTTTGGGAAAGCTTCTTGTAGCCTTCCCCTAAACCATGACAATGAATAATCTTTGTTTTCAAGATCTTTTGGGAGCTGTTTTGATGATCGCATTCTGTCTCACTTCAGCAGAGAGTCAAAGAGAAGTGGAACTTGCATTTAGGCACCTAAAATACCTTTTATCATGATTAAACAGACCTTTATATGAGGTTCAAGGCTTAACAACATAATCCAACCAATTTTGTGTTTAAAGTCCTCAGTTTTAGATGCTGTTACATGCATTAAAATCAGCAAGACCACAAGGGTTCCCATATTTTTGCACAGCCAGTTTTTCACATTTTATTTAATTTCATAAAACTAAATACTGCTTTTCAAAAAATCTTTGTTTGGAAAGCATCCCAGTGCTTAGCTGTTCCTAGTAAATTAAAGACATACCACTTTTATCTTTTTTGTGTGAAAGCAGAGTCAATTATAATGCCGGCTGAGAGGGGTTCCCAAACTTTTTCATATGACTGTATATGGCCAAACGTACTGTATGCCGATACCAGACTACTACACCCATATTTAAATCGCAAAAAAAACTCTTTCCGGAGCAATGGATACATTGACATGTCTAAGAGCTTCTTCTTTTCTGGGAAGCTTTTCAACACCATTTTGGAACATGGCACGGGGGACCTGCTCCCATCCGACCCCAGAATGCATTAGCGAGGTCGGGTACTGATGTTGGGTGATAAGGCCCGGGCTCCGGATCATCCCAGAAGTGTTTGATTGGGTTGAGGTCAGAGCTCTGTGAAAAATGAGTCAACTTATCCCATATCAAACTGGGAAAACAAGTTGTTAATGGACCAGGCTTTGTGTGTGTGTGTGTGTGTGTGTGTGTGTGTGTGTGTGTGTGTGTGTGTGTGTGAGAGGGTATTATCATCTTAATGGCGGAAATGTTTTATTTTCAAACAGATGTTGCCACGGATTTTAAAGTGTTACGCTATTGTCTAAAATGCCAGAGAATTAAGGTTTCCGTACACCAAAACTAAGGGATCTTCTCCAAACAACGTAAAAATAGCTCCTATACTATTGTGGACGTACGGTATAGGCCATATAGTATATGAATCTAATCAGACTTTTAATATTATGCTAAATATCGCATTGTATTATAATGTGCCACATTAAATGCACTACCTTGCAAATGCTCAAGGTAAATTAATAGACATGTCCTAAGCCATCATTGTTAACTTTTTATAATACATTTTCGTTTTGTTAGCACACATATTTGATTGTAAGAAAGACATAATACATTTATGTTATGACAAATTGGCTTAATCATCCTTATCACAAAAAAAAAAAAAAAGGGTTCCATCCAACCATCCTAGACCATTTTCATCCATATACTGTAACTTATCTGTATTGGGCAGCTTTCTACTTTGGTGACCGGAATGGGATAATGTCTGGTGCAGCCATTTATAAAACTTTCCCATCAGGCCCTGAGGTCTTACATCATTTAGCTGAGACAGCAGCTTGGCAGTATCAGCGCTAACAGGAAGGACAAGGAGACACAACTGACAAGAAGCCAAAAACCTAAATAATGCTACCAATCAATTCAAAGTCAAAGGGGGTACACACTACAGCACTGTAACAGAAAAATACGATGCCATATTGCGGCTCCCTGCTCATGTGTTATTTTAAAGCTATAGTGTGTAACTTTTTTATACAAATTCATTTCGGTTACATTCAAGCCATCGCCAAAGTAGTTGACACAAAGTTGATTTAAGCCTATCAGCTCCACAAAACTGTCTCTCTATGTCTCAGTATGGCAGCGTTTACAAACTGGTGTCGCCCCCCTGACACTGGTGCAGGAGCTCAAGAAGAGCCCAATAAACATTTCAGTTGTTTATTCTCCTGCTAAGAAAAAACCTGGACATACAGCAGAAGGTGTAAAATCCATTGGCAATCACTGAAGGCTAGATTGGTCAACAGTGTTGTTGTATTTACTCTGGGGCAACATAAGTTACGCACTATAGCTTTAATGCATTCCCTTTCCTATACACATGTATCAAATTCCTAAACCGATTGTCAGCAATTTTAACCAGGTTCAAAAGATGTGCAGACAAACTATTAGGCCAGATAATGCAGAGAACCGCTCTATAGCGGACCGTCACAGCGGGGGTGCTATCAATTAATGACGTGTCAACAATTGTTTGGTGCTACATTAATCATGTCAGAGCCGTTTCAAATAATGAGCTCTGTAAATTGAGAAAACTCATACGGCTTAAGAGTGGCCCCACCACCCCCACACCTTTCTCACACACACACACACACACACACACACACACACACACACACACACACACACACACACACACACACCTTAGGACCTTTTAACCTCTCAACGGTGTCATTTTCTTCTGTCCAGTGAGAGTGTGTTGGTTACTGCGGAAACAATGTCCCCAAACAAGAGGGATATTAAGGGCTTGACAGTCGCGGGCCGCGGTGGCAGGATTGTGTTTGCAGAAGATTAAAGCCCTTCAGGACGGAGGGAATGATGGATGGACGGCACAGCTCCGTACATCAGGGTCTGTTTACATCACCTTTAAAGCAGGCCAACCGTGCCAAGACAATCTCTCTCTCTCTCTCTCTCTCTCTCTCTCTCTCTCTCTCTCTCTCTCTCTCTCTCTCTCTCTTTCTCTCTCTCTCTCTTTTCTATCTCCTTATATTCTCTTAAGGCAAGACACTGCAGGTGAATAGGGTACATTGTTAAGTAAAAGCTATCATCATTGAATACATATGGAAATGTTGCAATATCTAACCACTTATACAGACATTTGCATCTCTTTAAAAAACAAAAATCGAGATGTTGGATGAAACCAGATAAATCTGTGTTGCTTTTTTTGAGTCCACATTTTTTATCGAACATGATTTGGATACAGCCTTTTCTTTCATTTTATAAATCAAAAGAATACTATGGTTTTAAAAATGCAATTTTGGCATGTTTTTTTTTCAGAAGAAAATGTACCACATAGGCTATCAGGCAATAAACAACATATAAACACATCCTTCTGTAACAAAATTCAGAATAGTACTAAGAATGATAGAGGTTCAGTTGAGTGCTTTAGAAGTTGTGAACAAACCTAATGTTGAGATAATATCTGTTAAAGATGGTTGTATTGGGGCGCCCTTAGCTCAGTTGGTAGGGCGTCCCCCCTATTGGCCTCGGCCAGCAGCTGACCCGGGTTCAATTCCAGCCCGCGGTTGTTCTCTGCATGTCACTCCCCTCTCTGCCCCATTTCAACTCTGTCTCTACACTATCAATAAAGCATAAAAATGCCCAAAAAATATATATATAAAAAAGATGGTTGTATGGGAGACATACAGATGCAAACAGATATGGTTTAGTCAAATATACAGCTACATATACTACAGCAACTTGTGTTCATTCTAGAATGAAATAAGACATGTTATGGAAGATAAATAGCGAAAAAATGTACCTCAAAATTGACCAGCGCTTGAAAAAAAAATATATATTTGTGCCTGCTGTGTCTGGCCTAATATGGGACAGCGCCTGGTGTGGCTCAATGCTTCATACTAGCACCAATCCTTGCCATGATGGATCACATGTTCCAGACATACATGTAAGTGACAACAGAGACGTATGGGTCCATTTGCCAAAAGCCCTTATTTACTTGTCACAGTTGTTTTGTATCCTGCTGAATCGTCCAGTTCTTGCGAGTATACACTACACACTACACAGCCGGCAGTCTCGACTTGTCATTTGGCTTCATATGTTATACCGCATACTGTGCATCACTCACAATGACACACAGGCTGTGAACAGGACACAATTTAACACACACACACGCATGCACACACACACACACACACACACACACACACACACACACACACACACACACACACACACACACACACACACACACACACACAACCACTGTTACCAGGACACAATTTAATGGCCACTATTGTCTCCTATGGGTTTTGAATGAGATCCAAATGAGACATATAGTATAGCAGTGCTGCCACCTCAACTTCCACCCCAAACCATTATCAACACTGAAAACTGAAAAAGCCTCTTTATCCGATGCTTACTCTTTCATTTCATGGGCCGTCTGTTTGAAACATGGAAAGCACGTTTTCAAAGACAATGGCTCCACTATAGGAATTCAAAGTGGAACTGCTGAATAACTCTCTCTTTCTCTCTGTCTCTGTCTCTCTCTTCCCCACTATAGCTCACAAAGAACACCCTTATTTTTTGTGAATTTAAAATCGATTTTTTTTTATTATAAATCCCAGACTCATAAAAATTCCTTTTGATGATGGGTTATGGTTATAGCGTTATAGCGTTTCCCCCCCTCCATCCTTATCTATAATGATCATTTTTTTCTTCAAAAACCTATATTTCAAATGCAGTTTGAAGTGTTGTTCACTGTTGAAATATGATTTCAGAATTACATCCTATTCACAGTTTGCTAGTGTCCTCAACTGGGGAGTTGTCAAATCAAATATGGGAGAAAGAAAATATCTCAACTTGTGTATTCTTGAGTTGTACAACAATACGGCCCTACATTCATAACAGTTTATCGTATTTAGTTTTTGGAAAAGTGGTTCACAGGCTTTCAATGACTTTAAAATATTTTCTTTGAATGGCGGCTGCATGAACTAAAAAACTAACTGTCTTAATATGCTCTTGGTTGACTCTTGGAAACTTTAACATCTTCATCCATCTAAGCAAAACATTATTTCTCATGTCTTGAAAACCATTTTTGCTATAAAGATATAAACAGTTCTGTCTCAAGTAACTGCATATGACTGGAAAGGCTCTTAAAGCTGGGGTGGAGGATTTGGGGAGAAAATGGCAGTTGGGATAGAAATTTGAATCCAAATACCTCAACCGCTCCACTTGTTCTCTTTGGTCCCTCCCCTATGGTCCCTCCCTGACATGCTCTATGCCAAAGTGAATGGACAGTCCCAACAGCCAATAAGAACAGAGAATCAGAGCCTTGCTCTGATTGGTCAAAGTGTCAGCTCATGTTAACTTAGACCTATCAGAAATCATATACCCCAGCTTTAAGTAGAGAAGCCTATATTCTTCAGATTATGTGATAGATATGTATGTTTCATTTGGCACTTCCTGACATATTGGGACACATTTATCACAATTTTAGGTTTATATCAGTGTTATCGCTCAAATGATATAACATAGCATAAACAATGTCGTGTCGCTTTACATAGGTGAAGAAAAAGTTGTCTGACCTAAAAATCGGCAATGAAAAAAGCGTGTCGCTGCTCTGAAATGCAACACCAACTGGAGGTGCGTACATAATGTAAGTGGTGTAGGAGAAAAAGACGCACCAACTGTCCGATAATAACCCCTGTCTTATTCCAATTTGTTTCCATTCTCTGTCAATGTAAGAGTGTACAATTTGTATTATTAGAAATGTGAGTTGCCAGCAAAGGCACTAAACATGTGATGTACATTGATGCTCATCTAATTGTGTCTAACTTTGCTATTGGTTTTGATGAGCAAAATCCAGAATTTGACTTAATTTTGCATTAAAATCATTTTATAGCGAGATATTACATGTTTTGCATATTGCAGCCTGTTTTTCTGTGATATGGCTCTTGGAGTGCAAAGTGAAATTAAATGTAGCCTTCTGCTGCCATTTAACCGGAACTCTTTATTGATCCCTCGGGGTAATTCAATTTGCGGATATACCGTATGGATATATATTGAGTTCTCTCCTGGTGTCCTTAGTCTTCATGGTGTTATTTCACTCTGCTAATTTGAAATCATACGTTCTTTAATGTAAACAGACGTGACATGAAGAACAGTATAGTCTAAAAAGTGCTGCAAATAATGGACTAAATTAACGGCCTCATGCATTTTTATAGTGGGTGTCAGAAACACGCCTGTTGGAAAACAAATAAGACGTACTATAGAATACAGTTTAAATACGTCTTCACCTCATCACTTGATATTGTGGAAAGACTTGAGGCAGTGGTGGATGATGCCATCTTTAGTAACTAGATTCTTGTCCTTGAAGGCCATCGTAGCTTTTGTAAATGTTCCTTAAAGGGAGGGGTACAGTTGGAGTGTTGCAATCTAGAACTTTCACCACTAGATGGCAACAAAATACTCTGTTATTACAGACGTTACCTTTAACAACAAAGTAAATCAGTGGTCTCCTAAGTGGTACAATGGCATTTGGCCCTTACATGACAGCAGCAAGACAACTCTGACCTAAGTATTGTAAAATTGGAGAATTGTTTTAGAAGTTTTCAAACTTTAAAAGTGTGCTCTGGGGCAACCTCTTAACATTTGACATTTTAACATTGTACCACCACTAGAACTATTAAAACAAAAAGGTTTTGTTTCAAGAAATAGTCTAAGTAAAGAATCATTGATTTTTTGAGTTGTTCACATTGTCCCATCCCATGTCTAGTTTTCATTCCGAAGGATAGCTGGCAAAGAATATCCCATTGTGAAATCCACCTGTATTTTTACAAATGCCAGTGTTGCACAGTTGAGGATATTTGTTCAGCACTATTATAGTCAAAAAGCCCTGACTGATACTTAGGCCTTTGTTTTGTTTTGTTGTGATGGATAGGTTGAGGATCTTACTGCAGGTCTGCACATAACAATGAGTAAATAGCAGTGTGAGTGCCTGGGTGTGCAATAGTTGTAAAGCATTGGCAAACTGTTTGGACCAACTAACACAATGTCAGTGGAAAAAGCTAGTGTTGCCTGGGTTCTGCCAATACCTTCTGCTTATCACAAAATATAAAGTATACACATATGGAAGGAGAGGTGACAATAGCTCTTGTCAGATTCATAAAAAGGGTCTAGTCAGGGGATTCTAAACCTAAGGTACATATTACAGCTGGTATACCATCTAGATTCTACGATGCCCACCACAGGCTTTAATGTTTAGAAATATTGCACAATGGAGCTGTGTGTCCAACATGGGAATGAATAGACAAACTGAACCATATGTACAGTATATAATTATAATTAGAAGTTCATTTAAAACCTGCCCTGACCATATGTATTTGTTCAAAGTTCACAATGTTATATGTGTAAACCCACGTTGTAAGGAGAAGAAAAACACAATATAATATAAACTAAAACTAGGAGTTCAGTTGAACCCAATTTTACTTTGCAGTGCAAACAAAAAATGCATTACAATATTCAGCTATATATGAATTGTACATTTCCATTCAGGTAAGTCCTAGACCTTTAATATTTATTCTCATTAGAATATAGAGGTGTGTGTGTGTCCAAGGGGGAATGAATAGGCAAATTAAACATATGTCCACGCTTTGCAACACTTCAAAAAACCTCCTCTGTGCATATGTGTTTGTTCAAAGTTCATATCCGCATTTTTATATTTTTGGTACCACTTTGAATGGAGAAGCCTACACACTTTTTCTTTTCTTTTTTTTCACAAGATACACCCCGGCATAACATAATGTCCTTATGTTTTATGCATACATGATATAAACAAATATTAAAGGTAGATAAATCCCCCCAAAAATGTATAAACATTTAATAATTAAAATGGTGATTGTGTGAAGAAAAAAACAAAGCCACACTCATCTAATGCGGCATTAACGCTGCTTAAACTTCACCTGAACTTACCCTGGTCTCAATCCCTCACACCAAGGCACTCGGCACGAAACTGAGGTGGATTTATGGCTTATTATTTGTTTGTTTTGACTCGTCCAGGGAGAGATTTTTGAAGAGACACACTATAGTGGCCTCTCTAGAGTGTTGATAACTGCCTGATATGGATCTGTTGTATCGCGCTATAGCTAGTTGTCTGGGAAAAGATTACAATGCATCACACTGGCTCTAATGACCTAATTATGAGTCGGTATAGCACTGGAGAATTCTTACCATTTCATTTAAAAGTTAATCTTACAGTTGTTTAGTTTTTTTTTTTTTCATTTGCAAAAGTAATAGGGAATGATATTTAAATCCAATTCACACAGAAGGTCTCATATTCAATGTCATAAATTTACCGAAATCTATGAGGCGGCACACACAACGCTATCTGGGATTTAAGATGGGCCTCGAAATTCCACTCAAGTGTAACATTTGCCGCTTTTCACGAAAATTAAGCCATATAATACAACGGGGAGTTTTGTGTAAGAGTGTGTGAGAGAAACAAATGGAATGGAATGGAAGAAACAGGCTTGAAAAATAACTAGACAACAAAAGCATGGTAATTCCTTTTCAAGAGGGAACATAAGTAGTTTTTTAAAAGATTGATAACCGTCTGTAGATTAAAGTCTAACCTTCCCTAAGGACTTTTAATACTTCCTGTTACACTCAGATATAAATCAGTACAAGTGCAGTTCAGACACTATAGTAGGACATTCAGAACAGAGGCCTTTTTGAGGTGATAATAATAATAATCCTGCATTGAGCAATAACATGAAGTAATGGGGCAATGTACACTCTCAGGAACTAAAGAGAACAGTTGTACCTTTAGGGGTGCAATGGCTTGACACTGGGGCAGTACCCTCAATGGTTTAGCTGTTGTACCCTTGACATTGGGGCACACATTGTTACCCTTCGGTTTGTACCTTATGTACCTTATGTAAAAAGTCTTGTACTTTTGGTGCCAATTATGTACCCTAATTTGATGGTACAAAAGTTGACCGTTAAAAGGGGTACAAAAATGACCTTTTAAGGGTATCCGAACATTTGTACATTTCAGTTGTAACTTACAGAGAACAGTATGTTACCTTATGTGACAGTGTTGTACTCTGCAAACTGATTGGAACGCATGTATATTCCCATTATACAACAGTTAGGAACCAATCAGATCGCTGGATTTAAACCACCCGTTTTATACAATTCATATATACATTTAAACATTAAAATTGTACTGTGTAATATCTGAATATTGAGTGGCATCTAGTGGTGAACCTTCTAGAATGCATCGCTCCCTGGGTAACCCCCAGCGCTTTCAAATAATAACAGAAACTACAGTGGCCTTCAAGGACAAGCATCTATTAACTAAAAAATCCACATTATTAAACTTTGTAGAATGTACTAACATCTTTTCACATTACAATTTTATTTCTATTTTTCACAGTTATTTGAGGCCTCACAATGTTAATCACAATAATCATATACAACCATATTTTTTCACAGATGTGAATCAGTAAAAAAAGCAGCTATTTACCAGATGTGTAGCAAAGTCAGAACTGAGGCCATTGAGGTAATAATAATAATCCCACATTGAGCAATAACAGTCATTAGCTCGGGCAATGTACCCGGCCAGGCACGCACAGCACAGCACAGCACAGCACAGCACAGCGTAGGGGAGACATACAGCGAGGCAGGATCACCCCCTGTGCCATCAAAACCCCATTCAAGGACACAGTAAAGGGCACTGGAGATATTTCTCTCCTACCTGCTGACAAAGGGGAAAAGATGATCACTCTAAATGCCCAGCACTAAATCTTTCACACTTGTCAAGTCCACTTTGTTCCATGCTGCCAGAGCTGACCCCTCTCTCTCCCTCAATTTCTCTCTCTACTTCTCTCTCTCTCTCTCTCTCTCTCCATCTCCCTCTTGCTCTCTCCATCTCTCTCTCTCTCTCTCTCTCTCTCTCTCTCTCTCTCTCTCTCTCTCTCTCTCTCCCTCCATCATCGGGGGAACTGGCCTTGGTCATCGTGGGGGAACGGAGGAAGGCCAAGACTCTGCAGCTAAATTTATAACAGACGCTTATGTGCCTGGTCTGTGCCCTCGAATCATCCAAACATATTGGGGAGTGCTTTGGTAAGGACACACACACACACACACACACACACACACACACACACACACACACAACCATGGACACATTATTTTTGTGATTTCTATTTCTATTTTTCAAAATAACACACGCTTATGCTTTGTCTGTGCCTTCAAATAATCCAAACATGTTTGAGAGTTTTGTTAAAGACACACACACACAACCATGTACACATCACTTTTCCTCAAAGCTCAAACATGTATAGGTTTCTGACATCTCGACACCTCGACTCAGGGACTTGGTAACATGTTTGCGCTCGCTCACCTCACTGATTAGAACGATGTCCAAACAGACTATTATACACATGGGTGGCATTGTGATTGTCACCAGGTTAGATAGCGCACACACATGGAAAAAAAAAACAACATCTCTGAATCATGTTAGATGCAGTTTTTTCCAGGCGTTGGGAGCAGAAAAGGGCAATTTCAATTCAAATTTCCTGACAGATAGATACTGTAGATAGAGGCAACATTGCTCTGGGTTGCTTCAATGCATCACAGTGGTTCAAGGCAACATTTACAAGGTCCCATTGCCTTTCAAGGAGAACTTGTTTAACAAAATTGCAACTTTGATATAGAAGCAAATGTGTTTGCTGTTGTATACGATTGCATTTCTGAAGCAGTACATTATATGCATAAGCACAGCTACTGCATGCACAATTGAAGAGTTACAAATTGACCCCAGGTAAGACTTGGTTTCAACATTGATTTTGAAGGCTCACCATAAAGAAATAAATATAACAATCTGTTAGGAGCAAAACACGTCAATTATCCACCTCGGCCACTTTAATTGCTATTAGGCTTAAATAATCTTTCATTTGAGGTACATTCAACATGCTGCTATCTGCTGCAGTGACTTCTACTGACAAGCAGCTGATTCATCTTGTTTGTGCTGTATTTTCTGTGACCACACCCCCCCCCCCCACACACACACACACACACACATCCTCTGCTGTGACCACAGTATTGCACAGTGAGTGATAAGCAGCATGGTGACAGAGTGAGAGGGATTTATCTGTGGCAGTGCTGAGTATGGAGCTGATAAAAGGTGAAACCCGGATGACTTGTGTTGACAGTAAAACCTGCAAAGGCTTTTGGGAAAATGTGTTCACAGCATTATGCAAATGACAGAAACATATTTTATCAGGAATCGACAACAATGACCCACAAAATGTTTTATGCAGAATAAGTGATGTGAAAGTTGAGGTTATGCAATACAGCAAGAAAAAGAAAGGTTTACAAATATATATATATATATATATATATATATATATATATATATATATATACACACACATACTTTAAAGCTATAATGCGTAACTTATGTTGCATGCATTAGGAATTCTGAGTAATTACAACTACAATGTCGGCGTTTATGCATGAGTTAATGCATGTTTTTTTCTTAGCAGTAGAATCAACAACTGATACAGTTCTAGGGCTCTTCTTGGGATTTTTCTGAGCGAAACCAGTTTGTTAACGCTGCCACACTGAGACATACAGATAGCTTTGTGGAGCTGACAGGCTTAATCAACTTTCTGTCAACTTGTTTGGCGATGTCTTGAATGTAACCGACAATCATTCGTATGAAAAAGTTACGCACTAAAGCTTTAAGATAAGTGCAAGAAAAGCTCATTCTCCGCGGGACAAGTTTAAACCAGCCAGCACTTAACATTCCTTTATACCATAGTCTGTGTGAATACTCTCTTCTGATTGGCTGGAGAACATTCCATAGGTGTGGATTAACCCCTGATGTATGGACACCTAGATGGAACTGTTTACATTCTGTCCACTTAAATGCGTCGCCGGCTTGCCGCTGATTAAATGGTGTTGATAAGGGATTTATAAAGCCTAAAATATCCTGCCGTGCAATAGCCTCTGGACACCACAGGATGGTGCTCGTAACACAAGAGCTGTAGTAACGATAGTAGTAAAATAAAGTGGCTAAACTTAATGTCCTCTGGCTAAACGTCAATGGTGATCTCGTTAAAAAGGTGAGTAAGACTCCTGTTTAATTTGAAAAAGGTTTGTAACTGAGTTTACATGTAGCCACCAAAGCCCGGCTGCACTGTCTATCTGGACACAGGCTACTGCTGTCAGTCACTGCCTCACGTAACTTCAGGCTGTAGCCCGTAATACACATGTTCGCCAGTCATATTCTCCGTGAAATGCGTTATTTATTTTGGGGGAAATGCATTGTTAGCTCGGTGGAGATGTTGTTAAACGTATTGGCTGATTACATTTACTGTTTGTACAGCGTGCGCAATGTTTTTTGACTTTGTATCTTCTTGCTAGCATAACAGTAGCTCTGTTGCTAACAGCTGCCGCAGTCTCCCGTTGCTCGTATCCTTGGTCCGACTCTCAGTACAATTTGAACGCACCATTACAGCCAAATTCTGTCGTCGCTAGGTCGTATCCTTGGTAGTTCCTATTGACTGGAGTACTGAACTACGTTTTCATTACATAAGAACCTTATGGGTTTGCACTGGGTATTCCAGTTATTATACGAGGTCTCGGGCGTTGCTGTGGAAACAAGTTGTTATTCGTTCGAAACAAATCTAGTTTCGTTAAAAAAAAATCTAATTTGATCACAAAAAGGCATGAAAATATAACTGAGTGGTCTACTTATTATTTTTATTAGTAGGTGACTATGGTATAAGCGGGTTAATGCCCTTCGAGGTGTCCATGTATCAGGGGTTAATGGACTTCGTGAAGGCAACTGTCCTCCGCTGCGCGTCGGACAGTTCTCGCCTCCACGGTGTCCATTAACCCCAAGTTTAAACCAGCCAGCATTAACCCTTCCTTTATTTCCACACAGTGGCATTTGGGGCATCAAAATGTGTCACTACGCAATACAGATCAAACTGTCGGTTGCAAGTAAATAATATAGTGAAATCTGCACCGTTTTACTGTAGGCAGATGCACACACAAACACACACACACACACACACACACACACACACACACACACACACACACACACACACACACAAACACACACACACCTTTTCTCAAGAGTTCACTAACACCTTTGAGTAACACATCAGAAGACAATTTGGGTTGCCAGGTTGTAAAACAAATGCATTTGGTGTTATAGTGTTAAGCCAGTCTTTTTTGTTACAAATGTTGATTTCCCATTCACTAATGAGCCATTACCTCAATGCACATAGGTCATTACAAAACGTAATTTGCCGTAAGACATCCAAGTGAGCATTAGTTAATATCAATATGTTGTGTTATAAATTAATCTTGGCCCAGATGTCCAAATCTTTCCCCATTAGGTAATTGGTCTAAACTTTTATTGGAAGGTTCATCTTGTGAATTAGGGAGCTAACTATAACGTGTCTTGCTGAAGGATATACACCACCACTAATGAGTTTTTTTTTTGCAACACCGAAGATGTTCTAAGTAGTCTTTAAAGCAATAGTAAATTATCTTTTAACAGCCATTAGCAAGAAAGAGAGTGTCCTTTTCATAAAATCAGTACCAACATGTATTTGAACGTGTCTGCCAAATGGTGAACACTTCGAGCTAACACATGCAGGCTTTGGCTGAGGTTTTAAGGCCAGTGGGGAATGAAATAAGATGACGCTTTTCTTAACGACCTAAGGGCTGGCACTGTTAATGTGCCTCGAACACATTAGTGGGTGTGAGTGGGCTCTTTTCTGACCCTCGCTGAAGGCCCCGGACTGTTTCTGTGTGAAGCTACAATGTGTTTGAACAGGAAAAAATAACACATCTGTCATGGGCTTTGGTTCTGGTTTTCAATTAGTTTTTTGGTCCATTTCTTTGGTCGCATTGTTTTGATGGATTGTAAGAGCTTGCGAGTGAAGGCTAATTAGGTAAAAATGGAAATAAAATCTTAGAAAATTATGGGAAAATAGCAGAAACACTTGGCTGAGTAAACCATCGGTCCTTGTGATTGGTGAAGCCGCCCTCAGAGGAAAAGTTTTGTGTGACTTTTTTATTACCGTAGTCTTTCAACTAGAGTAAATTATTCGACAAAATTTTCGAAATGCAGAATTGTTGTGATGATGCTCATTGATTCATTATGCAATTCTTAGGTACAACTGCCTCTTCATTAGCATCTTAAAAATAAGGAAGACAACATTGATTTGCATAATTTTAATTTGTTTCAAAATAACATGTTACATACAGACTATGCTACAATGCCCTGAACTGAACTTGCAAAAGGGGCACAACGATAATGGACACAATTCATCACTCCTCTATAAATGCAGTTAGCAAACAGAACAGCTATACTGTCATATAGCTGTCACTATCACTCACAAAGATATCATGTCCGCATACGCTATACACAAAGCAGCATTGTCTGTCCGAAGGGGCCTTGAGCCATGTCTTTATTAGCCTTATCCATAGATTTCCTGTCTAACCTAATTGTACTGCTCACTTATACAACACACCAGTATTCAAAAAGTCTCATAACTCATAGTAATGCTTATATAAAACGAAGCATACTTGGAAAACAAAAACTCATTAAAAAAATCTCATTAATCTCCCCATGCTCAGAATGTCCAATTGTTTACCATGCTAAAACATGTAAATCATATTATGTATGTCTCACTTTACTTTTCCCCTCTGTTCCTGTGCTAATCTAATGGCGGCGCTCTCTGTCAGTGTGTGTGTCTGACGTGCATTGAAATTCACGCTCGGTGTGTTCTGGTGGCCCTGTGGCGCTGGATTCTTGGATCTCGCAGCCCGTCCCTTTCGTAATGAAAGGTGACGAGACATCTGTTTTTCCACAGGCAGCAATTAAGTTACTGTAAAAGATAAACAACACAGCTCCCATATTAAATTCATAGGGAAAGGCATGCAGACAAAACAACTCAAATACCCTTTGATCACTGGAATATGGACGCAACACAAACCCTTTTCTTCCACATGTTTTTGGAAAGATGCTGTGTGCTTGTGTGAAGCCAATTATTATTTGCTTCAGTCGTATTATAATATCTGACTCAAGTGAAAGTAAGTTGTTTAAATCAGACTGTTTGTGTCCCCTGGTTGAACCAGAGATGCAGCATGGCGCAAACTCTACCCGAGAGAGTTAAATGTTGATAAAAACACATTGTAGCACTATCACAGAAGAATGTTTAAAAATATTTTTCACCTGATAGCCTATATAGTTTGTCATTTCAAGCTATAGGTGAGAAAACCAATACCACTCTCATCGTATCTGACAATTGAGTATGCTATTTCAGCCAGTTAGCTTAGAAAAATTACAACATTTTAACATTGTATCCACATAGGCCAGTTGCACACTGCTTTTCGACCTGGTTTTACCTTTAAAGGAACAAACATACATATGCCCATAAAAGGATACCACTAAAACAAGTGATGGCTGTATTTTTTTTAAATAATTCATTCAATGCAACGTGTTTTGTATTCCCGAAGAAGCCCACACTATGCAGTCAGTTCAACACTCAATTCATGTGGTTAAGATTTGAGAAAAAAAAAAACTAAGAAGTTTCTCAAGGTTTTTTTGCTCACACTTTGTGAATATTTACCCAAGTTTCAATAGTCCCAAGGATAACCTCATTCCCTTATAATCCACAACACTAACTTGGCCTTGGTTTACTACACACAAGGCAACTTTTTTTGTCCTCCTGGAACTGTTGTGGCCAAAAAGCTGGCACATTTTGGTGTCCCCTGATGGCAGAGGAGAAAGGGCTTTCATAGCACTTTAGTTGTTAAGGTGCAAGGAGCACAGTATGTTGTGTTAACAATGCAATGTCCTGTGCTAGTAGTGCCCAGGAACCAGTTATGGAGAAAAAACCTCAGAAAAATGGGCCTTGAAAACATATGTTGGCAGTAAGTGGGGAAATATATAGTATATGGATACATAATACATATACAGCTCTGGAAAAAATGAAGAGACCACTCCAAATGTTCAGTGTCTCTCGTTTTACTATTTATAGGCATATGTTTGAGTAGAATAAACATTTTGGTTTTATAATATATACTACTGACAACATTTCTACCAAATTCACAATAAGAATGTTGTCATCAAGAGGATTTACATAAAGTCATTTAGAGATCAAGATTTAAGAAAAAATCCAGACTGGTCTCTTAATTTATTCCGGGGCTATATATATATATATATATATATATATATATATATATATATATATATATATATATATATATATATATATATATAAACAGTGTCGTGCGAAAGTTTGTGAACCCCTTGAGCCTTTTGGAATTTTATTTATGTTAACCATTATTAATTAATTTTTTTCAATACCAGTATTTTTTACATGAAATAACAGATGTTTGTTTATCAATTCAACATTTTTCTTTTCCAGAAATCAATTGTTAAAATAGATAAAACAAATTATTTGACAAATGTTGTATGTGCAAAAGTTTGTGAACCCTAAGCTGCATTGCTTAAATCGAGCAAGGTAAACACAATCAGGTGGGCCAAATTGATTGATGAAATAGACCAATGTACTGAGAGATCTTTATGGAAGAAATTGGGCGCCATTAGATAAAACACGGATAAAACCAGGTCAGTTTAGGCCCACCAAACTGAACCCATACAGGTCAGACATGCTAAAAGGGTAAAAAATCTCAGAAGATCTCAGGAATAGAGTTGTGATGCTGCACATTTGTCTGGGGACAGCTATAAATTAATGCAAAAAAAGTTTGAGCTCCATCGGTCCACCGTGAGGCAAATCATCTACAAATGGAGAGCTTTAAGAGTGACTGAACATCTGCCTAGAAGTGGACTTCCTTCAAAAATATCTTCAAGCGCCACAAGAAAAGTATTTTTTTAGTTAAAAGCCAACCCACACATTACATCTAGTGATTTGCAGACCTCTCTTGCAACATCTGGGACAGATGTGCATGGTTCCACAATAAGAAGAAAACTCAGTCAACATGGCTTTCACGGGAGGGTTCTGAAAAGCTCGCCCCAAAAGCCTCTTGCAGAGCTTTGCCAGAGAGCACCTGAAGATAGCAACTCTGCTCTACCACCAAAAGAACCTTCTCCCAAGTGAACAAGGGGTGGCAAATGGTATGCAAATCCCCAGATGTAATGTGTGGGTTGGCTTTTACCTGAAAAATCCCTTTTCTTGTGGTGCTTGAAGATATTTTTGAAGGAAGTCCACTTCTAGGCAGATGTTAAGTCACTCTTAAAGCTCTCCATTTGTAGATGATTTGCCTCACGGTGGGCCGATGGAGCTCAAACTTTTTTATACGAATGTATAGCTGTCCCCAGACAAATGTGCAACATCAAAACTCTATTCCTGAGATCCTCTGAGATTGTTTCCCCTTTGAGCATGTCTGACCTGTATGGGTTCAGTTTGGTGAGCCTAAACTGACCTGGTTTTATCTTTGTTTTATCTAGTGGCGCCCAATTTCTTCCCTAAATATCTCTCACTACATTGGTCTATTTCATCAATCAATTTGGCCCACCTGATTGTGTTTACCTTGCTCGATTTAAGCAATGCAGCTTAGGGTTCACACACTTTTGCACATACAACATTTGTCAAATAATTTGTTTTATCTATTTTAACAATTGATTTCTGGAAAAGAAAAATGTTGAATTGATAAACAAACATCTGTTATTTCATATAGAAAATACTGGTATTGAAAAAAATGAATTAATAATGGTTAAAATAAATACAATTCCAAAAGGCTCAAGGGGTTCACAAACTTTCGCACACCACTGTATATATATATATATATATATACAGTATATAAAGCATTACAGTTAAAGTAACGATGCCAAAGTTCTCAATACATGGTCAAATAAATAAGCAGTACAATGCTGATCGAGGAAAATAATAAAAAAGGACACGGGTTCAATGATAGCATCTACACTGTTTGTCCTGCCTGGGTGTCCTTCAAGCTATTATCTCAAATGTTTTCTTCAATACAAAATCTCAGCTTCTAGGGCACTTACACCAACTTAACTGTCTACAATCATTATGAGCACTAGTTTGAAGGTTATAACAGAAGGTTGTGTTGGGATACAGTGTCTGATTTATGACCCTACGAAACACAACAAATGCATTTTTAAGACATACATATATATATATATATATATATATATATATATATATATAAATATATATATATATATATATATATATATATATATATATATATATATATATATATATATATATATATATATATATATATATATATATATATATATATATATATATATATATATATATATATATATATATATATATATATATATATATATATATATATATATATATATATAAGGCACACCGTTTTTCCTATTCACCTGCAGTGTGTCACCTTGAGTTTTAAAGTTGGAGTCGCCAAGCCACATTTCTCAATATATTCTCAAGTAAATGAACTGTACAATTGTGATAGAGGACATGCATAAGAAAGGTCTGGGAAATGTCATTTTACAAGAGAAGCGTTTAACATTGCAACATATAATGATAATGACTGAGATGTCCCATTTGGCGAATACATACAGTATCATTTTCCCTCTGTCCTTGTGTCTCTCTATTGTGCTATAAGAGGAAGGTAAACAATATACAGTAATGCCAAGCAAAAAATGCATTATTTAGTTTCTGTAGACAATAGCTGAAAGAGTTGCTGGTAGGACATCCGCAATGGCTGTATATACTTTGTTAAGTCACCTGGAAGCCCTGTGTGCGACATGGTGACAGCTATAAGAGTTGCGGCAGCTGTGGCTGTCACTCTACGGATGGATTAATGTCTGTTAATCATGCTTAATTATTATCCCCACCTGCTTGTGGACCTGCTTTAGACGGAGGGACCTTGTAAAGAGCGCAGCGCCCAGAGCCAAGCAAAGCATCTCTAGGGACGGGGTTTGAATGTCACCAGGCAAGCCTTCCTTCTCCCCTCCTAGCCAAGGAACAATCAAGTCTTGTCAGGTTAGCCCGGCACTTTTTGGATAACATATAAGAAGGAAAAGGTCAACGGTTCAATGCCAGCAGCTGCCATTACTGTATGTATGCCCATATATGGTTTGTCCTGGCCGCGCGTCCTTCAATGTGTTATTTGTTATAAAAGTTTTTTAAAGGTTTTAATTATTTATTTATTTTTACTATAGAATAAATAACTTAATACAACTTATTGTTGGCATTCACAAGCTTTATTGGATAGCACTGAGTTGAAATGGGGAGACAGAGAGAGAGGGGAGATGACCTGCAGTAAAAGTCCATGGGTTGGACTCGAACCTGCGACCACTGCAATGAAGACCGGAGCCAATATGATACGCGCTCTATCCACTACACCACCAAAGCGTCGTGACTAGATACATATTCACCTCATCACTTGATATTGTGGAAAAAAAATTGAGGCAGTGGTGGCTGAAGCCATCTTTAGTAACTAGCTTCTTGTCCTTGAAGGCCACTGTAGCTTTTGTTATTATTCGTAAGGGAGCAGGTTACCCAGGGAGTGTTGCATTCAAGAACTTTCACCACTAGCTGCCACTAAATATTCAGATACTACACACTGCACCTTTAACAGAAGAAATGATGACTGTAGCAATGAACAAAACAATGAAATCCAAGCAAAAACATTGTTTCTGTTGTGTAATACAGAAGGTGATGACTCGCGGTATGTGTCGCCTACGCACTTTACATCCCGATTGTTTCCAAACGTCGACTTTTGCAGATATGTGCATAATTATATGTATGTTTGTGTTGCTAATAATGTTCTTCCTCCTACAGTTTGACATTTCTGAAGGTCTATAGCTAAATTAATACCGACAGTATATCAAAGCATATGGAATATTAAACATCCATTGTGGTACAGGGATGATGATAAGTTACTTAGACTCAACTTCTTCAAAAGAAATTGAGGCGTTGATTGACACAAAACATTTTCAATTATATTCCATTTACAACATTCTATTGTGTTTAAATTGTAGTTTATTTTGCATTCCATACACCTTACCTGGTATCGTAGTGCACATCAACAAGGCTACATAAGTCGGTGTAAAGAATACAAGTTTGATAGAGAAGCTTACTCTCTCAACTCTGCCAACCTAGCCAACTACATACTGTACAAACATTGTGTACTACTGGACTGTTAAGGATAGTTTTATTTATGAAATGTCCTTTAAAGTGTTGTGCAAGTATGTTGCAAATACAGACTTTGCATTAAGACTTTGAACTACATGCTGCATCATGTTTAATATATATATATATATATATATATATATGTCTGGATTTTTCTTAAATCTTCATCTCTACATTACCTATTGAAAGTGCTCTTAATAACAAAATATGTATTGGATTTTGGTAGAAATGTTGTGAGAAGTTTATATTATAAAACCAACATGTTCATTTTACTCAAACATATGCCTACAGACAGTAAAACGAGAGACACTGAACATTTGGAGTGGTCTCTTTATGTTTTCCAGGGCTGTATGTCCATACATTGTAATATCCCAAACACCTTGCACTTGAATGCATATTTCCACTTAGAGCAGAGGTTTACATCGACACTCCAGTGGTAACATTGCATTATTATGCACTACACAGCACCTTGGTAATAACTCACTCACTGCCTTTATTAGCTATATGCCTTTTCCCTCTAGACAAAGAAATACATAATATAATTCTCCAGACCTCAAACAAATGTAGCCGAAGATCCCATCAGCGCTCCCTGTAAGTAATGACTAATGCATTATAGATCCACATCCAATTCATTTTGTTCAGTAATACACCTGGATCACAACTCCATATCTCCCTAAGGAATTCATAAGAAACAAGGGCCCATACGCTCAATATAGGTTATTAGTGGTTGTGTGTGCCGACATATAAATGACATGGTTTTCCTTATATTAGAATCTGAAATAAAATTGCTTCTGTACATGAAGGAGCTTTCCATGTGTAATTGTGCAGCTGTGACAGTTTGAAATAGGTTTGCAAAGACGTCTGTGAAAGTGGCAACATTTGACTTAGTAATTGGTTGTATTCAGTAGGGAGAAACACATGCTACGTACATGTGAGACACTGTAAGAACAAATTAATATTAAGAGAGAGTGTGAAAGAAAGCATGTTGATGTTGAGGTTATAAATGGCTCATTATACAGTAAGTGTGTCTTTCTATAGTGTTCTATCTGTGTTACCAAATGCAATGGAAAGGTTGAGTCCCTGACAACCATGCACAGTGTAAACATACTGTACAAATATATCTGTATATATATATATATATATATATATCTGTATAAAAATGAAGTTGAATCAACAAACTCGAATCAACAAACTCGACTACAACACACAAATAGCGATAAGCAGGTATATGACGATGGATGGACATGTTTGCATTATACTTAATAGCATCAAATCAAATCAATGTATTATTGAGTGTGGCTTTTGACATGCCTCATTTGACTGTATGGAGATACATCCGAAATGGGGATGACATACAGCAAAGAGCTGAGGGCTGCAATTGAACCTGCCACCACTGCGACACACACTTGGCCTTAATGGTTTGCACTCTACCAGTTGAGCTACTGGTGTGGCCAGCAATGAAATCAATGTCAGATCAATTTATACACATATTTTTATAGCACATTTAAAAATACCCGCAGTTGACAAAAAACGTTGCAAAATAACAATGAAACAAAAGACACAGTGCATGAATGTGCTTTTGTTAGTGCCCAGATATATGTGCCCGATACATATTACATACAAATATAATAATCTAACACAATGTTCACATTCACAGGTTTTTTTATGACCTTGGACACAAGCCACAATAAATTATTGGTCCAGTTTAATTGAGCCGACTCTTTCAAGCAACACATGGAGTGAAATGCCTTTGTCATTATAATGATCGTGCCATTTTCATATCGCCATTATTTGAAGATTGGGGGGGGGGGGGGGGGGATTGTGACAGCACTGCAAAGCCCTGTTTGTAATGACCGTGTCATGTTTTTCTGTGATTACAACCCTTGTCAAAGTTAAAAAGGCTCAAGATAATGGCTGACCGTGTGCATGAAAGATCTTTAAAGGGTTGTTTCGCTCCCCAAAAGAGCCGTTTATTGTCTGTATGATTGGTAACAATATTTGTTCAGTTCTCGAGTGTTGTGTCTTTGTTTACCGCTGTATTTACAACATGTACGAATCAGTTGACCAAACAAACAATCAATCAATATCAATTATAAGAATGTTTTCTTAGCATTTCTAAGGGGGCATCAGAATGACTTAAACTGTAAGCTGATTGTTATTTGAATGTTTATTTATCTTCATACGCTTGTTGTAAATGTCACTCTTTTTTTCTGAAGAGAACTCACAAGGTCAACAATAAAACAGTCTGACACTGACATTGAAATCGATGTCGAAATAACATGAAGAAAGTATGAAATGTTCACAACTCAAAATCATCATATACAAAACATGAATACACCAAATCAAAACTCAATGCATTTTTTCATTGCAATTATTAGAACACTTGATTAGTTAGCATAAATAATTGCACACTTCATTTCTCCACAGTGTAACCTATTTGTATGTTAACTTTAAAAGTAAAATGGTTATGCCATCTTTAGGGATGAACTATGAATACTTAAACTGCATAACATCAACTTCAAATGATAGGCATTTTGGAGCGGATCTCCAATGGAGAGTGCAGTAGCGTTTATGAGGAGACTGGGGCTATGACCTAGCATGTGGTCTGCACAGCTTGACAACACTAAATTAATCCACAGTACATGACCAGCGCTTCCCAAATGGCTCTAAGGGCTCTTCTGAAGAACTGGCTAAAATGTTTTTTTTTTTTTAACCAAGACATTTTTGAGTGGCTACTCACTATTTAATCATGTTTAACCTCACGCCATGTTGTAATTTCATCTATTTAGTACATAATAGATATTCTGCGCTGTATATACTAAAAATGGAATAAACTGGATTTGTTTTAAATTAATGACCGGATTTGTCTTATTTCTAAGGTGGGAAGAAGGGGCACTATTTTCATCTGTGTAATTAGTTGGATCAGGTCCATCCATATCCATTGGCAGGGTCTGACAGTTGGAGGCTGTTAGGCACGTTAAAATTAATTTTCCTCTCACTAAGGAACTAGTTATAGGCCTAATATATATTAGAGCTGAGTGGGAGATGTGTGGTTTAGTTGGACACCATGTGCAATGTGTACACAACCTCATACACACAGAAAGGTCAGAGCAGTTCACTAAAATTTGCAACTTAAAGTGTTTAATATAATTACATAATTGAGGTGGTTATTGCTGTCCAACAGAGGCTACACATCATAGGTTGGTACATAAGGGTTATACTCTGTGAGTGTATCAGGATCAAACAATGAACAATTTATAATATAGACATTAGGAGAAATTGTCATGACAACAAGAAACAAAAAACTAGCTAATCTGACATCTTAATAGTATTTAACGATTCCTAAAGATGATGCATGGATGTCATATTTAGTCGTATCCTTCACAACGGCTGCCTTCATTTATGGATATTCAGGATATGGAAAATAGAGAGGATCCTGCATATTCACAAACACTGCTTCTTGTTAAAGTTAAATCAACCATATTTCCATCCTAACACAGCCCAAACATTGTGTTGGTGGCCTTGTAATGAAAAGGATTTAGTTGAGTTGTAACCCACCACTTTTAAAGTTTCCTAAGAATATGCCATTGTTATTAATGAGTCCCACATGGGAATGCTATACCGGAGAAAAAATAACGTCATGGCGGTCCAGAAAATAACTTAATAAGAAGAAGTATAATTGCAATTTTCCCTATCTCTGATTAATTCAGTGGCGCTAATTACCCGCTCTTATTTTTTCACAGTCCAAAGCCTTGATAATTATTTTTTTTTACTGGGTTTTGAAGTGGCATTTGGAGAGCTTATGGAATGAAACATAAAAATCACATGATCGAATATGAGAAAAAAATAAAAAACTGAAAATACCATGGGGGCCTTCCTTATACTGTATATAAAGGGAAAAGTGAAGTCTTATGAGCAATTATGCTCTTCATACAATCATTCACTTTAAATTAAAGAGCATAAGCAGTATTCCCTAATAAGTTGTTCAGTTTTTTTCTGAGTCTAATATCTTCTGATTGTGTAGAGCAGGAAATCACACACACACACAACCTCAAGTGTAGTAATGCCATGGTTTTGGACAGCTTACATTCTTTATGGCAATCGGGGGGGCAATGCATTTTTAATAAATCTACTAGGAGTAAAACAGTATGATCAGTTTTTCCTGAACATGCGGTCATTCTCTTGACTAAACCTTGTCCTTTGTGTTTGTATATTTCTCCTATACAATACAACCATCTTTTAACAGACATTATCTTAAACAGCAATCTCAACTCCTCAAGCCTAGGCTCTGTAAACTGCTATACAAACAAAGGGTGGCACAGTGAAACACTTCTTAAGTTGCTTTTTACGTCCATATATATGTATTACAAGCACATTCACCGCAGTCCCCTCTAATTAGAACAATTTTAAATAAAGTAATTTAAAAGTAAAATGAATGAATGAATTATGAATGCCCACTCCCACCTACATAACTTGATTGGTACATCAGTGGCCACACATTGCAAAAGGTAGACCTCGCTCTATCCAATATTAATACATACACTGCTACTATAATCAAAGGAACATTCCAACCACACACTCTCCTCAGGAATGCCCCATTGAAACGGGATATCTCTTTTAATTAGTCCAGATTTCCTTTCAACTTCGTCAGTGTGTAAGACATGTTTATCGGACCAGTGTGAACTATGGGTTCTTAGTCATTAAGAAAAATCAGGTCAGCCTTTGCATCTGGAGAAAAAATAAATGAATCCATGGCAAAAATGTGTTATTACAGACACACACACACACACACACACACACACACACACACACACACACACACACACACACACACACACACACACACACTATCATACCAACATTGTTTTTAATGAGCTATTTCAAGATTTCAAGCCCTTACAAGAATCCTCACACAAAACATTCGGCAATTACGGTAATTCAGGGAATGCTTGGAAGAAATAATTAAGTGTCACCGAATGTCATTCATTATTGTTGTGTTGGGCAGTGTATGAAAACAAATGAGACATCATTTTAGATTGTGTATTGATGCATCTCCGAGAATAGAAAAAAGGTGATTTATTGTCTCAATTTCGTAAAACACCAGGGGAGAAGTCAAAAGTTCAACTGAAAAATGTGGATAAGAGACAGTGTGATTATTCTCAAAGGCTGGTTAACGGCCCCTGTTCACAACTCAGTTAATTGCTGTTGTGTTTATATTCGAAAGTATCTCTGAAATATTTTTGTTTTGTGGTTTCCTTTTGATTATTTGGACATCAAAACTGTATTGACGCCTTTGTGTCTAGCCAGGATTTAATGGTGTAATCATACCAACTGCTTCCTTCTTTGTTTGTGGTTTATTTCAGGTAGACATTGCCTAACTACAAGCAAACTGGGGACAGAAGAAAAGCTGAAATACAATTAAAAGAGACCATGTTTTTTGGCAACTCGCCACTGAAATCATAAAATATTAAAAGATATTTAATTCCAGCGACTATAGCTAATCATGATACCAATCTCCACTCTGTTAACTGTATTTAGCATGTCATCGTAGATACTAAACTTGAGGAAAAGCTGGATCCTATATGGAATAAAAACTAAAAACATTATTCTCAATGTAGTCACCTATAATCAAAACAGATAACCATGTTTGCCTTACGAAGTGTGCCCCTGCCTACCAGTACATGAACAATTGGGGAAATCTCATCCTTCAGGATGTACTAAGAAAGTGGAAGATATTACACACTACAGTATACCTAGAACTAAGTGGGCAAATCCCTGACAGACATATAGGGTTAAATAGTTGTTTGTGTGTTCCATCTGAAAACTTCCAACTCATTATCTTAATTGCAATCTCATTCCTTAATTAGCTACGCACACACACGCATGCACACGCACACACACACACACACACACACACACACACACACGCACGCACGCACACACACACACACGCCCACCACACGCACGCACACATACGCACACACACACACACACACACACACACACACACACACACACACACACACACACACACACGCACACACCTACACACTCGCACACACACCGAGTCATCCAGGAGTGATCAATGCCTCTTAATCTCCAAACCGTAGAAAATGAAATAGAAAAATGAAATCAATGTTTTGCTATCTTTAATTGGAACGTAATGTCAAAATTAATAACAATCAAGTCGATTAGCGTTTCAAAGCCGGCATGATGTAAACTGATTCCAGTCCTCTATAACATCACTGTGGTTCTGAACATTCACCGACGTTATTATGGGAGAAATCAGTCGAGCGTTGAATACAATTAATGGTATGAGGCCTCGCATACAGAATGGGCTGGAAAACCGGAACATTTGTGGAGTGTAAAAGTTGAAAAAAATATACCTGAAATAAATGGATTTGCCAGGCTAACCATTTTATCACATACCAGTAGGATATCTGACTTTAACTGTGTCTCAATGAGATATCTTCACACCAGAAATAGAAAGCCCACACACACCTCTTTGGAGAACCCATCCCTGGCAAGGGAAATGACTGTCCTATTGGGAGGAGGGTGTTTTATTTCAGTACCCCCTACCCTACTGAATATAGGCAGCTCATGCCAGGGTGACCCACATACCCTTTGTTCAACCCTGGGAGACAAAGGCCTTTAATACAGTGTAGTCCTATGTCATTTCTACAGGAGACTAAATCAGGGCCACCGGAGAGAAGACAAAATTGATAGGTAGGAAGTTTTGTCTTCCGTTATGCACTTGGATAATAAAGTTATTCATTTAAAGTAAACTTTTTGGGGGCACTATTTTTTTTTGTAAGTCTTTATTGATCATGGTTAAAAAAAATAATAATAATACAAACAAATAAAACGATTGAGCAGTAACAAAGGAAAGAAATACATTAAAAACAAACCAATGGGATCCTCGGGATCCTAAGCAACAAATACATAACTCAACTAACATAGTTCATGTTCAAAAGGGATAGGCAGAAGTTAAGAAAAACCTTTCTGGTCCTACCCCCTCTTATTCCTTATAATTGTTTACAAAAAAATAAATGTTCAGTTTGAATCAGTCAGTGTCTATGATGTTTGGCTCGTGGGTGAATCAGTCAGTGTCTATGGTGTTTGGCTCGTGGGTGAATCAGTCAGTGTCTATGATGTTTGGCTCGTGGGTTAAACAAATCAAAACTTTTCGACAAAACAATAACAAAATAAAATACTGGAACAGACGAACGAAAACCATCAAATTGAAAACAGCAAAACAGAAATTCACTGCTCCAGGTAATAACTATTCAATGTTTGATTTCTGAAGAGTTTGACTCTGGTGGCGTAGTGAATAGAGCACGCACCATATTGACTCCGGGCCTTCGTTGCAATGGTAGCAGGTTCGAATCCGACCCGTGGACCTTTACTGCAGGTCATCCCGTCCCCCACCCCCCCCTCCCCTCTCTCTGTCTTTAAAGTTGAGGATGTCTGAAAGGACGTTAAAGACCACCTCGGTCTGTAACTGCGCAGTTTGTTCTAGACCTTGTATTTCGTCTTTGTTTCGCAACATTTTATTTCCAATTGTTTCTCAACATTTCGACTATATTCTAGAAGACCATACTGAAAAAAAAATAAATTAAATTGTCCTCCTCCTTTACTTTTTCTCTCCCGTAGCCCTTATACACTTAATTGGAGACCATATAACATAATAAATATGTCCTAGGAAGAACAGACTAAGGCGAGGTCATTTGAAGATCCTGGTCAAATGCCTTTCAGCAGCCCTCCATTAAGAGAAAAAGATCTTATGGTGTGGAGACATTTTTTTTTTAAGTTTTTCGTCTGTTTTTCATACAGCTTGGAGATAAATACAGTACAGTAGCTTGTAGTGTGGGTATGCAGGATCATCAATTAATGATTTACCGGGCTGTGCTTTTCCCTGCCCTGAGCCTGGTTTTGTAATTTTCGGCAGTGAATAAATTTGTATAGGAAGGCGGCTAATGAGGCCCTAATAAAGATGTCTGGCTGTAGGCTTCTGTGGATGGACTGGGTGTCCTAGTTAAGAGTCAGAGGAGATTGGCCTTTGGGAGGAGATGACCCCTTTCAAGACTGTGGGGGTGAGTTAGGAGTATTTACCTTTAACATGCCTTTCTAAATATCAAATCCTAATTATCAAGGTGGCTATTTTAAATGTTAATTTAATAAGCAAGACCTTTTTTTTTGGCCTTCCCTGGGGTGCTTGTGGTGTGGTGGTGTAGTGCTTAGAGCCCCCCCCCCATCCCCCCATAGAGTCTCAGTCCTCTTCACAGCAGACCCGGGTTAGAATCCGGCCCGTGGTCGTTCTCTGCATGTCATTCCCCTTCTCTGCCCCATTTCATCTCTGTCTCTCCAAAACTGTCTAATAAAAGATAATACAAATATTCCAAAAAAATTGTATTAATTTTTTTTTTATGAAGATAATTGTATGTATTTTTTGTGTGTAAACCAGCAGTTTTAAGACACGCCAGGGTTAAAACTTAGATGAGGTATTTTACATTGAAAAGAGTGTGCACCGGCCGTATCGTTAAAAAAACGCATTACGTCTGACCTGCAAGGAGGCGGAAAGGTGAGATTATCTCAATGCTATTGTCTTACATTTGGAATACAGCCGAGAGCTTAATCAAATCTGGAGGCAATCAATGGACCCTGCTCTGATGGACACTTCCACTTGCCCTTGGAACCTAAGGAGTGTTCACAAACGATACCACGGGCACAAAAAAACACAGAGTCACTTTGGATACATCATGGTGGATAAATGAGATTAAGCTCCCTTGCATCCGCTGCCCACTGGGATATCTAATGTCGCCCCAAAGCTTATCTGCTAAGCGTTCAATCAACCTCCAAGAACCACCGTCTATAAACACCTTGCAAGGGGCACTTTGGTTCCCATTTTGGCCCTATACGTAAAACTTGTTCGTTCACTGAAACTTTGAATTGTTTAATGCCCCAGGCCCACCTATACAAACTGAACACGTCCTTTCAATGGGCCACATTTACTCATGCTTTACTCATATCAATGTGTGTGTGTGAATGCTCTCAGTCCTACATTAACACAAACATGTATTTGGAGAGAGACTTTCTATCTATGTGTTATAAGTTCAGGGGAAAAGTATTAACACTTAAAAACAGGCATTCAATCATCAACGGAAATTAATTAACCTCAAAAACTGGAAGCATGCAAGTTGAAGTCGAATGTATATGTGAAGCATATGGGTTTGAGACACATTAAAGCAAGGCACCAGAAGTATCCATAGTGATAAAACTCTTGTTTGGTTGACCTTGTTATGTTGCACCCAAAGGCTATAGGTTACAGGGTGAAACAATGTCTGGTACTATTTCTAAGTTTTAGAGGATATATATTACTCTAGTACAATAAAAAAAAAAACAGTTTCTTCACTGTAATATTTTATCGTGAAAAATAGGCTGAACAATATTTGATTTAAGAGAGCTCTATACTTGATATGACGTTATCTTAGAATATCAGTGTAAAAAGAGAAACCAGACACACCACAGACGCACAGACAAAACAGTTGCTGCCATCTTAGATAAATGTTAAATAAAAGAATCAAATTGTCAACTGTCTATGTTTTTGTCCTGCTATGCTGCAGGGTATTTTTTTTTTTTAGTACGCATGTGAATCAGAAACCCAAAGACAGAGAGGGAATGAAACTGACAGTAAGTACAGCAGCATGAGGATATACTCTGCACTTTGTTGTGGAAACATTAGGACATAAACCCCTGTGGCCGGTCGGGACTCTATCCCATACAGGCTCATCTATTATCAAGAGCTTTTTTTTCCTTTTTTTCTTTATCCGTCTTGCTTTAGCTAGACAACATACAACGGGCAAAGAGACGTTATGCTTGATACTAGCAAATATATATCAAAGCCATTTGATTTGATCTAGGATTAAAAGATTTGAAAAGTTCACGCATGCACACGCAAGCAAGCACATGCGCACGCACACACACACACACACACACACACACACACTAACACCCACACACACATTCATGCACACATGGGCAATCTCTGTGGGGGAGGAGATTAGAAGTACAATATTCAAATACATTTTGTCCAAATGTTCCTGAAATACATCGGGCAGATACATGATCTTCCCATTTTCAATTTCATATTTGCTGTCCTCGGTAATCATGTGTCTCCCTTGACCTTGTCATATCATCCCTGCACTGGAAACAAATATGTAGGGGAGAACGGGGTAATCTGAGACATTTTTTACAGTTGCGCCCCTCTAAGTGAGCTAAAATGATTCATCACTCAAATGTACACATTTCCCATTAATTCAGGATGTTTCCTAGAAATGGGCATTAGCAGATTTTTTTCAAGACAAAGGACAGTGAAAATATGATTGTTTAAAAAAAAGTTGTCATGTGGCTCACTTTACCCCAGCTGTGGGGTAAACTGATCCACTTAATTGTTCCACTCTGAAACTACCATTACAACACATGTTGTAACAGTACGAATCCTAAAAGCTAGCCACACATTCCAGAACTAATGTCGGACTAGTAAAAGAATGATGGGGTTTGGTCAATTAGCAAAGCAAATTTTCTAAACACTTGAAAGTAACTCTGAACAAAATCAAATACAACATATTATAATTCAAAAGGTTTTAATAAGATTCAAATGAAAGATAGAACCAGTTAGATTAGAACCCAGTCTGGGGGTCAGAACACAGGACCCTTAGAGCCAGCAAGTGTCTGGGGGTCAAAGCATAGGAAAATCAGAACCAACGAGAACAGCCCGGGACTCAGAACACAGGAGAAGACCCAACTGGATTATAACATCAGCCTGTCATACTCTACAACTAGGCCTACTCTACATTCCAGCCCTGAAGGTTACAGGGAAAGATGAGAAGGTGCTCTGTCCGTGTGGTTGCCCCAGGTCGTCTTCCTGGTGTATTTCCTTGGCATAATGGCTTTTCTACAATGTGTATGACATTAAAATAAAACATATATCATGTAATATTACAGTACAATATGTTTAAGACTAAACTTAACTTGTGCCTTATGGTGGGGGAAAGTGAGACAGTGGCTCACTTTCCCCCACCACCACAATTTGAGAAAAAACTACCTTTCTTAGCATTTCAGGCTAATCTTCAGTTATCAGCATCACATGGTTTCATATGTTGGTAGTTCATCAACACGTATGATAGAAGTTTTTCTACGTGAATACATTTGCTTTGGCACAACAGTTGACTAAGTTGACAGCAAGAAACTTTACATGCAAAATACCTATTTTGGTGAAAAATAACATGCTTACCACAGCACCACGAGGTCCTCTCTTTCAGGGCCATGGGGGAATGAGAGGGGCTTGAAAACATATATCTCATATGACCATAAATGTTTTCCGTTGCCTAGATACAGGGGGTGGCTCACATTACCCGATGCCTCAGATTCCCCCGTTCTCCCCTACTGTATGTCTGTTTTGTTGCACTTTTTGATTTAGATTTTTTTGGGATATTCGAAAAAACAACCCATCGTTTATTCAGTTCAAGAAGCAGTGCCTGTCCTCAACCAAACACACGCACACGCACACACACACACACACACACACACACACACATGCACGTTGTTCTTACAGCAGTAGTCAAATTGAAACAGGAACAAGTGTATCAAATCGCTTATTGTGGTGTGGGAGGTTTGTGGTGCTTTCACTTTCTCCAACCCCCATCTCACACACAAAAGGCCTTAAAGTCACAATACAAAAATTCCAGACAATAAATTTCAGTTCCAACGACGTGTAACAAAAAGTGACAAGTGCATGGCGCCTTATCTATCCCCCACAGTCTCATTTTTCTTATTTCTTATTCAGCGTTTAACATATTACAAGTAGGTGTTCTGCTGATCGGTGTGACCTTTGGTTGTGGTGGGCTGGATCAGTCTGTAGCACAGCACTTGAGAATGCACGCCATGGATGTGCTCTAAGCTGAAGTAACCGGAGTGTGATAACTTTTTTTGCCTGGCGGATAAATACAGGCAGAATCACTCCTTGCTTTGCTATTTAGCATTACAATGAACCTACGCTCTTGGGTGCCAATGTTCTTTTATGTGCCTTTACTCTCTATATGAGGCAGTCTGACAACACAACGGTAATGTGCTGTTTACCATTCTGTTGATAATAAAATACACACTAAACTGCAGGAATAAGTAAGTAGAACGCAGTGTTTCTAAGAGTGTGCACTTACCTTGATTTAGTCACAGTTATGGCCCTGAATATAAACAATGTATTATATGGGAAAATTATAATTGGTGTAAAGTTTAATATCAAAGTCTTGCCAGTTGCTGATGCTTGTGGTCAAAATCAGTGAATATCTCCTCACAATCTGCTACCTGTTTGTACTGTGTGCTGAAATAAAAACAGTGTTAATACACAGCCTAGGCTCTGTAAACGGGGACGGTGGTCCCCTTTGTTTACATATACTTTTTTTTACATACCAGTTTACTAGGCTGTGTTTTCAGCACACACACGGTACAATCAGGATCGTGAGGATATATTCACTGATTTGGACAAAAAGTGATTTTGACAACAAGTGTTCTCCAGAATCACTGACTGCACCTTTAACTCAGATTCTAACCTCTATACAAGTAGAAAGGGACTTATGTATTCAACCTAGCATTTTAATCCTCTCTACAGTTTCCACCATAGAAAGCGATAAGGCTTAGGAAAAACCTGCAATGAAATGCACACTCATTATCGGTGTTAACAAAAACAATACTTCAAACAAAGCTTAGTGGCATAATGGCCCTGCCTGGCAGTGGAACACAGAGTTCACACAGTTATTTTAAGGTAAGGTAAGCTAAGGTAACGTTATTCATAGCCGTGGGTAGATTCAGTTTGCAGCAAGATGATTACATTATAGCGCCCAATTACGATGGATACCGTTACATAAAACAGCACAAATTAAAACATGCTCAAATAAGATAAAAAGGGACTGAGAATAAGAGAGAGAGAGAGAGAGAGAGAGAGAGAGAGAGAGAGAGAGAGAGAGAGAGAGAGAGAGACTGTATATGAGCAACCTACTGGACTTAATACCTCTACTCTTGGAGGATAGCGGGATCGGGTGAAAATGTCAGCTAAATACACAAACTGTACATTTATATTAATGTGACCTTTTTTTGTTGCCCTAAATTTGATTTAACAAGAAAATTAAAGCAGAACCTACCAGCTGAACTCAATAGTAATACATGGGGATGGATGCATATTTTAGCTGTAAAAGCAATTTTACTTTTGGCTTCCCTTATCAGACCAGCAGTCATCATTTTAAATATATATATATATTATTTTTTTTTGCCCTTGCCCTGTTGTAAGCATTGTTTCGCTAATCTGAAGGGATGAGGATTAAGGGTATTTTGTCTGGGACAGCCTATCCATGTCGGGACAGTCCCGAGGCAGTCAACTGCCATCACAGACACAGTTCATGCTGTTTACCCTTGTCATTCTGAAATGGGAAAATATTTATCATTGGCTTGTGCGCTGTTCCGGCCTCTAACAGCCTTCGCCCTGCTACATATTCAGATAAATCCCATACAGCATGCCCCATTCCACAGATTGGAATGACAGGCACTGACGGTTTGAAGATGCATTCTAGGGACACTACATACATTGCAGGGAAATTGAGTTTCGTGACAACTGGATAAATGGACAATTTACATTTTCTTTTTCTTTCTCCAGCCTATATTGTATGCTGCTGCATTAAACTGCCGGCCAACACTGAATTATGGAAACATGGAACACATACAGCAATAAGGATAACAAAGTAGATTATTATTGGTGGCAAATATAAATGCTACTTATGGAACTGCATAAGCAAGTGGTGAGATAGTTAAACTATGTATGTAAATAGATGTCCAAACAACTTATTTTAGTAATTGCTGATTAACACAACTCACTTAGAATGACCCTTGGACATCTACATAGGAGAAGGTTGCACTGCTATGTTTCTACAGTAGCTCAGAATGGACATAATTAACAGCCTTACGCATTTTTATTTATAGTGTGCGTCCTTGGGAAATGCACCTGTTGGAAGACCAAGAAGAAGTACCATAGGATAAATAACTGAATACATATTCACCTCATCACTTGATATTGTGGAAAGACTTGAGGCAGTGGTGGATGATGCCATCTTTAGTAACCAACTTCTTGTCCAGCATAATACCAATACCAGCTTAATCAATGTAAAATAATAAGATGATGAAATATACAACACAGAGTTAAATATGTACAAGGCCAGGCGGAGATAACAATATCAAATAGTCATTTGAACCGGAAACCTTTAGTTATTAATGTACAGCAACTGGGAAACAACCTTGGTAAGGGAATCTGAGAATAGTTGGTAGATCATCAATAAGTCATTGACCTAGCATGGGGTGAGACCTGTTAGTGTCTTGAAGGCACTCTTAATTTTGGTACGCAAGAACATCTATCACACCAGTGTGTACGCTAAACCAGTATCCACTCAGATTTTGTTCCACAAGTGGTTCCCACCCTAGAGTATTGTTATGGCACCTGCACACAAATGCCTGTTGAGTTAAAACTAGGCCAAGCCAATTAATGCTTCCAATTGGTGTATAAAACATTGGTCTACGGGAACTACATGTCTTTATTAATTCATTGTGCCGGTTAATGAATGAGTATTTCTTTGATGTATAATAGAAGAAAAAGCCTGATTATACACGTCAGTCATCAGGAGTATCAAGCTTGTTTTTTTTATTACTAGCTCAATTGGGTTTGTAAGTTCAGCTCCTTAACACATTCATTTGATTTATATGTCATGGCAATTTAATTGATGCAAACCTTACAAAAATACTGTGGCAGGTCTAATAAGTATTTTAAACTTTATTTTCAACATTCTTTGGATAGACTCATAGATCACGGGCTACTACCTTACCCAAAGCTGGACTCTACTTTGAAGGTAATGAGCAGAATCTTAAATTTGATTCTGTGTTTAATTAGGAGTCAATGCGAGTGTGTGTGTGTGTGTGTGTGTGTGTGTGTGTGTGTGTGTGTGTGTGTGTGTGTGTGTGTGTGTGTGTGTGCTCTTTGGCGGGGGCCCTTGTCAGTGCTGTAGTTCGGCTGCATTTTGAACTAACAAAGTTTGACAAGGCGCCGGTTGCCAAGGCATATTAATTAGGGTCTGGCCAAAAAGTCAAAGCAGGATAAGACGTGATAGAATGAGAACTTTGTTTTCGAAAAGAATCAAGAAGAACAAAACTTTTGGAAGTGTATCAGGGCTTATGAGACATAGTCATGGAAAGTTGTCATTAACTTGATAGCTTATTAAGACAACTGTGTGTTTTTGTCCTTAATAAATAACAATGGTATAACTTCAGAGTGGCCAGTAATGTGATGTTAAGATACCTGTATATGAGACCTTTGTACAAATTCTCATAACGTTAATCAATGTTGATGCATTGTTAACTGGATGCGATTGAGAACATTCTATATATATTCTATATAATAGACACTTATTTACTGCATTGACAGACCTCTTGCTCTCTCCATCTCTCTCTCACTCTATCTCACTCTCTCTCTTTCTTTCTCTCTCTCAAAGATAACCCCCCATATGTGCTGGTTGAATTCACTCACTGAAGTAGAGGTAGGCGAAAAGAGATACACCTCAAAAAGTAAATTACAATACTTCACTTTATCCTGTAATGCAGCGAACACCACAGCTTGAATGATGGTCTCCAACCCGCTTAGTAGTGACCAACGTTGTATTTCTCCTCAACACAATGTATCCTGCTGTTTTCGCCGCCTGCCATGCGGTATACTGCACTATAATAAAGTCTTACCTTTATTTATAGATGGCATGAAGAAGATTAGGCCAAGACTATTGTAGTTTTTCACATTTTTTGGATTTTGGCCATTAAAGGTGGAGTCAGTGATTCTGGAGAATGCTTGTTGTCAAAGTCACTTCTTGTCAAAATCAGTGAATATCCCCTCATGATCCGCTACCTGTCCATGCTGTGTTTGCACTGAAACAAATCCAGTGTACATACTCAGCATAGGCTCTGTAAACAGCCATGTTGCCAGCAAAGGTGGGACCCCTTTGTTTCCGTACCAGTTTACAGAGCCTAGTCCCAAAAAGAATCATATGCGGACAGGTAGCGGATTGTATTAGCTGATTTTCACAAAAAAAAGTGACTTTGACAACACACGTTCTCCATAATCGCTGACTTCATCTTTAAACGTATACCGTTGTCCTCGTCATTGAATGCAGGTGCACATTTAGAGGGCGATCGCGGACACATGGTGTTTGTTCATATAAAAAGGCTGGACCACGTTTGAACTGAATAAATGAAGTGTGTGTGTGTGTGTGTGTGTGTGTGTGTGTGTGTGTGTGTGTGTGTGTGTGTGTGTGTGTTGTTGTGTTATGGTGGGGATAATTTGTTTTTCAGTGTCCAGTGATCTGGAGCAAAAAAAGACACAACCATCAAAGCAGCAAAGATTAACAATGCTGTTTCACGGGCAGTTAACCTAACCCAAGCACATATATATATATAAATAAGTCACTCAAGCACCATCACATGTCACACTCCACTGGCCCCCAGCCTTCTAAAACCATATTTCATCCCTTTTCTTAGAATAGCAAAAGTTCAGGATAGGGGCACGTGCATGTGGCAAATCAACACATGCTACTGTTGATTTATTAAGCCCCCTTGTTGATGTATGAATTATGTCAGAGCTGCCAAAATCACAGATACATTCACGTAAAGCCGGGACACTTTATTCATTATACATTATAACATTAATCATCACTGGCTCACTGCTATGAAGGAGTTCGAAGTGGCAACAACTGACTGATACAGTAAAGAGTGATGGAAATGTGCGGGGAATTGAAACAACTTGGAAAATAAAAGGTAGGTTTTGATGAGTAAAAAAGAAAAAAATGGGTCTTTTTGAGGGAAATAGCAAACATCAAAATGATTGGAGTGTTTTTTACAAGGTTTAATTAGTAATCAGTCTATTTGAATTAACAACCCTGTATTATATTTTAATTACGAATGATCTAACAATTTGTACATTTCTATCCAAGGGAACAGAGCGAGAATGCTGGGACTTCTGGCACATTTTGATGTTGAATTATAAGTTGGCATTTTGAAACAATCTATGTGGCAGATATGATTATTTATGTAGATACATACAACGCACCTATATAATATGTTGAACTGATACAATTGACCTAAGTTTTTTGTATATTTCAAAAATGTATCAAAGTGTGTTGAACTTCTATAGAATGTGTTTGTACTTACAGTCTCCAGAGTTAGGACTAAACAAGGAGAAGCAGCTTTCAGTTTGTATGCACCAAATCTCTGGAACAAACTCCCAGAAAAACTTGAGGTCTGCTGCAACTCTCAGCCCTTTTACATACAACCTGAAGACTTTTCTGTTTCCCGTTTAACCTGTCATTTTCATTTAATTTCTATCTTTATTTCTAGTCATTTTTGTATTCGCTTTTCTAACATCTATTCTCAACTCGATGTATTTTAATCTTGATGTATTTTATACTTCTGTAAAGCACTTTGAATGGCCTTATGTCTGAATTGTGCTATATAAATAAACCTGCCTTGCCCTACCTTTTAAGCAAGCATTTCAAACAGTTCATTTTACACATTATATACACTCAACAAAAATAAAAACGCAACACTTTTGTTTTTGCTCCCATTTTTCATGAGATGGACTTAAAGATCTAAAATTCATTCCAGATATTGTGGACAGTCTAAGGCACACCTGTGCACTAATCATGATGTCAGATCAGCATCTTGATGTAGCACACCTGTGAGGTGGGATGGATTATCTCAGCAAAGCAGAAGTGCTCACTATCACACATTTAGACAGAGTTGTGAACAATGTTTGAGAGAAATGGTAATATTATGTATCTGGAATGAATTTTAGATCTTTAAGTCCATCTCATGAAAAATGGGAGCAAAAACAAAAGTGTTACGTTTATATTTTTGTTGAGTGTATTTCTCTATACAGAACAACATGTGCTTTTGAATCTTGAAGTATTCTCTTTGTTTGTACTCTTTCTTAAATGCAATGCTCCTGTTAAAGCACTTGTAATGGCCTTGTGTCTGAAATGTGCTATATAAATAAACTTGCCTTGCCAATAAATTCTAACTGATGAGGTGAGATCTTTTTTTCCCAGACCAAAAATGTGTTTTCTTAACTAACAAGAACAAATTCCCCTTGCGAAAAAAAAAAAAAAAAAAACTCAACCTCACTCTTACTTTAACTCTGCCAATCGACTTTACGTCTCATCAGTGACTAAATGTAACCCACAATGCACTGTGACAGGTGGTGAACTAGGTGTTGCGTGACCCGAACAGTGTTTTTTGGCATGGACCTGGGGGGGATTGTGACTGCACTTGATTGCACCTGGGAACAATTAAAGCCAATAAGGTTAAGTGTGGTCGACCTATTGCCTTTTCTCAGCTCCGGGTCAATGATTAATGACTTGTCCCCAGGTCTTAAAGGCTACCTGTTTTGTCTTGCTCTAATGTCAGAGCCCCTGTCTGTCTCTTGCATGTTTTTTCACTTTCAAGTTGATTGCATTTTCTTTTAGTGTCCCTGATACTTGGCGAACGACCTCATACACACATGCGATACTCGTATTATTAGAATATCATGGAAAATGAATTGGAATTGAGGCAAGAATTCATTCAAAAGGGGCCCAAACCAAGTACTGAGTACATAGGATGATTATACTTTATAGAGGGCAGACATTTATGTATTTAAAATCCCTTATTTATTGGTTTCATGTAATATTCAAACTTTCTGAGATTTTGAATTTGGGGTTTTCTTAAGCTGTTAGCAATAATAATCAAAATAATAATTACATTATATATTATAATTATAAAAAATAAAGGCTTGAGATATCTCACTTTGTATCTACATAATCAGTCTATATAATATATTATATGGTAAATGGTAAATGGCCTTGTATAGCGCTATATCTCCGTTTATCACAGACTCAAAGCGCTTTACATTGTTTTTTTGTACACATTCACCCAGTCACACACACATTCATACACCGATAGCAGCAGCTACCACACAGGGTAGGCTTAGCACTAGGGTGCTAAGTTAACTAAGCTAACTATCGGGAGCAATTCAGGGTTCAGTGTCTTGCCCAGGGACACTTCGACATGTGGCGGGGAGACGGGGGATCGAACCTCCGACCCTGCACACCAGAGGCGAACTCCCTACCCACTTCGCCACTGCCGCCCCAATTCACCTTTTAAGTTGAATAACTGAAATAAATTAACTTTTGCATGATACTCTAATGTTTCAAGTTTCATCTGTATGTTGCTGCTCCACCTCAGCCAATGTAAGTGCAATACGAACCATTTGTGTTTCACAAACATTTATGTATCATCTTTGTATTGTTTTTACTGTTTTAAGTCCCTTTTTCACTGTTTTTATTTTCTTACACTGTATGACATCTTATGTGTTCCTTTGTTTTATACTAGCATGGATGAAGATTGGTTGCATGATGAAGATTGCCGTACTTGTAAGATGACAATAACATATACAGTATTCCAGTAGTGCCAAATAAATAAATGCATTGTGTACAATTTTAAAAACAATACATTACATACAGTTTTCTTGTCAGAGGTTACATAAATGGTCTGAACAGCTTTGGAAAGAGAGTTTCCAGGCATCTGACCAAACCATTCTGATGATTTGTAATAGACAGTCTGTGTTTCACACTGTGAATGCAAAAAATAAAACATACAATGTGGGAGTTTACCAGGCTGTGATTGTTTGATAGAAGACACCATTGGGTGCCATCACACAACTTGTATAAAACTGAGCATTTGTTTGGAACTTTCATTCGCCAAAGACCGCTGCTGTATTATGTTGGTCAGTTTTATGTGTCCAAATTTGGATTAGCACTGGAGCACTTTGATTGTTTTACCTACGTAACTGTCCCATGTACTCTACGTGTGTGTGTGTGTGTCTGTGTGTGTGTGTGTGTGTGTGTGTGTGTGTGTGTGTGTCTTGTGTGTATGTGATGTCTTAAACTGTGTAACGGAAGCTCACTTTTAAACTGCAAAACAAGTTTACCTACGGGTACAAATAAAGTAACCTGAACATGTATTTGTTGTGCATATGACATAATACACCATCTTAAATCTTGAATATTGAACTGAGCCCATACTAGGGGTTGAGCTAAACGTCAGCATACCTCCACATGTCTTCAATGTCAGCTGTTCTGTTTTTATTTTGAATGTGTCACTAACAGGTCTGACACTTAACATGGAGGTGATAAGCAGGTGAGGCAATGAGTGGCAAAACAGAAAGACAACTGTGAAAGAGTTAACCATACACTGTATACCATGACACTGGATCGTTTTTCCTTCAATTACTGCAGGTAAGCTATAGTGCTAAACTTCTTCATATAAATGCATGTTGGTTACATTCAAGCTATTGCCAAAAGAGTTGATACAAGGTTGACCTCCACATGTGTATTTCTCAGTATGGCAGCGTTTACAAACTACTGTAGTGTCGCCGCCCCCTCCCCCCCCCCCGGACACTAGCACAGGAGATCGGAAAAATCCCATGGAGCGCCCAAGAAATGTTTCGGTTGTCGATAACCTGGACCTACAGCAAAAGGAATAAAATCCATGCGTGATCACAGAAGGCTTTACCTCATGTAGATGCACCGACAGTGTTGTTGTAATTACTCAGAATTCTTAATGGGGGGTGACGGAAGTTATGCACTATAGCCTAAAGGGGAAACATTCCTCAAATGTCACATATTCATATACCCCACAGTCAAACAAAACAAGTCAATACATGCTTACACATGTATATGTATATATCCCAAATCAGAATACATTTTAAATCATCCAAAAAACTGCTAGCAACAGTCACATATACATTATACCTCAACATACTCACTTTTTCAGATTGCAAAATCAAACAAAACATGTCCATACATATTCACACATTATGTATATATGGATATCTTACATGAATACTAGCTTCAAAATAATAATAAAAAATGGTTAGCCTATACATTGTACCTCAACATACAGTCCCTAAGCCTGCTGCTGCCTAGTGCTTAACCGCGGTTTAATTAGCACAGTCCTCATTATGAATGCACTCATTTCTCCACTGAATTGGTAACCCCCCCCCTCTCTCTTTATTTCCCTGTTTATTCTCTGGTTCTCTGGGTTGCGTTGTTGTACACACTGGGGCCAATGGGAGACATGTGGCTGTCAGTCTCTTATAGCATCGGATCTCTGTCGTAACACATCTCTGGCATTGGACATGGAGCCGCAGCAGCAGAAAACTCACAGATGAAACGCTCCCTTCCTTTGATCAGGCAGCCCTTTGAGTGCGCTCTTTAAAAAAAAAAAAAAAAAAAACTCGGCTCTGCCACTGTGGGCATTTGGTAGGGCATCAGCAGTGCCACAACACTATAGCAGTGTGTAGGATCTTTCTAGCTCCGAAAAAAGCACGAAAAAAACTCATAGAGACAGTCCCAGTGATCAAAAATACATGGCTTTAATGCCTCGCCGTGCTTAAATCATCTTGAATAACTGTGGACACGAACAGAATTTCCCGCCTTGTCGGACATGATGTTTTGAAGTGTACTGTAAGTGCTTGCTGCGGTTTGCAATACGTGTAAAGCATTTTTTCCAAGCACTTGCATTTTTCATAGACAAGCTCAAACACCCAACGGAGGCACTGTAGCTTTAAATACATTACATATATATACAACATATACAACATTTCTGCCTATGAGTAGATGTTGATAGGACGGCCTACATATTCATTGCCGAAATCCCCTCGCACCTGTAAAAAACTGCTTAGCATCCACATTTACTAGAACATTAGAAGATTAAGGTTCAACATTTACCAGATTTTATTTTTTTGTTGTTGTTATTATTTCTTACAGGTACAGTGTGTAAGGGGAATTGGCGTTTTTCAGAACATACTTGGTATAAATGGGATATTATATTCATAAGTTTGTTTTCTTTAGTGTATAATTGCATACAAATGTGTTTATTACCTTAGCATGAGCCTTTTATATCTACATAGGATTGGGGTGCGCCGCCATGTTGCACCGTCATGTTGCTAGAGTGTGTGTATGTGTGTGTGTGTGTGCTGTTGGAAGGATATTTATTTGCGTAGTGTGGATAGAGTGTGTACCATATTGGCTCCAGCCTTCGTTGCAGTGGTCGTGGGTTCAAATCCGATCCGTGGACCTTTACTGCAAGTCATCCCCCCTCTCTCTTTGTCTTCCCATCTCAACTCTGTACTATCCAATAAAGCTTGAAAATCACAAAAACTAATCTTAAAAAAAAAAAAAAAAGTATTCCAAACTTGTCTATATGCACTATCATTTAACAGTTATAATCAAGTTGCATCGGCAGAGTACAGGACACGGCAATGGGAGATTTGTTAACCCCCCCATTACACCCAATGGTCGGGGAAATACAAATCACTGTGAACTCATGGCAAACATCACCTGCTTTGCAAAGATTATTAAAAGTGTAATTATGCATATCACACACACACAGACGGGACAATTAGATCGGGAGGCTTCGGGCTGCCTGGAACAGATGGTTCCCCCATTTAAATGGAAACTATAGACATATGTATTATTAACACCTTGCTCAGCATTTTTTGGGGGCTTTTTATTTTTTCTGTAATAGCTCCCAAAATGTAGTGAATACTTTTTTTATTATAGGGCCTCTCTCTGTTCCACCAAATGTTCTTTTTTATGGAAATGTCTTCACACATTAAAGCAGTGTGCGGGATAAATGAGATAGTTTTTGAGAATACTTAGCGCTTCAATTATGTTTCTGATTTTCCGAGGCATTTAACATCTGCTGAGGGCATTAAAAAATAAGTAACTGAAATGGATACAATATTGAGAATGTTTTAAAGGTTCAGTTCCCCTAAATAATATAATCATATAATCACATAATCATCATGATACAATTAAAAGTCATTATGTGTTAACAGATGTGCCTATGTTGACTGATCAAGTTGACATCGGTTTCTAACAGTAATACATTAGCTTGAAAAGCTAACTTGTATCATTGTCCACAATTAGAATAGCTAGAGGGTTTGGGTTACACATCAGGGTAGAATAGCTATACCATTATGTGCATGTAAGTGGCCACAGTTATACCAAAATTAATTTCTGAAGACATATCTTTTTCTAACTGCACTGTGGGCCAGAAATAAACGCCATTTTTTGAACGCCATAGCTTAAACGCCATAGCTTAAATTATGAATTAGAATTCAATATGCATCACATAACATTGGATTGTCTTTTTATCCATTGTCTTCCTTTGTTTGTAGCCTATTGTGAACAAATGTGATAGTATACAATACAAAAACAAAGACAGACAGATACATACATAGATAGGTATACACACACACACACACACACACACACACACACACACACGACCAGACCAAGAGAAGTCGACAAGTGAGCAGTGGTTTGGCTGGCACTCTCTGACTTGTATGGGGCTATCTACTCACCTTGCTGCCAGCATATCGCACATTCAAAATGATCCAGAAAATCATTTCACATTCTGGGCCCGTAAAGCTCTCGGTCCAGCCCTGGCCCTGGCCCTGGCCCTGGCACTGGCACAAGCATCCACTCACACATTCAGTAGTTTGCTTGTGCTGCGACTGAGCTACTTAGCGCTACGTATTCTCGACACAACCGAGAGTAATGACAGCACCGTGGAATGACAACTATATGCATGCAGACGCACACACACACTCGCACGCTCACAGACACACACACAGACACATTCACATGCAGAAACACACACACACACACACACACACACACACACACACACACACACACACACACTCTCACTCTGTCTCTATCACTATCTCTCTCATTTTCTGTCTCACACTCATATACATACAGGACACAGACACACAAACACTCTCTCCCTCTCCCTCTCTCTTCCTCCACACACAAACATATAGGACACAGAGCCAGCCACACACACACACACACACACACACACACACACACACACACACATCGAGAGACACTGATATGCACATAAAGGAGATGTGAGGGGAGGTGGGGTGTTACCATAGAGACTTGGACTCATTGATCTTCTCCGTTGGGGGTTAGTTGAGATCAATCTCGCTTCACAACAGTGACCCCTGGTGGAGCATCAAAAGTTCCCTTAACTACAAAGGGTTCATCCAGTCCACTCCCTTTCAAATCCCCTCGTTTTAATAAAACACAACTTATGACAACACTACAACCAAGCGCTTTGAGTGTGAGAAAAGCGCTATATAAATTGAATATATTACTATTATTATTATTATTACATCCAAAACAGTGAAACTTGTACATGTTATATAACCAATAAACTTAGTATAACTTCTACTCTACTCCACACAGAAGTACTGTAGAGTATGGGTGAGTGAAGTGGACAGAGTTAGAGGCAAAAGCTGTAGTATTCAGTGAGAAAATCCTCTTTCTCTCACCGTGCAACCTCCCACTCCATACATTTTTTTCCATATGGATAGTTAAGACAAAGCACGCCGCTACTCACTCAGTTAGTAACTATATTGTGCAAGTAAGATGAGGACCAAAGTCCTGAGCCCTGATTGGTTTGTATATTTTATTTTAAACAATATAGGAAGCCTCAATGCCCTCTCGCCCTTCCTCTACATTAGATGTGGGTGCGAATTAAAGGTGGAGTCAGGGATTCTGGAGAAAGCTGGTTGTCAAAATCAGTTTGTCAAAATCAGTGAATATCACCTCACGATCCACTAACTGTCTGTAGTGGGCATGCACTGAAAAAACAAATCTGGTGTTTATACACAGCCTAGGCTCTGTAAATATGAAAACAAATGGTGTATAAACAAAAGGGGCCCACTGTAGCTAACAACATACTCATTTACAGAGCTTATAGGCTGTATATTAACACCAGATTGTTGTCAGCGCACACACATATTGTTAGCAGATCATGAGGAAATATGCATTCCGATATTGATAAAGTGATTTTGACAACAAACGTTCTCCAGAATCACTGCATCCACCGTTAACTAGTGCCACTGATATCAACGATTTGGAAGACATGCTCAAACGGCTTGCCATACATCTGCACAAGGGTCTTGGACGGGAAAAGGTGCCGGACCAATTTCACTGTTCAGATTCCACAAGAAGAAACTGAGTGTGCTTCACATATATTTCCAACAAAATAATTGCACAGCTGGCATGTATGGATTGGAACCAGCAAACAGTCCATTGATCAAACAGGGAGACAGAGGAATGAACAATTTACAAAGACTTTGCTGCAGAAAATCTATGGGGATTTGTCTAAAATGAATGGACTTATTCTGTTGCAAAGGGGGAAAAAAAACAAACAATGCAAAACACATTAAACTAGTGCTGTAAATCATTTCCAAGGAGCGGGCAAAAAATCTCTAAGCTCCATATTTAGTCTGACTGGTTGATCGAACATATGGCACAATCTACACATTATGCTTAAATGGATGTGCTAAATATTTTTATTTTACATGATTTGTCACTTCTAATAATAGGAATCACACTGATCTTGGCATGCCTACAATAGTTCTAGGGCCTTTGTGTGTGTGTGTGTGTGTGTTTTTCGTCTTTCTTTCATCACATTGCTCTCGACCGTTATGCAAAGATTTATACAGACCTCCGAGACCGCATGTAAAATGCATGAGCCCTGGACTTATAAATACATCAAACAATATCAATAAATAAAATGTAAACCCGCCATTCTCTGTAATGTGCAAAAATGTAACTGCTGACTGGGACTTCTTGGGTCAGCTTGAGCATAGCAAAAAAATATATCATATCGGAATGCCAAGGCAGGAGCCTATACAGTACGCCTGGCTGAGAAATGGTCACGCAACTGATGTCAACTGTGTGTGCTAGTCCAATTCCGAAACAATGCATTCAATGTGGTCCTTTTTTTTTACATGATCTTCAATAGTGCTTATTTTGCATCTTTTCTTAGGATTTATTCAATAAAAACAATGATGTCTCACTACAGAAACATAATACGGCAAGATTATAAACCCTCATTGTAATATATCTAAAGGATTACCAGTCAAAGCATATCATTGTTTGCTAGAGGATAATTATGTTTTATTTGTTGTAAAAAACAATGGGCTTTTACATGTTTTAACTTTGAATGCAGGATACATAGCAGATGGGTACATAGGCAATGCTTGAAAATAAAATGCAATATTCAATTAAAAAGTGATGATATATGCGTTCAGGTGGCGTAGTGGATAGAGCGCGTACCATATAGGTTCTGGCCTTCGTTGCAGTGGTCGCGGGTTCAAATCCGACCCGTGGACCTTTACTGCAAGTCATCCCCCCTCTCTCTCCCCATTTCAACTCTGTCCTATCAAATAAAGCTTGAAAATGCCAAAAAAATATCTTAAAAAAAAAGGTAATGATATGTAAATGTCAAAATATGTTTATGCTATCCCAAAATGGCAAAAAAAAAAAAAAAAAAAAAAAAGTAATGGAAGGTTCCGGCATGTGGTTAGAATGCAAACAACAACCTAACCATATATGGAGGTACAAGCAAATGTAACACCTTGTCAAGTCAACATCTTGCTAACAGGTTCAGCATTCATGGTTTTCAGCATGTTGGACGTATAGTTTGATAAGTTAATTAACAATGTCTCCTTGACATGTTGACTAGACAGCTCTTAAATAGCTCCTGTATTAGCCAACGTTGTGTGGACAAGAAAACAAAAGGCAATTAACTGAAACTGCCGTGAGTATATCCATCACAGTTTACGGACTGACTTCAGGTGTACATAGATAGTTTGAAACCCATTTGACCTTCAGCCTGCTTGTGCTTCTGTTGAGGTTTGGATTTAAGTTAAGTCCATTTAAGTTTGCTTTGTTGGTCAATTAACACAAGGTTATTTTGAAACGTGTCTTTTTCGCATATCACCTCTCAAGTTATCACACTTCAGAGGGGCACAGGGTCAGCCATAGTACAGTGGCCCCTGGAGCAATGTTTGGGGTTAAGTGTCATGCTCAAGGACACAATGGTAGAGATGGTGGGGCACTGTAGATGTAACACCAACCACCGCCACTAGTTTTAAAACTAACACTCGATCAAACCAGCGACCTCATAGTTACTGGTCGGGCCCCTTATTTCCTCTATGCCATCCTACCACTTACTGTGCAAGCGATTCGGCAACTGACTACATTCTCCTAAGCAGTAGAAACAGTGGTCGCAGCTGCAGAATATGCGACTCACTTCCTCATACAAGAGATCTCTTTCTATTCAAAGGTCATGACTCATTTTTTAAAGAATCTAGAGTGTGGAAAAACCAGATGAGTACTTCCCAGCACCAGCAACAAAAAGCAATATCTCATCTCACACATCTGAAAAAAACTGCCACACTTCTTTTCCTCTCTTTTCTCTTTCTCTCTCTCTTCATTTTCAAATGCTCGCAGCGTTTTTCACATTTCTTTGCGAGATGCTTGATAGCCACTAGCCCCATGTATCACTTCCATTCTAGCCTGCCAGCGCTACAGTATCCATCTCCATTACATGGTCACAGATGGATAAGAAGGCCAGGCCTGGCAGAGTGCTGCTCCTCCGAGAATACACTACCCATGCTATGCCATCATATTCAAATGGACTTTTCTGATGGCTTAGACCCCCCCAACCACCACCACCGATAGCCATGGTTACAAGGTGTGTGTGTGTGTGTGTGTGTGTGTGTGTGTGTGTGTGTGTGTGTGTGTGTGTGTGTGTGTGTGTGTGTGTGTGTATGAGTGAATAGTTGATTGCATGGCTGTGTTCTCTTAAGACACCGACAACTGTGTAGTTGTGCCACGATATACAATTAGAAGTAGGGTAGGGTGTGTGTGTATAAGTGTGTGTGTGTGTGTGTGTGTGTGTGTGTGTGTGTGTGCGCACATTAGTGAGTGCCTGTGTGTGTCTGTGTGTCTGTGAGTGTGTGTGTGTGTGTTTCTATGTGTGTGTGTGTGTGTGTGACTGTGAGTGTGTGTGTGTGTGTGTATGTATGTGTGCACGCGCTTGTGAGTGTGTGTGTTTCTGTGCTAAGGTGAGACTGACGTTGGCTGATGAGGAAGAAGTGAGTTGCCATCGTCTCTAGGGGGGAAACCTGGATGGCAGCAGCAGTGAGACGCTCGGCTCGGCAGACACAGGAATTAGATCATTTAGAAATTCAAGCCCAGCACACCAATTGCTCTTCTCTTTCTTTCTCCCTCCCTCTCTCCCTCTCTCCATCCCTCCCTCTCTCCCTCCCTCGTTTATGCCCTTATCAAGGCCCGGTTGGAGGAAGCTCTGAGACAGTCTGACACCGACACATGCGCTACAGTATATACCTCTAAAGTCCTTAAAAGGTAATTGAGCCTTCCAGCCTGCACACCACTAATTTGTGCGACTCTCTCTAGCCCTACTATGGCTAGCGGTCGCTGTGACAAAAAAAAAAAAAAATAACTATGTGAAACTGTGTGTAAGGAGTGTTGGGGGAAGAGAATGACCACCCCTCGGACACAATATGTTAATTGGTTCCTCCAACAACCGACAGCCATAAGAAAAAAAGGTGGAGTGGAGCTGTATAAGGGGGAAGATATTATACCCAGAAAGGGCATGGTCAGGGAAAATGATAATGGTTACTAGTCCCTGCAGCGGTTAAAGAAATGGGCACTGCGGAAAAAAGGACTAGGACTTTCAACTGCAAAAGTGATAATCTTCCCAGTGATTTTGTGCGGCCATTACGATGAAATACACTGCAGCGGGCAGGCTTAAAATAGATACTAAACAACAACATAAATTGCATTTAATGGTAGATACAGTAGGTACCATTCGAGGCCACCGCTTATACAGTGGATTATGGGGTATGGGTGTCTGTGAGTGTGTGTGTGAGTGTGTGTGTGTGTGTGTGTGTGTGTGTGTGTGTGTGTGTGTGTGTGTGTGTGTGTGTGTGTGTGTGTGTGTGTGTGTGTGTGGAGGAGGAGAGGTATATTGTGGAGGTAATTGAATGATAACTTGCGAGAGAGCTCACAGGATTTCTTGCAAGGTATATGCACACACAAGGTACTACGGATGCGCCCCCGGGACCCTGCTGCTTTAAATTCACCTCCGAAGATTTGATTTCTTTCAAATGCCAACACCCGTTTGGAAATGAACTATTTGTCCAGGGTCTGAATTATAGAGGGAAGACCCTCCCATGAATCACCTTCAGTACCTCGGTGGCCTTCAGCCCGGTAGTAATATCCATATCTCTTCACTTTCCTCCAATCAATAATGAGATGACGCCCTTGGAGCGAAAAAATAAAATGCAGGATAGATGACTCAAAGGGGATATTATATTTGCCGAGAGCCCACACAGAACGGCAGGCGCCTGTCTAAACCAGATTAACATACATTGTGTTTTTTTTTCACCCATGCACTCTATCAATGCGAGTTAAACCAAGGTATCCAAATATTTTTTTCGGTCATAATGCATTGTTCAGACAGTCCATGTTGGCAACACGTTCTCAAGAAAACAGGTTATCTCAAACAGACTTAGTTTTAGCTTTTCAGTGCCCCCCTTTCCGAAAAGGCACATGACTTTCAATCATACATGGGCAATGATTTATGGGTATCTAAAGGGAAATAAAACTACTCGTTAAAGGCAGGCCCAATTTTAAAAGTAGTAAATCTTCCTAGGAAGCTATTAAGGAAAAATGCATTATGTATTTCAATAGCGACAGATCTCCTCCATTGAATTCGATACAAACTTTGAAGAACATATATCAAAATAAGTATTGATAGGATTTATATAGTGCTTTCCTGGATACTTTATATACTAACACAGAAAACAATATACTAAAAGACACTCATACTACAGAATACAAATACAACGTTAGGGGTGGGGAGTCAGTTACTGTATGCTTCCTTGAAAATGTACCTTTTGATTTGATTTTTACACAATGTTTGCATGGAGTTTCTTTTGGCATAATAAGTTAGTTATCAAGTGAAAAACAATATTGGATAAGACATAATGGATAATTGGATAATGGATAATTGAGAATATATATATTTTTTTGTATTTTGGGCAGAGTTAAATCATGGGTTGAATTTCACTTGCTAAGACAAAAAGTGTGTGCAACTTTCTTTATCCCATTGAGACCGTAGACTCTTTTGCAAGGGAGACCTATTACCATTTACTCATTACCATTCACACACACATTCATACACCAATAGCTAGATAGATAACTATCGGCATTCACACGAGGCAAGGGTGAAGTGTCTTGCCCAAGGACACAACAACCATGACACAAGTGTCAGGGCGGGGATCGAACCGCCAACCCTTCAATCATTGGCTGACCCGCTCTACCACCTGGCCCACAGTCGCCCTTAGAAGGGTTGAATGAGTGAAGTCAGTGTGAATTGTGGATGTTTCGAGGGAGGGAGTTCCAGAGGGTTGAGGCTGCTATGGCTACGGTTTGTCCCCTAAGGTGCGGTGCTTGGTCCTAGTGATGGTGGTCAGAAGGTTAGCATCAGATGATCTCATGTTGTGAGTGGGGGAAGTGATGTTCAAGGAGGTTAAGAAAGAATGTCTGTGTGTGTGTGAGTGTGCGTGTGTGTGCGTGCGTGTGCAAGGTAGGGGTGTCAAGGTTATTTAGGGCTTTGTTGGTGTTGAGCACGATTTTGAGTGGTGAATGTGGTGCTGTATTGGGAGCCATGAAATAAATGAATGTTGTTGCATCACTCTTTCCTTGCATAACGGTGTTGAATGTTGCTATGGGTGGGGCATCATTTCAGTCAAATATTTGATTTTACAAGGTTTGCATTAATTGTAATGGGGACTTATCTTTATCCAAAACAAATAATAATGGTATTGTTACTTTACACCAAACTAGTAACCATAATGTCCATGTTTCTGGAGTGACACAAGGTAAATAACCAGGGTTGGTTTCAATCAAACACCATTGACAGAATGTCAACACTGGTCTCAAAGGTCAAACTCGCTTCACATGGACAACCAATGTTACTGACTGACAGTTCCCTCACAGCGGGATAACATTTTGGAAAATGTTGTACGTTGTCTAATTATCTCACTCTTATTCAGGCTTCATCATGCAGCTTATCATTGCATCGACTGGTTTCACCTGCTCCACCACAGTCAGGGGTGGATTACTGCACGGGAACACCGGGCACAGGCCCAGGGGCCCAAGGGCTCAGGGGGGCCCTTAGCCAGAGATACTGATAGTAACTTTTCATGTTGCATAGTCAAAGAGCTCGGTCACTGATGTCAATAACAGGGTCCAAAAAGGAATAGCCTCAATATAAGGACACTCATTAAAATGTAACAAGATAGAAATCATCATGGGCCCCTCAACTAGTAGGGGAAAAATACAAAGGCAAGTTAAAACAACAGCATTACTAGCTCTGTGTAAGGGGCTCCATGAGGGGCCTAGAAGGCCCCCTCACACATAAAGAAATAAGCTTTCTATGTGTGAATTCTGAATTGTTCATAAAAAGTAGCTATCCACCATTTATCTGTTGAAATGGGCCCCTCCATCATAGAACATGGGTCTGCAGACCAATCTACTGTTTTTACAGTTGCAGAGTAAGGAGTGCTAAATAATGTTCCTTCTGCATCTCAGGATTTGATATAGCCTCTAACATGTCCTCTCAAAGTGCACCAGATTGATGCATTTACTTTAAAAAGGACCCCCCAACAAGGTACAGGGTCCCTCCAACAGTATCCCAAACTCCTGTGGGAAACAATGACTTCCTTAATATGTTTTTGCAATTAATTGTATTTATATGTGTGGAAAATCAGTGTACCTGACTGGATGGGGACGAGTGGGGGGCCCTTTAAGAGTTTGTGCCCAGGGGCCCATTATCTCATAATCCGTCTATGACCACAGTGTGTGTGTGTGTGTGTGTGTGTGTGTGTGTGTGTGTGTGTGTGTGTGTGTGTGTGTGTGTGTGCGTGTGTGTGTGTGTGTGTGTGTGTGTGTGTGTGTGTGTGTGTGTGTGTGTGTGTGTGTGTGTGTGTGTGCGTGTGTGTGATGTGGGTGTGTGTGTGAGAATGTTGTTCATGTCTGTCCTATTGCCATGATAACAAAAATAACAAAAATATTGGCGTCTGTAGGAGCTAGCGCAGATGTAGGTCAGAGTCCTTTCTTTATAAGCCAGAGCCGAAGGCCTAAAAACTGAACATAATAATGTAGTGTAGCAAGAATTGGGTGGTTGCTAGTACGAAGAGGCTCCTCCAGGCCCACAGTTAATAGAGAGGACTATTTTAGACGCACACACACACACACACACACACACACACACACACACACACACCCCTTCCTCGACCTTCTCTGTCTCCTCGCCATCAATGTATCTCCCTCCCGTGAAATCTGCAAGCACGGCCCGGTTAAAATCAGCCAATAGGTGTCAACGAATCCCAACCCTTGTAATTGTTTATTTTTAATTCCGTCCTAATATGTCCGCCTCCATCTGCTACACCTGAAAATCACATATGGATCACAATTTCACCCAATACAGATTATAAGGATGATGGTAATTGATTATGTAGACTCAACACTGGATAGATGAAAACCACACCATACCATACCATATACAGTATATATAATTAACTCTATGCCTGAATACACACACATACATGGTGTAAAACCACGATTTATGGTTGTCCTTGAAGCACTTGGCATCGATTTACATGTTAATGAGATGGAACGTAGCTCACAGCTAAATACCATCTCAGTTATGTTTTCTTATATAATGTTTTTTTTTTTTCATTTTTGCACAGTTAATTTGTTAGTGTTGAGGGCGTACTATAGGCGTGATTCAACTTCATACCTGTGATTGACATATCTACCTCTGTCTATCCAAGCTATCAAGTTGTCAACATAGACAGCAACAGTTGAGATGTGATATGTGCCATGCCATAAATACTCTATTCAATTACCATCACTCGATCACGGCAACAACACTACATGTGATTACATAAATCAGAACTTTTCATTTTTAAACATTTTTATGACAATTTCTTTAAATAACACGTTTTTGGATACAGCCTATTTTTCCATTTTATAATTCCAAAAAATACTATGTACAGATCTTAAAAAAAATGCATTTCAGCATGTTTTTTAGAACAAAATGAATCATAATCCGACGACAACTAACAACACATGAACAAATCCTTCTGTACTAACCTTCAGAATAGTGCTAGGAATGATTAAGGAAAGTTTAGTTGATTTAAGTCCTTTTGAAAGTAAAAATATTTTTGCCCATCGTGCCCAAGAGGAATCTTATTTGTGTGTTAACAACTTCAAACCTATGATTGACACATCTATCTCTATCAATCCCCGCCATAAAGTATTCAACCCCTCAACTGAATTAATATCTAACATATACTACTGTAGCATCATTCCCATTTCACTACACTTGTTATCCCTCCTGAACGCTTTAAACCCCATCACAGTCACTCTATTGTACATGTGTGTCAACGCGGTGTGACAACGATACAACAGACATCCGCTGAGCTGGGCTTCCTGCGCCCGCCTGCCTCCGAATGATTCACACCCAAGCTGGGGAAAACAGAGGGTTACTAACTAGGTCCTCCAAGGCTCCAGATGTCAGTGATTAATCTTGATGAAGTTGGGACTGTATGTCTCCCTAGCTGTCTCTCTCTCCGTCTCTCTCTCCATTCCTCCATATTTCTCTCTCTCTCTCTCTTTATTTGTCTCTATGTCTCTCTGTCTCTCTCTTTCTCTCTCTCTCTCGCTCTCTCAGCTCTTGGTGTGTCTCTCTCTGTCTCATCAAACCTGGTGCTTAATGACCCTTTCCCTCTGTTTTCTCAGCCCCATTTTTCACCCTTTAGATCATGGTTAATATGGTGTGTTTTACTATGCAGATGAGTAGTGGCGGGATGGAGTTAGGGAGGTAGCAGCGGCCAATTGCAAACACTTTAGGAAATTGATTTTCAAATGCCACATACAGTAGAAACCTTGATAATATAAAAAAAGATCTAAGGTACACAAGGGGAAGGCATTTCTTGGGAGTATTTTCACACCTCGTTTTGACACGCACAGGTGGCACGGATTTGATATTTTGGTGATTGCTGAGGCAGAGACAAGTACCATTATGTTCAATAATGTGGTATTAATGTGTTACTAAATGAATATAGTCATCCCTGGAAGCATAGAGGCCAAGTCAAACGACAATTAAATTATCCGAAAACACATTTTATCTTCAACATATTAAGGTGATATTTCAGTGGTAATAGGGAAGGTGCTTTAGTCAAGTCATCGCAAAATAAAAGCAAATATGCTCGTACATTTTTCAGCTGTTTTTTAAAGATGACTATGACCTCCTTATACTAGTTAATGCACGAAGCGTCATGTAAGACCTACCGGTTACATTGGTAAAATGTGGTGTCACTTTAGTGAGACAGTTACCTCATGTACAATTTACATAACCGTCAAATGTCGAGTGCCATTGAAAAATAATCAATCTCTTAATCCAGGAAAATCAAATTCTACAGCAACCTTAATGACACAGGTTGAGGGAGAAGGTTAAGGACAACAGGTGTTTCAGTTATCTTGGCTAACATTCTTGTGAATTTTAATTGATTTCTCAAAACCAACCATGTCTGTTTAATTAAAAAAAAAATAAAACATGTCTACAAAACAAGCTGAAATAGTCATTATTTGTATGCCGAGATGGTGTGTTGCTCTAGGCCAAAGAAGACCTGGCCAATTAGGTTCAGAGAAATAATAGCCGTTGGGTATTGAAGGAGAGAGACGTTTACTATTGAATTATTATGGACTGGTGAATAATAGGTCAACTGATCTCTGAATGATGACCCACCCAGTCATTCTGAACACCCTGAATGTGATATATGTTCCTCTGTGCCTTAAAGCTATGGTGTGTAACTTTTTTCATATGAATGAATGTTGGTTACATTACAGCCATTGCCAAAGGAGTTGATATAGTTGAAAATGTATTTGTTCCACAACACTCTCTGTAATTCATGGTAGCGTTAATAGACTGGTGCCCCCCCCCCCCCCCCTGACACTGGTGCAGGAGCTCAGAAAAATCCCAAGAAGAGCCCAAGAAATGTTTGAGTTGTTGATTGTTCTGCTTAGAAAAATCCTGGACACACAGCAGAAGGTACGAAATCAATGTGCGATCACTGAAGGCTTACCTCATGTAGCTGGCGCCGACGGTTTTGTTGAAATTACTCAGAAATCCTAACAGGGGTCAACATAAGTTATGCACTATAGCTTTAAGGAAAGTTTTCTCATAGTTCAACCCAATCAACTCTAACTCTACAACGTTGCCTGTATACTTTTTTCTGCTTAAAGGTGCACTATGCAGTTTCAGATAAGGGAGATTTGTTTACATGTACAAAGCCTGCAGTAAGTTTACAAAACATATTACCCAAAGTTATTTTAAGTTACGCACTGTAGCTTTAAGGAAAGTTTTTCTCGTAGTTCAACCCAATCAACTCTAACTTGGGAACAGGAGAAGTGGCGGTGGGTTACCTAACGAACCCAGACACACTACACAGTCAGGGTTACATGATGCTATTCTTGGCCCGCTTAACTGACATTCATAATTCATGAAAAACACCGCATTCTTGACACTCAGCAAAACAGAGAATTTTAATGAGCGTCAGAGGTTGAGTCTTGAAACAAAGTGTGAACCTGATGACAGTAAACCCCTGGTAGCAAGTTTGCTAGCTTGATACAGTAGAGTGAATGAGGTTAGGGCATTTGCAACTGATTTGAATTTTCACTTTAATTAATGTACGCATGTATGAATTGACTTTATATAACCCGGCGATGTCATTGAAGAAAGCATTTCGACAACACCCCAAAAAAACCTTGTTCAGGAGAAAGCTGGAGAAGACCAGAGAGGAGAGAGCACAATGTAAGCAGGTTAGAAAGGTTATAGACAATACAAGATTATGGGAAAACTTATAAATAAGTACGCAAACACCAAGAGGGACAGCTATTCATACAGCTGTGGAAAAAAAATAAGAGACCACTCAAAATGTTCAGTGTCTCTTGTTTTACTCTTTAGAGGCATATGTTTGAGTACAATTAACATTTAGATTTTATAATATAAACTACTGACAACATTTATACCAAATTCACAATAAAAAAATATTGTCATTTAGAGCATTTTTAATAAGTAATGTAGAGATAAAGATTAAAGAAAAATCCAGACTGGTCTCTGATTTTTTTCCCAGGGCTGCATATGGCTTGTATTTGACGAACATATTAATGTCACAGAGTGAGACATTGTTGTAGTTATATGTCGCTGAAAAGTAGCTGCAATTTTCGGTTCATAAATGTCTAATAATGTGATATGGCAAAGTTTTGATTCCTACATGACAAATGTTGTACAAATGCAAGTGTAACTGAATGTAACATACCCCAGTCTGTTTTCTGTGTCTGTGTCTGCATCTGTATATCAAATTACATTTTGAAAAACCCCATGGTCGCAAAAAGTCATGGCCTGGATCTTAATAACATCCTTCAAAAATCAATCTCAATTTCTCCCGTCTGCATGACTGCCACGTATGGATTGATCATGTTACAGCTTATAGGATTGGCCTGAAATACAAGCCGAGCAGACCGTGTCCTATCGCTATCAGCAGGGCTGCTCTAAAATCGACCGTGGGTTTTTTAATACAGTAGCCGACTGGACCTGACATTTGAAAAAGGCAGGGGGAATGGGAGAATAAACTGTGTTTTTATTTTAACATTTCCGGAGCAAACCAAAAGCTCAAAAGCCTTCTGTGTACGTTTTCTGTTTAAAGGTGCAGTATGCAGTTTCAGAAGAGGGGGGGTTTGTTTACATTTGCATAGCATGCAGTTAGTTTACAAAACATATTACAAATTATTTTGACTAACCCAAAACCAAACGTATGACTAGAATATGTTCATAAACCAAACTGTGGGCCCTGCTGCTGTAAACAACAACAGTGAAACTTTTCAGGAAACTTTATAACTTCCAAACAGTGTTCCAGGGATCACATTTTTCCTGTGAGGAAAGTTTGTTTATTCAGCTATGAGAATATACCTGAGAATAGTTTACTTCTCTGACCAAACCCAAAGTTACACAGTGCACCTTTAAGTTCAATCATTATCCTATTGTTACTGGTACATTATGTTATTGCAATCAATTTAATTAAATGTCACTCATGCTGATATATGGCTTGCACATAAGTGACAATTTACAATCTTTATTTACAGACTTGGCGAGCGAGTGCAGTGCAACCAAGAGACTAATTAAGCTTCACCATTGACTCACGGTAACCACGGTGTGCTGATTTGCTGTTATGACGGCCAGTGGTGACATAAGTGATCCGGTAACTTTCTTTGATCTTCTCAATTAAGGCTCGCACGCGGGGGTGGATTGCTCTTAACAAGGAGAGGGCATGCACATATCATTTAATTTGCAAACTATGTGCATATGACACAAACTCATGTGTGGGAAAATGTGGTGTCAGACTTAAAGAACATTTTCTGAACTAATACGTGACAAGCAAGACATTAAAAAGTCAATATTAGAGATATCATGGCAATTATGGATAGGTTAAAGGGTCATTCAGATATTGTACCATGATGTAATTCAAAATAGGTATAATGGTTCAAATCAAAAGGCTACTAAATGTAATTCATGTCCTAAGTCCTTGAAAATGCAGAGCACAGTTTCAACTTCAAACTATGATGTATATAATAATATTATACATTAATGGTTTTCAAATAGTTTTCAAATTACAAACTGAATTTTTCATCCACAACACCTTAGTTTTGACAACCCTACACCACTGATGTTGTTTTGAAGGGGTCTGAAAACAACAACTCCAATTGTGTTATATACAAATGTTCATGTCTATGTCTATGCTGGATAGATGGGATACGTTTCTCCAAAAAATCAGACTATGAAACCGCTGCAGGCATGGTGAGCTTCTGAAAAAATGACTGACATTACAACAAATCTAAATCAAAGTTTTCCCATTGTGCTTTCAACTCTTTCTAAAACTATGTCTAACTCGCCTTTCTCTCCTATCCCATAGATGTGATGAAACAGAAATGCAATGCCGCACAGATGATGTATTCCATCAACATAATGGAGGATGAATTGACATAACGTTGACTATGAACATGTCTGCTAAATGTTCGCCGAAGCATTCAACACTTAGTACACAGACACACACACAAACACACACACACACACACACACACACACACACACACACACACACACACACACACACACACACACACACACACACACACACAACACACACACACATCTTCACAGGAAAATACAGTACGAGCCCAGTCAATGGAATCACATTAAATTTGTAGCGTATAAATGTAATTTGATGGGAGACAGGGATGAAATGAGATACAGTAATATCGTCTCAAAAGTAAAATTGAATCAATTAAAAAAAAAAAAAAAAAAATGTGTTACTGCACTAGGGTTCTGAATGTGATATGTCCGATGTCTGGTAAGAGAGAAAATTGCTAGGAAGAAGAAAAAAAAAATATATATACAGTTTAGTACATACATGCTTTGCTAATGGTGATACATCTACCCACGTATTGCTGCGAACAGTCACAACAAAGGAAATTACTTTGGGACAATTTTCTCTCTAATAAAAGGTTACATTTTGCATTGATTTGTCAAAATTGGAATTATTGTGGCACTTTTTTTTTTTTACATCTATTCCAATGTTCTACACTTCTTCGTACACACTTCAAATACTCACCTACCCATTCCCTCCACTTAGAAAAAATCGTGTCAAATAATGACTTGAGCCATAGACATTTAGGAGGTGCCAATGTTTTTAAATTGATCGCACCGTTGATGCAAAGGGAGGAACTCAAGTATTCAGGTATAAAACGTTATGTGCCCTGAATTTGATCATTTCCCTCTTATGATTAAAGTTTTTGTATGAGTTATGATTGCAGTTGAAACATCTCGAAAGTTCCCCCCTCCCCCCTTCACATAACTCTTAAAAACCTTTGTCATAGACTTTATTAAAGCAACTGAAAAGACCCATTTTCAATTCCGGCGAAGCCCACACACACACACACACACACACACACACATTGCCTCAAACACGCTGTGGAACGAACAAAAAAAAAAAAAACTACAATGATTTAAAGAGCTTCTTCTGTGATGCAAGCAGGGAACATCTAATAACCAGTAGTTCCCCCTCTCTTTCAGTACATTCTTCCCTTTTTTCGCAGTGAGAGGCATTGGGGGGCTTGGACACCACTTACCTCGAAACATGCGCTTAGTATATGGCAGTGTCCGGGTCTGGAAATTCTGGGTTCTTGATCACCGCAGAATACTGCCCATACTGTCAAATGCACTGTCCTCAACTCTTGAGACAGTGTAGCCCAGGGACCATTTTAATGGCTGTTATAATGAATCTCTTAGATCACTAGATAAGACATTCACTCTCCCTCTTTCTCTCTCGCTCTCTCTCTCACTCTCTCTCTCTCTCTCTCTCTCTCTCTCTCTCTCTCTCTCTCTCTCTCAGAGTCCTGTTAAGTCTTCAATCTTTATTCTATATTTCATCCATGTCTCTCTTTCTCTCTCTCTTTCTCTCTCTCTTTCTCCCTCTGTAGAACGTCACATTTCTACTCTGGGAAACGTATGTAATACAAGGATGAGACATGGTGGCACAGAAGTGGAGTGTGGAAAGCGGAGACAGCTCCAGTTATAATTGGTAGACCACTAGCAAAGCAGCCCCCCTTCTCTTTGACAGATCGGAGGAGAGATACTTCTTTCCTCCTCCAAGACATTTTATTTTTTTTTTTCTGACGAGATGTACAACTCTGTTCCCCCGGAGCCCCGAGATCTTTTATATCGCCAAATGTAACATCCTTCCGAAAAAGTCTGCAGGTGGCGGGGAGTTTTTTTCTTTGTCTCCTCTCCTCACCGAAACACGGTTTGAATTCTTTATAACAAAAGCAGCGCTATAGGAACAGTCATGTCTTTTTTAGTAGGAAAAAAATCACAAAAAAAAAATGGGTAGCCTTTTTTTTTTTACCCCATCTCAGGCCCAGCTGAATCCCCCAGCCACATGACCAGTTTTTTGAGGCAGTGAGAGTTTTTCATTCAGATCAAATTTAAAGGCTTGATGGAGAAGCTCTTAGCTGGGCTTTAAGAAATAATAGCACCTGTGGATGAAATAAGGGACCTCACCTGCCATCTGCAGACTTTCTGAGGTGTTATTTTGAAATAGGAAATATGTTTTAACACATTAACATTCTGCGATGGCTTAGAACCAGCTACATGAACTACTTATGGTCTCGCTGCCCAGTTCTACACATAGGGTGAATCTCAATACAGGGGTTGCGGTCTACGAAGGCTGCATTTGAAGACCGATTGCGTCATAGCAGCGCGCAAAGGTTGTTCCATTTGCAAGGCTCCTTGCAAGGCTCCTCATATGCGGCCGAGAAATGCAGCCTTCATTTCACGGTTTTGAAGGCTGCATCAGATGTATCCTTTGCGGCCCAACATATCCCAAGATTCATTGCGTTTTTTTCAGAGATGGCATAAAATAAAATAAAAAATAACAAAAGAGCAACGTGTTGCTCCATCTTCTTAACTTTTATCTTCCTTTCTTTTTTTCTTGTACTTTTTTTCTTTTCGTCTGGTAGGCAACTTCTTTTTCTTTTTTCCTCCGTTGACAAGGCTGTTTCCGTTGGCAGCAATCAGGGTTTCTAGGCAGCACAGGAGCGGCAAGTCGTCACGCAAGGTAACGGCTTGTTACGCAAACCGGAAATGCTCGTAAACAGAGCGAAACGGAGACCTGCGGAGACCGTCTCATTTAACAACACTCGTTGTCCTTGGAATCGGCCTTCAAATCGGCCTTCACAGGCTATGGCCTTCATAGGCCGCGACCTTCCAAGGATGCGGTCTCTGTAATAGGATACAGCTCCAGTTCCTATCCAGCATTGAATAACCTTTCTTTTAACATTATTTTTGTCACTGCATGTCTATTCTTTATCATTCTTACAAATATATACAAATTATTCTACGCCAATTTGTTGCCTGATTTATGTAGGCAGAGTTGGAATATATAAATGCATTTTCTCTAACATGGAAAGTGAAGCAGATATTTTGTCAGTTAAATCCAAATGGGCAATCACTCCCTCAGGTACGCAGGCATCCCAAACGTATGCGCTGAAGTTATTTGTTATGACTGAAATTGGTTATGACACAAGCCTTGTCTGACCTCTCCCTCTGTCTGCATGTGACAGCGTTGTTCATTATTTATACCCAGCCAGGCGCAAAACAGTAAGTTATTGCATTATAAACAAACAACATTCATCATTCAATACATCATTTGTCTACAGGGAATAAAGAAAGAAATTCAGCTTGTTTATAGTAAATTAAAGGATAAGAGTCATTAGTGTAAGGTGGTCATAATTCATAGGCAGCTGGAAAGAGACAATGCTGATGACAAACACAGCAGACCATAGTTTGCCTTGTTGATGAATTGGTAACAGAAAGCAGTTAGTACACTATACTGAGAGGATTAAAATACACAATTATAAAAGGGATACATGTATAAAAGCAGCCCTTTCAAGTTAAATATTAAGGGAGGCCACTCATCGGTTGCAGTGGTCGCGGGTTCAAATCCGACGCATGGACCTTTACTGCAGGTCATCCCCCCTCTCTCTCTCTCTGTCTCCTCATTCCACCTCTGTACTATCAAAAAAAGCTTGAAAATGTCCAAAAAATATTCTAATATGATTGAATGACCAAGAGGGGACGAAATGTGATTATGTGAACTTATCAGAACTCTACACTCTATTGTATACAGCCTCTAAGTGTGGGAATACATATGTTTTCAAAAACATCCTCCATCATAAATAGCACCCTGAAATGAATAAATGACTGCTCAACATGATGGTAGACAGTATAAAAGCCAAATGCAGCTTTACTTTTATCATCTTTAGAGGCCCTATTTCAGTTTTCTGACTAAATTGACCAAAATATGTGGTAAATTAACTAAACACACCCACACACACACACACACACACACACACACACACACACACACATTATTTAGCCGCTGTATGACATGAATAAACATCCCAGATGTAGACTTCTGACAAAGAATGCATCAGAATGTGAAATAGCCAAACAACTGGGATGACCAGGTCAGTGCATAAACAATGAATCATGTCCAAACATGTCTACAGCCGGTAATACACAGCTGTTTAGAGAGTAAACACCTGCACACCTTGTTTGATTGCACAATTATATATTGCAAAATGTCATCATCTCAAAATGCGAATAGTGTACCATACCACGTTGTAGAAAAGTTCATTTTTGCTTGTGAAAAAAACGCAGTGACTGACTGACTTATCACCCATTGGATCTGGCAGTAACTGAAGGTTTGGTGTAATGAACAAGCCAAGCCTGCCAGCATCCATGTTTTTTTTTTTTTTTTTTTTCACTGGTCGGTCCAAGCTTGAGCAGAATTCACACAGAGGTTGTAATTACGATCAACCAGCTGGCATGTTACTGGATAGTGGATGGAGCGAGGCGCGATGGACACAACAACTCAGACAGTACGGGAATGCTCAAGTATTACTAACTGGATATCAAGATGAGGCCGGACTTTTTTTTAATTTTAGTTTAATTTCACATACAAACAATAGCAACTGTGTGTGTGTGTGTGTGTGTGTGTGTGTGTGTGTGTGTGTGTGTGTGTGTGTGTGTGTGTGTGTGTGTGTGTGTAAAAGTAAAGTTGTTTGGGTGTGACAGAAACGTCTACTGGCTTGGATGCGAACCACAACCAAAATTTGTTTTAAATATTCGATTACAACACAAAAATCAAAATATTGTAATAATATAAATCACTAAAATGAAAAAATGCAGAAGATCTAAATGAATCAAAATAATACAAAAATAAAATAAAACAATAAAAATATAAGCTGTTTTTCTAACCGAAAACTGTATAGGCAGTTGATAAGTTTAATATTCAAGCTGAAAACACTGCCCTCTGTTTACAATGCAACCCTTTAATGCCGAAGCAATTATGAGAAAAGCATGGATCAAGGAAGCATCTTGGTGTATTTTAATGGAGGTCATAAACAGGGAATTAAAACAATAAAGCACTTTTGTTATTCGCCTCATTACTTTACGGTTGTTCAGTCATGTAAACACCAGACTTTTAGTAAGCCTAAAAACAGGGTTTATTTATTTGGTTGCATTTTAAATACTAATAATAACTTAATTTGTAGAGCACTATTCAAAATCCACGTTAAACAGTGCTTTACGAAGTCGCAGAAATCAAAAACAGACAAAAATGTCATAAGTCATCTCACTAAACTAAAAAAAAACATTAAGGTTTGGTGTATATAAAAACAATAAAATAAGTTTCATGAAGAAAAGGCAAACATATAAGTGTACAGCATTTTTCAATTGACTATAAGTCAGTTCTAGGGTGTAACAAAATTCAGATAAAAGAGGGGAAGGCTTTCCGATAAAAGAATGTCTTAAAAAGTACCTTAAACGAGTGTACTTGATGGCAATCTCTTTTTTTTTGCATCCTTCAATTATTTATGAAATTTTAATCGGTTATACAGGAGCAAAAATTAGCTATGTAAATGCAGCAGACAGTAAGAGTGAAATGTTACACGATACGTAAAGAGTAGGGCCAATGCACAGCAGTCTTTAAATTGTTCTCATAAGGACAATGATTATTATTACTAGTTTTGTAATGTATGCATGCTTTCATAGCCCTGTGCGGTACTAACCCTAGATCATCCCCACATGTGTATTAATAATGCATCGATTTCATTACAGACAATTAGTGTCAAGAAAAAAATTACCAGAAGATGTTTTACATATGGCAGTCTGCAGGGAACCATGATAAAGAGTTACATGGGATAAAGTTACACTGAGTATCTGTTAGTATGTTCATGCAGGGTTTACACCATAGTCTGTGTGAATACTCTATTCTGATTGGCTGGAGAACATTGTATAGGTGTGGATTAACATTGTATAGCTTTTGTTTTAGTTTGACTATCAACTATATATATTGACTATGGGCCATAATCAGATATATGCAGTTTTATTCAAGTTTGAATTATAAAATACTTCTTCTTCATCCATTCCCAATGGTGGTACTAATATGCATACTGGGCATGTTGGCACCTTTTCTTTACATGCCGTTTGTTTACATACCAGTTTACAGAGCCTAGGCTGTGTAGTAACACCATATTCTTATCTTATCTATGAGTGTCCAGAATCACTCCAGAATTACTGCCTCCACCTTTAAACACAATTGAATTTATATTATAGCTATGCTGGTCTCTAGTTAAATCCCCCTTTTCTGTTTAAAATGTACCACACTGATCCCAGTATGTGCAAGATGCGACAGGCTGTTGCACATGAAACCGCATAATAAGCTTGATTCTAATTTAAAAATATCAACATGGTTGACATTCAACCAAATTAATAATCTTAACAGAGTTAAATTCATCCACAGACATTTTTTTGAAATCTTCATGTATAGGAATCTGTCATCTGTACTCTCAGCTAGACCAAACGTCCAAAAACGTATGCAATCGCTTCAGAAATATCAAAACTTGTCCCTAGTATTCAACTCTCCCTTCCACCTCATCTCATCTCTTAAACATCCCTATAGACTTGCTCTGAATCATGGGTCTCTCTCTCTCTCTCTCTCTCTCTCTCTCTCTCTCTGTAACTTGACTTCAAAAAGCCAACCTCTGAAAAGAATTTGGGATGGTGTGTAGCGAGAGAGAGAGACCATCCACCAGACAATAAGATTATCCAAAGGCAATTAAACTTGGGGGCCTTGTCTTGAGAAGACTCCATCCGAACCCCCAAACACCCTTTTCATCCGTTACCTTGCGTCCCTCCCCCACCACCACCCCTTACCCCTATAGCAAACCCCATTGTTGTGTGATTAACTCCTTAGCACCAGCTGAGGGAGACTCCAAATTCCCATTAACCAGATCTGTGGAAGGGGACAAAACATGTACTAATCGCCAATCACACAACTAGGAGCAAGGCACTCCAGTCGTTTGGCAGCGCGACAATGTGAGTGATGTGATGTGTGCAACCACTGCCAGCTTCCTTCAGAGACTATGTGTGTGTGTGTGTGTGTGTGTTGCCTTTTCCTGTTAAAGCTGCTCTCAACACTCCATAAGGAGGTGCTCAAATGATTTTTTTTTTGGCTACCGTTTCCATGGTGCCCCTGCCCCTACAAACCACATGTTTTTTTTTTTTTTATTACACCACGTAAAAGGAAATGTTCACTGTATCTCCAGGAATATGATTTATTTCTGAGCGCTTGGGGGATGATTACCATACCGCACATGCAGCAGCAAGATAGAGGTTGAGCGACAACATGTCATCAACATGTCGCCATTTTTACAGTTGTAGTGTTGCATATATATATAGTTCTGGAAAACATTAAGATGTCACCTACATTTGTTTTCTAAATCAGTATATCTACGTGATTTAGATAATATACTCTTTATCACACTTTTTTTTGTATGTGTTTTTTTCAAGCAGTTTTGATTTCAACATTTTCAAAATTGTCATGATATAGTGTGTTATTGTTTTGGGGTTTAGGTTAATTTAGAGTTGACACTTTGCTATAATATATTTTTTTTTTAAAGGATACAATCATCAGCACTGCATTAGTCATCACAGCAACCGACGATTGAACAACTTGGTGGTACATTGTACATTCACTTCATCCTGCCCATCCTTCACATCATACTGCCCATGTCATAAGTGACTTACAGCAATATAGTCATTCTACTTCACAAATTGATCAATACCCCCAATGTTAAGCATAGATTAAAATAAAATAAAATGAACAGTCCACTAGCCAGACTAATGAAACAGCTGGGCCAATGTTAGTTATCTGTAGATACATAGCAGGGGTTTCATAGTTGGCCAATAAATTGCAAGTTATGTCAATACAGAAATGGGAGAGATATGTTGGCAAATCAGAATGTACAAGGTTGGACACCAACAAACAAAATGTATCAACTAACGTTATTACATCGGATTTTGGTAAAATCGCACACATCAATATTGGTATCTGCATCAAACATCCATTCACAGCCTCCACCACCTGCATATGATAGTGGTGATAGTTTGAAAATGGCTGTAAGTTATAAAATCTCAACTTGTGTGATCACTGCATTCAAATTAAAATTCCTATAAATGATGAGCTCAAGCTGCCGTGACTCGACTGCTAATACTCAAACTGCTGAGGGGTATTTCAGAACGTGTGTTTGTTAATCCTAAAATAACAGGGTAATGAGAGTTTTTAAACTACACCAATTCAACTTGAGCATTCTTAATTACGACACATAATGAAAATCATAATTGATGAATTGACTAGTATAGCTGGCTGCAGTAATGAATCGCTCTACATGCACACTCTATGCCAATTCCATTTTGACTTTGAATAAACCCTAATTATCTGACATTAGTGAACGTCGATGCCTTAATATTTAATAAATCCGCGGGATAATCCCATAGCAATCAATTTAGATCAAAATCGCTCTCTCTCCACCGAAAAAGGTAGAACATGCTCAGCAAACCCAATCCACTGTACCCTGTAATGATGCCTATTTATATGCAGGAACTTTTTGTCAAACTGCATGATGGGTAATTACTTTATTTACGTCTAATCATGTCAATGAACCATTGTGCAACGGGTTAGATTGGCTTAGCTCATTATTATTTTTTTTCCGTCTCTTCAGTATCACATTAGGAACTTTCGTCTAACAAAAGCTCTGTTGAAGGTATTGACCATTGTGGCAGTGTGACAGCCCCTGCGTTCGAAGCACATTTTCAGGGGACGCTATAACGAATTGTGACATAATTACTTTAAATTGCATGAATCTGTGTGTCCTTGCAGACAGTTTTAAATAGTTTTGAATGGATTGGGAAAAGTCACATCTGCATCTCTGGTGGTGGAGGTGCCGCCCAGAGCAAAATAGTGATTGCATGATTTGTACATGTTGTTTCCTCAAGATGTAACTACAATTATGTTTTGTTCCACGCCATTTAATACTTTTTTCAAAATGTTTGAATTGATGCAGTTGATGCTGTGTTCGATAATTATTAATATCAGTTTATGAAGCAAAAATAATGCCCATTCTCTATTGATCGGAAGGGCTTGAAAACGTTGCCAAAAATACATATATATATATATACAGTATATCTAAAGGAATAAACAAACAACATAAAATTTGGGCGACTTTGGCTCAAGCGGTAGTGATCAATGATCAAAGGGTTGGCGGTTCGATTCTTGCCCTGCCACTTGTGTCATGGTTGTTTTGTGCTTGGGCAAGACACTTCACCCAACGTGCCTCGTGTAAATGTCAATAGTTAGCCTGCTATCAGTGTATGAATGTAGGTGTGCATGGTAACATGTAAATGGGAAAATATCTCCCTTGAGAAAGAGTCGCCGGTCGCAATGGGATTTATTTACCTGTAGAAATAAAAGCTTAAAAAAAAGATAAAAAAAGGCTTATTTCACTACTCTAATTCTGTGCTGATTAATATGAGACTAATGTGCCCAAGTCTTTCGTTCACAACCTTCAGTAGTTTTGGCTTTCAATATAGTGTAATTCAAGTTAGACTGAAAACACGGCCCATTCCCTAGAAATGCTCTCTAAAACCACATAACATTTTTGATTGGCAGATCCCCCAATGACGAAAACATGTCAAAACATTTGGTGATTAAAGAAACAGAATGGAGATTCACTGAGTGTGTGGCACTTGTTTTCAATGTTTTGAACTTCCTGTCAGTACCGGCACTGGTGTGTGTGTGTGTTTACCCACTCTCTTATTGAAGCCAGGTTAATTGGAACATGGAACAACTTTCACCCAAATACAGAGTACTCACATTAGCGAGGACAACATCTCTGGAAGGTACAAATTAATGTTTTGCGACTAGACAAGGACCAAGAATTTTTTTAGATGAACACAATTATGTTTGCTGTTTCTTAATTTTTAATTTTTTTTAATCAAATGGATATTCCAAACCACACAATTTCAGGCAATATTTATTTTTCTAGGTGCTTTATTTATTCATACAAACATCCCATTCTCCGAAGGACCTCCATGGTGGCACCACCACCCACTGTTGCTTAGAGACGTGTGATGCAGATGCAAGCCTCCACTTAGCTCTAATGAAATACGTCCAACCAATCAAATGCCTTTGATGCATCTGCCTCAAAATCTGTTTTATTTCATAAAATAGAACACACTGTACTAGAGAGTCACCAAAAAGAGTGATATAACGAGATGAAATATGTAGAAAATATGCAGGGATTAAAAATGCATGCTTCTCCACTAAGCATCAAGACAGCTGATTAACTCCAGATTACACTTTAAGACAAGGCAGCAGATTGGCATATATATCGGGGACATTGAGTCTCTAACGAATGGCATACCAACCTGAAACCAATTAGGCTTCCTCACTAGTATGACTGTCTTCCCTCTGGGGGTCTTAGAGCAGCAATAACTTCCTAATTGCCAAGGCCCCGGTTCTTTTTTTCATCTCTCTTTTTATCTGTACATTGTTAATGTTAATGTTAATTTGCAGGAACCGCATTTGATTAATGAGTGACTTTAATCAGGCTTGGAAATTGTGTGACGTTCTTCCAAAAAAACCTTGGTGATCACTGGAAATATTATTTGAATTTTCAAAATAGCGAAAAAAGTACAACACAGTTAGCCCTACATAACTCCTTATTCCCAGCATGATTTTTTCTATGTAAAAAAAAATGGCTTCCCTTTGAAAGGATAAGTCAAAGAAAATGTTTTTGCCTATGCAGAAGCATGGTTTCAAAGACACTGATGTATAGCCAGTGATATTAAAATCCCAGTGGTGTCATTATAAGAGGGGGCCTAGATAACGGATGTCTCTTGATTCGTGAGCAAGTGGAAATCCTTTTGGCTATCAGATACAATAACGAAACAGAGAGACAGTAGGAAGAGGCAGTTAAGCTCCCAGTCTTTGCCGCGTGTCATAATCTCCCCTCTTTCCGATCTGGATATTCAAAGTGTGATTTCTTCCCCTCACACACACTCCCCAAGAATTATTCCTTCCCTCTCTCAGAAAAAAAAAATACCATTTACCAATTACACGGTGTCAGGGATGATTCATATCTCTTTAATGAGAAATGACAGTAGATAGCGGGGAGAGCCACCTCGGGTTTGATTCCATTCTCAGCTGGGTGGGGATGATCTGTTGACACAACTACCCAGCAGACAAGAAAGAAAGAAAAAAAAAAGTGGGAGAGAAAGCCGTCAGCAGTCTTCCAGGCATTTCTTCACCAATACAATACGATGGGGTGCAAGAGAGGGCGCCATCCAAAAAAAGATGCCCAAAAGCTTTCAACCAATTATGGGACCTAACCTTACCTATTGTATACGAGGATAGGTACTGCAGAAAGGGAGTTACTTTGTTTTATTATCAACAATGGAATCCAGGCTAAGCAAAGCAGTCGTGGATTACCCAGTCATGTTGGTGGGATAAGTAACTTCTTCAAGCCTCCTTAACAAAGGTTTTATTTTCAATCTCAATGCAAGACGGCACCCTAAAAAGGTGCAGAAAAGCTTTCGAGTTACTTCATTTTACTGTCAACATTCATTCCATGTCCAGGGTTAGCAAATCATTCTGGTGGGTTCTTTGTCAAGCCCCTTTCAGCAAAGGTTTCTTGCGTTAATCTTGAGTTTTTCTTGGCAAGCTTTTTGCTCAGTATTTTGTGTGTGGATTGTAACTGATTCTGGATAACATGACTGCTACTGTTTAAGCAAGGTCATGAACTTTCCATTTTAACAATGTGTTTATGCAGAGAGGCAGCTGCAAGGCATGTGTTATTGATATAATGCAAACCTGTGAGTACTTGGAATATTAATAGTTTACATTATATCTAAGATTATATTAAATCAGTGCTGAATCTTGCCTGGTTGGTAAATATGTTCTTCTTATAAAATCTCGCCCTGATAAGTAAACAGGAAAGAATCAAAAAGATGGCTGCCTTTTAAATATTTCAGTTTTTAAAGAATATATTTTAGTAATGCTGGGTATTGGCAAGGACTTTACGAGACCCATCTCAATACATGGGTCAAGGTGTGATACATCGGGATATTTTGAGATACAATCTACAATAAAATCCGAAATTGACATGTTGCATTCACAGGGCTTGCCATCCACATTCAATACAGCAAACTCTACTACTCTCTACCCTCACATATCCTGGGGTCAGCAGGAGGTAATAGTCCCGGAGAGAGGGACTTTCCAAAAGGCCAGGAACTGTGATCCTAGGAGCAAATACTGGAAATGTGTTACTGCTATCAAAATGGAGGTGAAATAAATGACATCTTACCAAAAAAATAAAATAAATCTTGGGTTCTTGGAAAGGTTCTTGTGGTCAGTGAGAGCCATCTGATGCCTAATCAGCAACTTAGCAATCTGAAGGCTACTGGATGTGTGTGTGTGTGTGTGTGTGTGTGTGTGTGTGTGTGTGTGTGTGTGTGTGTGTGTGTGTGTGTGTGTGTGTGTGTGTGTGTGTGTGTGTGTGTGTGTGTGTGTATGTATGTATGTGTGTGTGTGTGTGTGTGTGTGTGTGGTGGTGATAGTATCGAGCATGTGGGTCGATAAAAGGCAATAGAAGGTAGTTTAACCCCTGATTTATCGGGGTAAATTGACCCAACAACACATTCTTCTGTTCGGCCATTGGTGAGGGCTGCAGGGGAGGATATTTATGAAAACAGACATTGGCATCATAAAAGTTCTTGATACAACACCAGCGTACACTGTTGGCGCTCGTGAAACTGCAAGTGAACAGCCCCACAGGCACATTGTACGTGTGTGTGTGTGTGTGTGTGTGTGTGTGTGTGTGTGTGTGTGTGTGTGTGTGTGTGCTGTGTTTGAGGGTGTGTGTGTGTGTGTGTGTGTCTGTGTGCACATTTAAACCAATTTTCCAGGACCTGACTCCTGCCGTGTGGTCTTGCCTTGACTCTTGATTGCTACAATCAGTTTTTTTCTTTCGCTAGACGGCCGCACAGCTTGCACACTCACAAACGCTCCACACACTTTGTTTGGCCTGTGAAAGGAATACATAGACAGAGGCCAGAGATGTTTCGAGAAAGGATTTGATTATGATTCCCACAAATGTTGGTGTCAAAAGTCAAGATAAGCAACACAAGGATGTGTGAAACGTTTGCAATTGACTTTGAAAGTACAGTATTGCCTTCAGCACACGTGGTGCTGGGTTTAGTTTGTTTTTTTTAGTTATTCGTCTTTTTTAAGATAAAGATAAATGTAATATGCTAAATGCTTGCAGTAGGAACAGTGAATGAGATGTGCTTAGATACAATGAGATACAATGAGATATTCCATAAAAACAAGTTGCCTTTTCCTATTTCTATAAATCCCTGTATCAATGGAATGTTAGAATATTCGATTTTTGTATCCTATTTACAAAATGGCGTCCTTAGTTTAAACTGATATAAATCACATAAAAGCAGTACAGCCTCACATTTCGGACAATGGAACCAGGTTAAGTTATTTTGCTTGAAACTTTTGCTCCAAAATTAATTAGTTGCTGATTAAGTGATATTCAATCAATCGACTAATGCAATAATGGAGTACTTGATACGGCTCTAATTGACAGCCTACAATTTAGATATATTTTGAAAGGAAGACGGCAAATGAAGCACTTGATATTCCATGTGGTAATTAAGATATTGAGGAAATTGGGAAATAGGCAGTTGGGATAGAGATTCAAATCCAAATACCTCAACCGCTCCACTTGTTCTCTTTGGTCCCTCCCCTATGGTCCCTCCCTGACACGCTCTACACCAGTCGTGCCAAAGTGAATGGACAGTCTCAACAGCCAATAAGAACAGAGAACCTGATCCTCGCTCTGATTGGTCAAAGTGTACAGCTCATGTTAACTTTGACAAATCAGAAATCACATACCCCAGCTTTAATACATGCAGAACACAATGACTGGGCTCTATTCTGGGTGTAAGCTGTCTTCAGGGCCTTGGGATTTGTCAACATAAAATATAAAATGTCTCCTCTATTGTCTGGAACAGATAGAGAAAAGGTTTTGCTGTATGTAGGGATCAGGTTTTACCATATAGTCACTGTATTGTAAAGCTGCACAGCACTTTCTACTCATTGGAGAGAAAACAAATGTGGGGGGAAAAGATGGGGAAAGGGGGATTTTTTTCGACAGCATTCAAGGATGACAGATTTCCATTGGATCAGAGTGTATTTACCGAGGGCTAGGAACAGTTACTGCTGCTATAGCCAAGAAGAGTGAATATCCGGCACAACATGGCTGATTTATGTCTCAGTAGTACTGTGTGTGCTATCAATGCATGTTCTCAAATACTGACATCAGTTGCTTCCGTCGCCATGACAACCATGATTCATTTTCTTTTTTTCTTCTTTTCTTTTCTTTCTTTGTATTGCTCTTTTCATATTTCCTTGCAATGGAATGGGATGCAGTGAAAAGCAGCAGCTGTCAATCAACCATGGGGCGTTTTTTGATGATGAATGATGTGTTTTTTTTTCCACTATAAAATCACAGTGATTGGCCTAACATGGGGAAGTATTTGAAGTAGAAATGAATGTCAGAAATCGTTGTCCTTTTGACAGACTAAAACGGTTTTTAATGGAATACATGTGTAGAGTATGTGAAACTAACACACACCCCCAGGGCCGCCGCTCCCTATACGCAGGGTATGCAGAGTGCATAGGGCACCAAGTTCCTGGGGGGCCCCAAAAACATTTTTTTTATATAGGCCTATATATTTTTTTTTTATGAAAAAGGAAAAATATATGATCCGGGGGCACCCCAACATTGAGGTTTTTAAAAAAACTTCATGATGATCATTACATTACAAAAAATATATAAATTAGTTATGAACAGGCCCATTGTTGTTTTGTCTTAATTGTGCAACCTATCCAGGGGTGGATTACTGCACAGGCATACCAGGCACAGGCCCAGGGGCCCAAGGGCTCAGGGGGGCCCTTAGCCAGAGATACTGACAGTAACTTTTCATGTTGCATAGTCAAAGAGCTCTGTCACTGATGTCAATAACAGGGTCCAAAAAGGAATAGCCTAAATATAAGTATACTCATCAGAATGTAACAAGATATAATCATCATGGGCCCCTCAACTAGTAGGGGAGAAATACAAAGGCAAGTTAAAAACAACAGCATTACTAGCTCTGTGTAAGGGGCTCCATGAGGGGCCTTGAAGGCCCCTTCACACATACACAAATAAGCTTTCTATGTGTGAATTCTAAATTGTTCATAAAAGTAGCTATCCACCATTTATCTGTTGAAATGGGCCCCTCCATCATAGAACATGGATCTGCAGACCAATCTACTTAACTGTTTTTACAGTTGCAGAGTAAAGAGTGCTGCCTGTTTAAGAAAAATCTGAAAAATAATGTTCCTTCTGCATCTCAGGAGTTGATATAGCATCTAAAATTTCCTCTCAAAGTGCACCAGATTGATGCATTTTACTTTAAAAAGGTAAAAAAAAAAACCCAACAGGGTCCCTCCAACAATATCCCAAAATCCTATGGGAAACACTGACTTCCTTAATATGTTTTTGCCATTAATTGTATGTATCTGTATGGAAATATCAGTGTACCTGACTGGATATTTACGAGTGGGGGGCCCTTTAAGAGTGTTTGCTCAGGGGTGCATTATCTCATGGCAGTTAGTAGGATACGAGGCAACTTTTTTCACAAGTTAAGCTGTTCTTTCTATTAGTAAATGCTGTTTGCAAAAACTCATCACTGCAGCGAATGTGCCAAAAAGTAGTCGCAGAGATCTTGCAAGGGCAAAACATTTCCGCCTGCGCCCTACGGGTGCGAGCATCTTGGTGTTTTTTTTTATGTTGGGGGGGGGGGGGGGGCACCACTGACAATTTAAGCTTAGGGCCAAAAGCTTAGCAGCGGCCCTGCACACCCCGTGCTCACAAAAGGAAGTGTCAATCCTTGCCTATAAGTGAAAGTGTCTTAATAATAGAGCTACAATTATCCGTGAGATGTTTCCCCCCCGTTTTTCCATTGACTTTTTGAAGGACAGATCACACGATCAGGAGCGTGCTAAGGTGTATTTTACAGTCTTAATATAGCAAAACCGTTCATGATATGCCGCTAATATTAAAGACACCCTATATCAGAGTTTGCAAATGGGTAAAAAAAAAAAAGGAATTATTCCAAAATGTCAATCAGTATTTCACTCAGTTTGCAACATCTTACCCCCCTGGCATTCATTTTTTAGCTCATAATTGTGTTCCAGTGCTGAAAATTGACTCCTATTAGAAAAACAAAAAAACAACAAAGCACAAAAACTCCTTAAAAAAAAGGACCTCATACATTGTTATTTCGCCTAGGGCCACCTTTTTGACTGGTCCCAATTTGATTACTTGACTTGTGTTTGCAAGTCTGCTGTCTGCTGTGTAATAGAGTGATTTAAATTAAGGACATTTTCGAAACAGCCAAGCTTGAATCTGTATTTTCTTCGCAGCAGTTTTTCAGCTGTCTAATGGCATATCTATTATTTATTAAATTATCGAGCGTGAAGTGCTGCTGTTAAGTTCATCACTAGCCTGACCTCAGTTGAACTGGCAACATGGTCGATCGATAAGTGACAGCTGGCCTCCGTTTGACACAGACATCATGTCACAGGCGGAGAATGCGCCCCCCCGGAGAAAGCTACGGACACAATGGATGTGCCAGCTTTAAAGCAACAGTGCGTAGCTTTTTTATATTAATGACTGTCCGTTACATTCCAGCCAGTTGACACAAAGTTAATTAAACCTATCAGCTCCACAAAACTCTATCTGTATTTATCAGTATGGCAGCGTTTAAAAACTAGTGCCCGACTCTGGCGCAGGAGCTCAAGAAGCGCCCAATAAATGTTTCAGTTGTTGATTATATGGCTAAGAAAAAACCTGGACATACAACAGAAGGTATAAAATCCAATGTGCGATCACCAAAGGCTTACCTCCTTTAGATGCGTAAGCAATGTTATTGTAATTACTTCAAATTACTCATGGGGGTGACACTGACAAGTTACGCACTATAGCTTTAAACGTGCCTATTCAAAGTATAAAGAACCATTTCTGTATTCTTGCAATTTCTCATTCAAACCAGTCTGTTAATATGCTAATGGCTACATATGATGACAGTAAGAAACAAAAGGAAGTATTACATGGGGTACAGTCAGATTTTGAGCTTGTCACAACCCTACTGGAAATTGCACTGCCTGCTCAAGCATTGACAAAGTGTCTGTCTGCTGTCTTGTGGACACGCACACACACACACACACACACACACACACACACACACACACACACACACACACACAATGACGTTGAGAGGCAGAGAATATAAATGCTAATTCTAATGTACATTATGTTTCCCCAGGATTAAGAGGTGGCCCACTGACTGAGTGCGGTGCCCCCGGGGGATTTGTATGACAATATAAACTTCATAAAACTCCCAAGGAGGAGAAATAATCCTTGTCAGCTCTACACACTGGAGAGCGCGGGGTGCCAATTCGTAGCTGCAAGCCGATGTGTGTGTGTGTGTTTATGTCACTATGGCTGGTTTTCCCCAAATAATAATCAAGAAAACAAAAAAGTTAAGTGAAGTGCGTGCAATATTTTGGGATCAGTTTGACAAAGCAAAACGTTTTACTTTGACAGACTGGATGTTTTTAATCCGGGCTGAGTTGCAGCACAGTATTACAAATGACATGAGTTTTGTATTTATAAGCTCTTAACTGAGTTGATAGCAGATGTATCCAATCATGAAATATGGTCTTCACACTAATCCTTAAAAAATACTGTTTTTATTTAGAGTTTGGAAACTGTCAGTGAAAGCATGATTGTTTGTGTGTGTGTGTGTGTGTGTGTGTGTGTGTGTGTGTGTGTGTGTGTGTGTGTGTGTGTGTGTGTGTGTGTGTGTGTGTGTGTGTTTATTTTCAAATGCATTGTCCCATGTGTGTGATTTTTGTCAAGGCCACTCAAGAAATTGTGGGATTTTTGTGTTAGCTGTGACAGCCCAGACAAGTCCCTCTGCCTCAAAACATTATTTTTTCACTAGGTGTTGTATGTCCAAGACCACTGTCAAAAAAACAGTCTTTGCTCCACGTATATTAGTTTTATTTTGTGCGTGTGCATGTTTGTGTGTGTGTGTGTGGGGGAGGGGGGGTACGTGTAGTGTGTGTGTGTGTGTGTGTTTGATTCATCTGCACATGCTGTTGTCACAAAAAGTACTGCATTTCTCCCCTTCTTTTCATCCCTGTAATACATTTAAAATCCTTGTTCGCTTAACCTTTAGCGGGCCAATAATTAAAGTCCTTTAAATGTACCACTCTCGTTGAGTACACAGGTCATTTTAAAAGATTACACACATTTCTCTACAATTTCTACAATTTTCTACAACATTGACTGGCAGGAAAGATGATTAAATTCTACGTTCCTTGGTTCCTTGAGTGTGTTTGATTTAGGTTTACCTTTGACTTTGGTGGAGACAAAGTATAGGCTTAAGAAAAGAAAAAAAATTGTACCCTTAGACACTTATAAACCGTTCAGTAAGGCAAGGCAAGGCAAGGCAATTTTATTTATAGAGCACATTTCAGGCACAGGGCCACTCAAGGTGCTTCACAGGGTTAAAATCAAATAAAGAATACAAATACAAAAAAAAGGAACAAATTTAAAACATGGATAAAAATACAACATTTAAATAAAAGAATTAAAACATTTTACAAAAAAAAAAAAAATGAAAAAAGTACAGGTTAAAGGGAAACAAGAACGTTTTGAGACCCGATTTAAAAGAGCTGAGAGTCTCAGCGGACCTCAGACTCTCTGGCAGTCCGTTCCAGATATTGGGTGCATAAACGCTGAATGCCGCCTCTCCCTGTTTAGTCCTAGCTCTGGGGACTTTTAAAAGACCTGTCCCAGACGACCTAAGGGCTCTGGGCGGCTCATGACGTATCAGCAGATCAGTAATATATTTTGGCCCTAAACCATTTAAGGCTTTGTAGACCATCATCAATATTTTAAAATCAATTCTTTGAGTGACAGGAAGCCAGTGCAAAAACCTAAGAACTGGGGTAATGTGATCTACTTTTTTGGTCCTAGTGAGGACTCGAGCAGCAGCGTTCTGAATTAGCTGAAGCTGTCTGATTGATTTTTTAGGAAGGCCTGCAAAGACACTATTACAGTAGTCAAGTCTACTAAAAATAAATGCATGGACAAGTTTTTCTAAGTCCTGCTGAGATATTAGCCCTTTAATTCTCGATACATTTTTAAGGTGGTAGTAGGCTGACTTAGTAATTGATTTAATGTGTTTTTTGAAATTCAAGTCGGAATCTATCACTACTCCAAGATTTCTAGCTTGGTGTAACAGATTTAAGCTGTGCGCCGACTTTTGATTGTTCATCCCTGGCACGAAAGACAATTACTTCAGTTTTGTCGCTGTTTAATTGAAGAAAGTTTTGGCACATCCAGTCAATGATTTGTTCAATGCATTTACTTAGTGCTTGAATCGGACTGTAGTCTCCTGGTGATATGGTTATGTAAATGTGTGTGTCGTCTGCATAATTATGGTAGCATAATTTGTTTTTGTTCATAATCTGAGCTAGCGGTAGCATGTATATGTTAAACAGAAGAGGCCCAAGAATGGAACCCTGGGGGACCCCGCATGTAATATGTGTTCGCTCGGATGTGAAATTGCCTATTGACACATAGTAGTCTCTTTCCTTTAAGTATGATTCAAACCAGTTTAGCACAGTTCCAGAGAGTCCAACCCAGTTTGCAAGTCAATCTAGCAATATGCTGTGGTCAACTGTGTTGAACGCAGCACTGAGATCCAATAAAACTAATACAGAGCTTTTGCCACTGTCTGTGTTTAAGTGGATGTCATTGAGGACCTTAACCAGAGCAGTCTCAGTGCTGTGGTGTTGTCGAAAACCTGACTGAAAGATAACAAAGCAGTTATTCATTGCTAAGTAGTTATTTAGCTGATGATGAACAGCTTTTTCAATGATCTTGCTTAAAAATGGTAGGTTGGATATCGGCCTATAATTGTTCATGAGTGATGTATCTAGATTTTTCTTTTTTAGGAGTGGCTTGATGACAGCTGTTTTCAGGGCCTGTGGGAATACACCAGTGCGAAGGGACATATTGACAATTTCTAGGACATCTGAGGCCATACAGCTAAAAACAGTTTCAAAGAAGCCTGTGGGCAGAATGTCAAGGCAACAGGAGGAGGAGTTCAGGTGTTGTATAATGTCATCCATATGCCAAATCAGTAATAAATATGCCGTGCTGTTGCAGCTTACTTCTTTGCCTGCACTTGCCTTGTCTACTTCCACCTACATTACTGACTGCCTTCATTTCCCAGGAAGACTTTCAACAACCACCAGCTAAACGGGGGTGTGTGTGTGTGTGTGTGTGTGTGTGTGTGTGTGTGTGTGTGTGTGTGTGTGTGTGTGTGTGTAGCCCATTGCTTTCAATAAACGAGGGGGATGAATGCAATCATAAATCGCTTTCCCAAAAGTGTAATCTTTCAACTGAGAGTTATGTATGTAGTCAAAGGGGGAGCAATAGTTATTGGAGGACATGTAATGACAAGGTATCTTCCAGCAAAGGCTCTGAGAGCGCTCCAGCATCAACTATGACTGGCTGTTTCTCCAGCATGATTTGAGCTACCTGGCCAAAACATAAAAGGTTTTTCTTACACACACAGAGACACGCAGACACACACACACATGGAGACACGGACACACACAAGGTGTATCCCATTCCTGAGGCCGCAGCCTACGAAGGCTGCATTTGAAGACCTATTGCGTAGCGGCGCGCAAAGGCTTGTCCCATTTACAAGGCTCCTTCGTATGCGGCTGAGAAATGCAGCCTTCGTTTCACGGTTTTGAAGGCTGCAACAGATGTATCCTTTGCAGCCCAACATATCCCATTCATTGCGCTTTTATCAGAGATGGCATAAAATAAAATAAAAAATAACAAAACAGCAACGTGTTGCTCCATCGTCTTAACTTTTATCTTCCTTTCTTTTTTTCTTGTACTTTTTTTTCTTTTCGTCTGGTAGGCAACTTCTTTTTCTTTTTTCCTCCGTTGACAAGGCTGTTTCCGTTGGCAGCAATCAGGGTACTAGGCAGCACAGGAGCGGCGAGTCGTCACGCAAGGTAACGGCTTGTTAGGCAAACCGGAAATGCTCGTAAACCGAGACCTGCGGAGACCGTCTCAATTAACAACGCTTGTTCGGCCTTCGAATCGGCCTTCACAGGCTATGGTCTTCATAGACCGCGTAGACCGCGTCCTTAGAAGGATGCGGCCCCTCGATTGAGACACGGCTATAGACAGACAGACAAACACACACACACACACACACACCCACACACACACACACACACACATGCTGACACATACACACAGACAGACAGAAACACACATACATACATGCTGACACACACCTATTCACACACACACACACACACACACACACACACACACACACACGAGACAAGGACCCACAGACAGACAGAGAGACAGACACACACACATGGAGACACGGACACACAGACAGACATGCAGACAGACACATGCTGACACAAACACACACACACCATTCTGACACGCACATGGTCACACACACACACACACACACACACACAGTGTTTTAATCACTGTGAATAAAACTTTTGAAAACCCAACAAAAGTGTCTTTAATAGAAGACCTGCTCTGTATTATTAAACCCAATACCTCTGATAATCAAACCAACATTTTACATAACATCCACATTATAATTTTACATAAATATACCTCTGGGGAAATGCTAAACCAATCTCTTCATGAATACTACATAAAAGCTGCAGTGTTTCATTTTAATTTAATTTAATCGTGGGTGGTTGATTTTCTGAGTCAGCACGTTATTCTTGGTGAGAATGAGGCAGGAAGTATTGGTGGTATTGTAGCTGTTTTACATCACTTCAATTTTCTTCAAGTTTTGACTAAAATAATTTACAATGGAGCACCCGTAGCCCGTAGCTCAGTGGGTAGGGCTCACCCCCCCCCCCCTTTGCCACATTTCAAATTACAATAAGCTGTCAGTCACATTATTATTGTGTAGAAGCCACACATTGTGTTTACCTTGAATTGATTTATAATTGAATTTTTTTTTATATTTCTAATTCAGGACTCCGTATGTTGTCGAACAATCTGCTACCAACAGCTGTACATAACAGATGTAAGCGATTGCAACTGCTTATGGAGGGTGTTAAACAGTAAACACTCCTGTACATTATAATTATTCAAAGATGTTGCACTTGTTGCCTTACTGATATGAGCATTATTTTAGAAATTTTGATCTTAGGTTACGATTTTTTTTTTGTTTTAATTTTTTCTTGCTGTCGATCTTACATCTTTCTCTGGGAGAACTTGGGAGGCGCGCACACACACACACAGACACACACACAGACACATACACACACACACACACACACACACACACACACACACACACACACACACACACACACACACACACACACACACACCCACCCACACTCACGTCTCTGCTGTAAAAATAATACTTTAACGTCATGCGAGAGAGAAAACCTGACATTTCATTATTATTATGTCCAATATGTTCTTGTCACATGTGGATAAAGGGCCAGTGTTTAGAGACAAAAGGATTTCTGCACCATTCTCTGTGATAGCCAAGTAAAGTCCGTTTGTGTTATTAATCACCACACAACAAGTTGAATTGAAAATAAATCCACTGCGGTGAATTGATCCCGGGGACTACGGACATATTATCCCACAACACAATGTTGTTAGTCTTTCTGCTGGATGAATAATTGTCATGTCGGACAATGTGTCAACAATGTCACTATGAAATGACAAGGAGTAGAGAGAGAGGGACGTATGTGTGTATGTGTGTTTGAGAGAGAGAGAGAGACATGGAGAGAGAGAGAGAGAGAGTGCTTGAAGGCATCATACCAGCCATCAGGGAAATGAAAGAAAAAGAAAAAAGTATGCACATGCCATGTAACAACCAATATGCCCTTAGAGTCCTCTGCTGTCAAGCAAGTACAGACAACTAGCCCTAGACACATTGCCAGGTGTTTTTTTTCTCTCTCTCTCTCTCTCTCTCTCTCTCTCTCTCTCTCTCTCCTCTCTCTCTCTCTCTTTCAACAGACATATTGGGTAGTGTAATACAAGAGGGCCATCCAGGGATGTATTGAAACTGACAGCTTTTCTGAAAAGCTATTTTCAAATGTATTTCCATGACAAGCATTTATTGCGGAAAACCATCATGTGCTGTTGCCTCTGACGGCCTCACATGTTACACCTGAGAAAAAACAATCTTAGTGGACAGCGGAGTATTGATCGAAAAAAAAAATGCAGGCAAAGTCCCTGGCAATGGGCATTAATCATACTTTGGATAACTAGACGCCATGTTTTAGTTTGGTTGATAAATAGAAATAGACATGTGCTCTGTCACCCGGCCTTCAGTTATGACAGACTTGAAAATGCTGCTAGGATAAAACAGGGCAAAAAATCTAGTGTATGTGTAATCATCCTGGCTGATTTAAAGGTGCTACGATGACCTTTCAGTTTATGTTAATTGTAGCGCCCCCTTTGGACAAAGGTGGTAGTGTTTTTACTACGCCAGCTGTAGTTTTTGGGTGAGCGTACCCCATGACAAAGGCATTTAAAAACCATATCAAAATAGCCTTCTTTGCACTGATGGTCTCGTTTGCTGTTACAAAAATTAGACAGTTTCAGAAATATTGCAACGTTCCTCGTAGCTACTTTAAACATTGTTCCAGTATGAAATAACATAGGTTTAGTCCACCTTACATCATTTGTGTGTGTAACTTTGAACCAGTGCCACTGAGGATATCTTTGAGAGACGCAGAAAGTAAAAGATCAAAGCAATTTGGATTGATCAAGTGGAGCCCTTGAGCATCTTGAGCCCTGGAATCTTTTACATTTTGATGTCTTGCGGAAGTCATATAAAATATTAGGATAAATTGCCCGTCACATTGAAGATCAATGTGTGTGCGATTTGCATTTGCTTTGATACTGGAACAATGGCAAAAGTAGCATTATACTTAGAAGACATAAAAAGCCACTGGAGAAGGCTCATTCTGGAATAGTCCAATGTTCAATTTAAAATTGTGCTTGAATATGTCAGATACAAAATAATTCCTCCATGTTTTAACCCTTGTGTGGTGTTCGGGTCTTTTATTTTGGTTATTGTTATTTTACCTTCATTGTTTACCTACTGAATGCACTATGTACAGCAATTTGGACAGTGCAAACTGTCATAAATGTGCTTTTATAAATACATTTTACTTACTTACTTACTTATAACTCACCTAGGCCCTTTGGCACAAATCACCCCAATCCCAGAAATTTGGATAATAAGCATGATGCAGCAATTTAGGGCTGACATCGTGCTAACTGTATAGACTCAAAATGTAGCATACCAAAGCACTAAAACATGTGTCAAATGTTTTCAAACTTGTCTATAAGTGTTCAGACACAATAATTAAAAAACCTTGATCATGGAAATTTTACTTTGAAAGGCAAAACACAGTTTTTTGAGCTTAAATGTGCTTATATCTTATTCCTTGTGTCTCCCTTCTTTACAGGATGAGTCAAATGGATGGCTCTTCTTAAATATGTGGTCACATTTCCAATTTCTTCCACGGTTTTCTGGAAACAAGGAGTGGCACAACTTCCAAAATGCACAACTTGAGCCACTCTCCCCTATAAACTTGTCAAGTTCAATTATCTTAAAAAAAAAAGGAGGTGGGTGTTTGAAACTAAATTAAATACTGCAAATATTGGTTTAGAAAGAAAAAGCAAGTTGCTACACGCTCCCTCAGGTACAGATCATGGGCATTACAGGCACACTAACACTTTGCTACCATGTCTTCCACCTGGCAAGACTTGCTCACAACTGGGCATAGGTGGCACCCCCCTTCTGACACTAATAACAGTCCAAGAGGGAAGGGGAAGGTGAGATCCAGCTGAAAACTAGCCAGACAGAGAAGACAGCTGGGGCCTATTTGGCAATGCTCTACTCACTGGGAAGTTCACACATGGCACAGCTTACACAGGTGCAACTCAAGAAATAGAAGGTATCATATATTCTAGATTCATTACACAAAGTGAAATATGTCAGTTCATTATTTTTTTAACATATTGTGATTATGGCTTTTAAAGCAGCTCAAGGAATAAAAATAAATACATCCATAATCTCAACATATGATTATATATCACATAAAACTAATACAAAATATACAGAAATGTGGACCATCTGAAACATGTGTTTATTTGTGATTAATTTCACTTAATGTGTAATGCATCTAGACTATATTAAAGTTTCACTTTTTGAATTAAATTGCGGGAACATTTTGTTTTACTTTTCATTGATATTCAAATGTATTAGATGCACCTTTATACAGGACTCTGGGTTAAAGGCAAACGCAATGTTGCGTATGCTGCTATTCTGACCGCAGTCGTATACAGAAGAAGCCTAACAGGCGAAGAGTGTGTTGAAAAGTGTTGCATGATTGCTGTACATGGCACTATATATTCATAGATGTCCTAGCACACATACATCTTTTCTGTATTCTACACTTTAATAGACTCTTCTGATTCCTGTCATTATTTCTTCTAAGTTAATTTAGCTTTTTGCTTTGTGTGCGGTTGCGTTTGCCATTTTTTTATCCACTGCCAGAGTGCATACGGCAAGAACGTGGAACTCATTTAAAATGCAACATTTCCTTTGGAACCATTTGTATCTAATTTTGTACAATTTCGCACACAAAAAATATTCACGCAGTACCAGCCGCCACATCCTATGGCTTTCTCTGTGTCATTTGTATTCTACTGCTGTATGCCACTAAATAGCCCAGGCTTGATAGACTTGATTCACAATATAATGTCAATCATACATTCTGGACGCTCCCATCAACAGGCTTCTTAAGGTATTGGCCATATGTTTTATTCATACAGACTTTCAAATTTTCTTTTTCTTTGGAGTTCTTACTGCAAAAAGAAATACTGCAGTTAGAATTGAAAAAAAAATATTATAGCATTTTTTGGCCTGAACAAAAGCATTTCTAAGATGGATGTGTTTGTTCACTTCTTATCTGTGTAATTAGATTCATTAGGCTAATTAAACAGACTGTCTGCTGAGCATGATGCTTTGAATAGCAAAAAAGGATGAAACCTCGTCCAAGTCTTTCAAGGACTGACGGTTGATTCAGACTCAGGGCACTTTCAGTGGTTAATGCTATATACTCTGTATTTCCAATGTCATGCTGATTTAGTTATGATTTAACATAGTAAGGATACTCCATTGAACATGCTATCATAAGTAGCGAAAAATAGTGCATATTTTTTTTTCCATTTTTCCAACCATTTAGAAACAGCCTTTTGACAACGTGTGAAAGTCTTTAAGCTATGACTAACAAGATCTAATTGAGACATGTAGTAGTATAATTAAAATATAGGCATGCATGTAGAAATCCAAGGTGTTTGTCCCTTTGCAACGTTAAATATAGCTGGACCCATTAGTTATTATTTGTAACCCTTTCTCATCAAAATTACGTTCCCAGAGGACTATTCGGCATTCTCAATTACGTTTGACCATTTACGTATTTTGTCCGTGATTACGTTTTTATGAACATATTCGGCATTCTCAATTACGTTTGACTGAAAAACGTATTTTGTCCGAAATTACGTTTTTATGAACATATCGCAAACAAGTTCGTTCTCAGCCTAGAGCTGTTCAGGATGCTCAATTACGTTTGGCTACAAAACGTATTGATTACGTTTTAATAAACATATCGCATACATTCGTTCTCAGCCTATTTTTTGCCATTTATTTACCTCTAGGATTATGTTTGGTTGAAGTGTGCATTGTCTGGTCGGCTGCCTGAACTACAGCGCTGCAGGAAATTAATATGTTCCATAGATATGTTCACATGTTTCTTCATTCATTCATTCAAACAGGAAATCGACGTTCCGACATGGCCACGCCCCCTTTGGGTGGAAAACAAAGCGATTTTGACTATAATGCAAAAAATTGCGGTCCAAAACAGCACAAAAAGAAAACGATCAGAGGTAAATAAGTTACAATTTGACCGACAGACACAATGTTAAGATCCTTTACAACTACTCTGCCAGCTAGATAACGTTAAACTAGACTACGGAACTACACAGGGCTGCAGGGAAAATAGGGTGACGTCAGACGCACGCCCCTCTACAAACCAATCAGTATCGAGGAATGCTAAACGAGCCTATCGGCAGCCCTGAGCTAAAAAGATTTCTAGCGAGACCTATGTACTTTATTTTCATAATCTTGATATTGCGAATTCATATGATCTGTCTGAAGTCTGATAGGCTAATTCTCAAGAAATGTTCGGTACACAAATAGGCTACGTGCCAAGCTGTTGATCAACTGGACACAATCAAAGATAGCACACACACACACAGCTGACAAGAGCGCTCCCTCCCTCCCTCCACCCGCCGCCGAGTTTTTTTTCCCAGAGCAAATTTTTGAAGTCAAGGGTTATCATGGTGACACAAATACGTCACACTTCAGCTAGTAAGTGCATAAACATATGTTTTGAAAACATATCTAGCGAGAAATACATCAGAATATCATTATATTCGGTAATTGGGAGTATCTGATCTCTATTTGGTTAGTTTGCTGACGTATTTACCACCGTTGCTATGTAATCCTACATTTCCCATCATCCTTTTTAGGGCTGGGTGGACCCGTTCGACTCCTATCAGAGTGTCTGCCGATTCAGGGCGCATTCCATTTACAATTCAGGGCCTCCGCCGTAAAACCACAAGTCAGACATGTTCACACGGCTGACACTTCCGTTCTGCCCCATCATAATAAAAAAACTTAACAGGAAGTAGGTTACATTATTCCCCTCCTCCGAAACGTCCCCGTTTCCACACAGAAACATCATAAGGGCCCTTAGGAATAATGGAACCACTTACAGAAACATGCTGCACTACCAAAAAATTAATAAAATAACTTGAATTGAACACATTCTTTATAGGCCTACCCTAAACCTTAAAGCATGTAGGCTAGGGAAACTATTTCTGTAAGAAAAATGTGTTTTATAGCCTTTGTGGTTGTATAATTTAAAGTTTCTGATCAAATATGTGGCGGATTATACATGAAATTATAAAACAATTAAATGTACAGTTTAAAATTTCATTGAATAGGCTTCTTGAACTTACTAAAGCAGTACTCTACAATGCGTGTGTGTGTGTGTGTGTGTGTGTGTGTGCGTGCGTGCGTGCGTGCGTGTGTCACATCTTGTAGCCTACCCTGACAGGGATTTGGTTGTTTTCTTTTAGTTAATGATATTAAATGTTGCTATAAATTGTGCATAGCCTACACATAATATAAAACTAGGTGCATATTGAATGTGAATCCTGCAACTGAAAGTATTTGGAAGGAGTAGGCCAGTTACTCAAATGGGAGTAGTTTAAAGATTGCTTTATTCATGATTTTGACCTTAAAAAGGTAGAATTTTAGGCAGTCTTATGAACAGTGCTTAATCAGTGTTTGCGGTGTGGTGTGGCAGTGTTTATTATTTTCTGCATATGCAGTTGACTCAGTATATTGTCCCCTGTCTTAATGGTAAGTGGTCTTGACGGCGGTTTGTCCACCACACACTTGGCATGATATACAGGTGAAATTTGAATATCGTGCAAAAGTTCATTTATTTCAGTAATTCAACTTTATAGGTGAAAATAATATCTTATACAGACTCATTACATACAAAGTGAGATATGTGAAGCCTTTATTTTTTATAATTGTGATTATTATGGCTTACAGTTTATAAAAACCCCAAATTCAAAATCTCAGAAAATTAGAATATTACATAAAATCAATAAAAAAAGGATTTTAAATACAGAACTGTCGGCCCTCTAGAAAGTATAATCATGCATATGTACTAAGTACTTGGTTTGGGCCCCTTTTGCATGAATTATTGCCTAAATATTGCCTCTATATGTTGTGAGTGTATTATTGTGAGTGAACATGTAACTTGTTGCTGCCTCTTGGCCAGGACTCCCTTGAAAAAGAGGTTTTTAATCTCAATGGGACTTTCCTGGTTAAATAAAGGTTAAAAAAAAAAAAAAAAAAAAAAAAAAAAAAAAAAAAAAAAGCGTGGCATGGATGCTATCAGTCTGTGGCACTGCTGAGGTGCTATGGAAGCCCCTGGGTTGCTTTGATGTGGCCTTCAGCTCCTCTGTATCGTTGGGTCTGGTGTGTATCATCTTCCTCTTGACAATAGTCCATAGTTTCTCTATGGAGTTCAGGTCAGGAGAGTTGTCTGGCCATTCATGCAGAGTAATACCATGGTCAGTCAACCAGTTACCAGTGGTTTATGGTACCGTGGGCAGGTGCCAAGTCTAGCTGGAAATGGAAATTGTCATCTCCATAAAGCTTGTCAACAGACAGAAGCATGAAGTGCTCCAAAATCTTCTGGTAGATGGCTGTGGTGACTTTGGACTTGATAACACAGTGGACCAACAGCAGCGGATGACATGATACCTCAAATCATCACTGATCCAAATTAAATGTTGCGTTTCATTTGGAAATCAAGGTTCCACAGTCTAGAGGAAGAGTGGAGGGGCACAACATCCAAGGGGCTTGAAGACCACTGTCAAGTTTCAACAGTCAGTGATGATTTGAGGCACCATGTCATCTGATGGTGTTGGTCCACTGTGTTATCAAGTCCAAAGTCACCACCAGCTGTCTACCAGGAGATTTTAGAGCACTTCATGCTTCTGTCTGTTGACAAGCTTTATGGAGATGCTGAATTACTTTTTCCAGCAAGACTTGACACCTGTCCACAGTGCCAAAACCACAAGTAACTGGTTGACTGACCATGGTATTACTGTGTTGATTGGCCAGACAACTCTCCTGACCTGAACCCAATAGAGAAACTATGGACTATTGTCAAGAGGAAGATGATACACACCAGACCCAACAATACAGAGGAGCTGAAGGCCACTATCAAAGCAACCTGGGCTTCCATAACACCTCAGCAGTGCCACAGACAGATAGCATCCTTTGGAAGCGCATTGTGAAGCGCCTTGTGACCCTGGTCTGTGAAGGGCGCTATATAAATAAAAGCTTACTTACTTACTTACTTACTTACATCCATGCCACACCGCATTTAGGCAATAATTTGTGCAAAGGGGGCCCAAACCAAGTACTTAGTACATATGCATGATTATACTTTATAGAGGGCCGACATTTTTGTATTTAAAATCCTTTTTTTATTGATTTTATGTAATATTCAAATTTTCTGAGATTTAGAATTTGGGGTTTTCATAAGCTGTAAGCCATAATAATCACAATTATAACAAATAAAGGCTTGAAATATCTCACTTTGAATGTAATGAGTCTATATAATATATTAGTTTCACCATTTAGGTTGAATTACTGAAATAAATGAACTTTTGCACGATATTCTAATTTTTCGAGTTTCACCTGTATTGATAAGAGATTTATTCTTGTTCTTTTCATACGGGCAGCGACATTCCACGTATGTATCGCGCTGGACCTGTGGTGTAGCATTGGGCGAGGAAGCCTTGACAGCGCCCTGATTTAATCTGCAAGGTTAAGATCCCTCTATAACAGTTTTTCCAATGACTCTAGCCTATTTTGTTCAAACTGCCTTTGTATTTCACATCCCTCAATTAGCACCTGTCACTTTCACATGGGCCTATTTTAAATAAATATTCAGATGATTCAGCAGATGCAAGGTGTGTCAGTTCTGTGTGCAGTTCACAGGACAGTTTACAGGGACAGGGAACAGGTGGACAGTAGTGTTCGGGCATGGTAGGAGCTACACACCTCTTAAATTTAACCAAGGTTGAGAGATGGATATGGATTTTGGGAGGACCAGGAGGACTAGGCTAAATCTCCATTCTGGGAGAAGAGGTTGAGTTGATGGAGGGCTACAGAAACCTGGGCATTTAATTAAACAACAGACTGCATGAAGGGACAGCGCAGACTCTACTTCATGAGCAAATCCTTATTAACCTGTTACTAAGCCCAGTTGGTTGTGGAGAGAATGATAATGCACAAGCTGCTGAAGATGATGGACAGCATCACCTTCAGCTATTTGACCACTACAGAAAGTCATTCCTGATACAATCCACAATAACTGCTACTACAATGCCACACTTTCCCTATGGCAATAAATAAAGTACATTATCCATCTATAAGTCCATCCATCCATGCAGGTATATTTAAACAACGCCTATGCATATGGGTTCTGTATTATAATCTCTGAAGGACACACCTTTTGGTTTACTATTTCCACAAGAAAACAAATGAGCAAACAAAAAGCTTAATTTTCCATATTGGGCCTTCAAATTGATCATAAAATCAACCTTGCGGTAAAGAACACCAACTGAATACATTGCTGGAAAGGTGCTAATGTTGAGAGTGTGAAGATTGTACAATTTTACATTTAAACACACCTACAATTCACCACCATGCTTTTGATTAGATTTAATTTATTTGCACAATAAAAACAACAAAGAACATTGGCCACAGAAATATAAAATATAAAACATTTTTTAAAAGGCAACATATTGTGCAGGTGAGATATATATATATAAAAAAGTTGTGAATGATATCTTACTTCAAAGATCATTTAATGTAAAATACTGAAGAAAATAGAAGTAATTTAATCCACAAGGTTATACAGAGGTAAAAAGACAAGCAAAGTGGGTATATGGTTGTAGTTGTCCTGCTTATTTAACTGTAAAGGCCGCCTACAACTCCTTATTCGTGATAACCATCAAACTACATCGTGCACATTTACTGAGTGACGATTGTGTTGCATTTCTCACAAACAACAATGATCATCTCACAACGATTTATGCTCTTCGTAGCTCAGGGCTGCCGCTATAGGCTCGTTTCGCGTCACGTGACATTCCTCGACATTGATTGGTTTGTAGAGGGGCGTGCGTCTGACGTCACCCTTCCTCAGGTCGGCAATACGTCATCTAGACAGAACTCTCGTGGCAGTACTCAAAGACAGCGCGATCATTCAAAATAAGCGTTATAGCTCAAATCTGCAATGTCCTGAGCTGTTTTGTGGTTTACAAAGTAAAAAACAAACATCATGGTTTTATTCCTTTGCCATGCCCCCAAAAATTCCCCTAAAGAAGGGCTGTATGACAGCAGGAAGCTCCCGGCTGCGCTCTGCATTCAGTGGGAGTTTGCTATCGTAACGAACAATTAGTTCACGTGTAATCAGCTTACATAGAGACTCAGTGAGGTGAATATATACATCAGGGCATGATATCTCTGGCCAATGGGTCGGATCATTGCGCCAGATTGATGCTGAGAGACTAGACACACATAGTTTTAGATTGATCAAATTAATCATTTAACGTTATCTAGCTGGCAGAGTTGTTGTAAAGGATCTTAACATTGTGTCTGTCGGTTAAATTTTAACTTATTTATCTCTGATCGTTTTCTTTTTGTGCTGTTTTGGACCGCAATTTTGCATTATAGTCAAAATCGCTTTGTTTTCCACCCAAAGGGGGCGTGGCCATGTCGGAACGTTGATTGCCTTCACCAGTTTGTTTGAATGAATGAATGAATGAATGAAGAAACATGTGAACATATCTATGGAACATATTAATTTCCTGCAGCGCTGTAGTTCAGGCAGCCGACCAGACAATGCACACTTCAACCAAACATAAGCCTAGAGGTAAATAAATGGCAAAAAATAGGCTGAGAACGAATGTATGCGATATGTTTATTAAAACGTAATCAATACGTTTTGTAGCCAAACGTAATTGAGCATCCTGAACAGCTCTAGGCTGAGAACGAACTTGTTTGCGATATGTTCATAAAAACGTAATTTCGGACAAAATACGTTTTTCAGTCAAACGTAATTGAGAATGCCGAATATGTTCATAAAAACGTAATCACGGACAAAATACGTAAATGGTCAAACGTAATTGAGAATGCCGAATAGTCCTCTGGGAACGTAATTTTGATGAGAAAGGGGGGAATAAGAGGAGGAGGAGGAATTTTCAAGAATAGTTTTTTTTTAATAAAAATCTCTTTTAAAAAAAAAAAAAATCTCTCCCCAAAAGTGTTTTTTATATAAATATAAGAAGAAGGGAAACATTGCTATTGCAACCCACAAATACTAATGTTTGTAAGTCAGTTACCTATAAGACGCTATGGAACTCAGACCTTTCTTACAATTGGTGCATGCAAATTAAGAAAACTAAAAGGGAAAACTGTTGGGATTTCAAATAATTTGCAGTGTGTATCTTGTGGCAGCTGCCTCCATCCCACGTCCCTGAACGTCTTTAAATAGTTCATCTTACAATGGATCATTTTCCATCACAGCATTAGCATAATTATATGATGGGGATGAAATTGGCTTCAAGACGCAAATTAACGGATTTGAGTGTAACACATGATAATTGCATGTTTTGAGAAACTGTGTCTCGATACTAATGTGGCATATACATAGGATTTTTTTTGTTCTTTTAATTACATCGGGTCATTTGCTTTTGATTGCACTTGGGAAAAATACATCTTTAGAGATTGACGATAATAAAACAGAGAATTTGCAGATGTAGCCCACCATTGCTCAAACATTGTATTTATATGTTATGTTATGAATCTTATTCATTAAAAAAGTTCATAGATTAATGTGATATTAGGCAGCATAATGTTAGACTACTGTTCCTAAGCACGTAGGCCATTTATGTATATTTTCACCCAAAAATGTGTTTGAAGTTAAAGGTTGAGCCAGTGATTCTGGAGAACACTTGTTGTCAAAGTCACTTTTTGGCAAAATCAGTGAATACCTCATCAGGATCCTGTGTGAGCTAAAACAAAATTCCAGTGTTAAAACACAGCCTAGGCTCTGTAAGCGGCCCACTTTGTTTACACAGCAGTTTACAGATCCATAGGCTGCGATTAACACTTTTTCTTTCAGCACACAGTACAAGCAGGTAGCGGATCGTGAGGAGATATTCACTGCTCTAAACAAAAAAGTGATTATGACAACAAGTTTTCTCCAGAATTGACTGACTCCACCTTTAAAATAAATCAGGTGTGTGTGTGTGTGTGTGTGTGTGTGTGTGTGTGTGTGTGTGTGTGTGTGTGTGTGTGTGTGGGGGGGGGGGGTGCTTGTGATGTTAAAAATGGGACAACATTACTTACATGGATAGTAACCTGTATCCTACTGCAGAGTGCTGACCTCAACCCCCCCCCCCCCCCCCCCCCCGTCCCAAGCTGTGAACCATTTTCTACCATTGGCAACATTAAAGTACGCTGCGCACCCGGTGGGATAACAGTGGTTATGTACAGGGCACCTATGACCTATGCTTGTGCAACAAGAAACATAATGTACAAGCATCAGACTCCCAGACACATGTATTATTTCACAGATTTTTCCCCCAGACAAAACAACAGATATGAATAGTGGTAAATAATGGATAGACAAATATGGCTTTGGTTTCAGGCCGGTTTTGGATTTTTTCTATGGGGAAAGAAAATAGTTTGATGGCTATATTGAATAAATGCTCTTCATACAAATACAACGTACATTGTTTAAATAACAATGTTACTATGTACAGGTCTTAACAATGCATCTTCAGCATGTTTTTAAGAAGAAAATGTATCATAAATCAGACTATTACCACATATGAACAACCTTCAGAATAGTGCTAAGAATGCTCATATAAAGGCTTTAGAAGTTGAGATTTATGGTTGGAGTATTACAAATGACTCATTTTGAGATGGACACCTGTATTGTTATTTTAGATCCTTTATTTATACTAGTAGAAGTTGTTGTAGGAATACATATTATGGTAGCACAATAGCCAAAAAAATCTCCAAATGGACCAATGCTTGAAAAAACTACACTTGTGCCACCTTAAAAGCAGTCACGGTTTACCTTTTTTTATTTTTTTTTAACCTTTATTTATACAGGTATATCCCATTGAGTCCGAAGACTCTTTTGAATACCTGCAGATTATGGAAAGATTATTGGACAAAAAACATATCCACAGTCCTCTGAATGACAAGCAGCAAATGCCCCTGACATCTGTCTTAAGTCAAGTGTCCTACATATTTAAAAGGCCATTAAAGGCCCTAATGAAGTGTTCAGTGATGGATGATTGAATGTGCATAGTCAAACGGTGTGATTATTATTCAGTTTTGCCCGGTCTAAATTTAACACAATACCCTTCGTAAACACCTGATCCCGCACCGCAAATTATTTATTTATTTGTTTAAAATTAAATGTCTCCCAAAAGGAATTAAAACGGGAATAGATGCAGACCCCTCATTTCCATAATCTAATGCTATGTTTATGAGCGACCACACTTGGCAATTTGAATACGAATGCAACCTGATAGAGATTCAGGGGGTGTCGGTGTGGAAGAGTAGAGTGCCTCCCCAAGGTTTCTGAGTGCCAATTCACACAAAAAGCCACAGCCCCTGATGAATCGAAAATACTGTATACCCCTGCTTTGCATAAATTGGACCGTCGTCATGAAAAATTAAATTTATAAATAAACAATCAAGGATAACTGAGTTTACCCAAGACTATCAATCCCTGTTGGGTTGGATAATTGCTAAGGATGCATGTATACCTTTTTCCAGAATACAAATAATGCTAAACCACACTGTTAAAATGTGGTTCACGTTGAGTTGGTTTCGTGTTCGCACTTGGCCTATTATAAACAAACCAAGAGGCATTTTATACTGTAGTTAAAGAGACTGACATGTAGCCCACTGATTGGTCAGCTTTGGTGACCAAAATGGAATCAGTTCACTCTGCGATTCCAAATGCAAGTTGGTGCAACATTTGACATACATCCCTCAATGCATCATTAACATATTGTGCAAACCGGATTGGAAGTCACGGTGACCTTTGACCTTCACAATGTAATCAGTTTTCTCTCAAGTCCAAGTGTGAGTTTGTGCCAAAACATTATTTTAAGGATTATTTCTTGGCATTTTCAAGCTTCATTAGATTGTACAGAGTTGAAATGGGGAGACAGAGAGAGAGGGGAGACAACCTGCAATAAAGGTCCACGGCTCGGATTTGAACCCGCGCCCACTGCAACAAAGGCCGGAGCCACTATGGTACGCGCTCTATCTCCTACGACACCAGATCACCCCAAAGTGTGTGCCAAATTTGACAAAAATCCCTCAAAGCGTTCTTGAGATATTGCGTTGAATATCTCAAGGTCACAGTGGTCATAGCTGCCCTTGACTTCCCAAATCTAATCTTTCCACCCTTTTAATTCAAGTGGACATGTGTGTATTATGCAACCAACCTTTCCTTAAGCTATCCCTGGCGTGGAGGCATAAAACCACCAACATCTACACGTTTTTCCCAGCAAAAAATCTCCCTGGATAACACACATTGAACCATTTTCCCTTGGAACCACATATCATATCTACTGAAGCAATGTCGACAGCTATAGCATTATGAAGCCCTTAACCGCCATGCACCCGCACTCCCTCTTGACTGCTGTTCGGTAAAAAAAACCCTTGGAAAGATTTAAGAGCTTTCACCATTAACAACTGCTTCCATCAAACTCGAGAAGACTGATTAATATCCTGATGTTTTAATGACGGACCTACTGCTGCATATTGGGCTACTATTATAGGATTTATTGCTTTCTACCTTCGACATTGTTAGAGCAAGAAAAATCGGTAAAAATTTGGACAAAGAACTCTCTAGAGAGACTGGGAGACCTCTTTGTGTTATGGTCTCAATGGTTTGGACACCAAGCATACAATGTAAATACAATTACATATTCATCTCAGGGAATTAAGCCCATTATTCCATTGTTTTGTCCCTACCTTTCATTATTAGGGATATGAGATGGCTCAGTGTCCCAGTTACAGTTCTTGCAGACAGTGTGTGTGTGTGTGTCTCTTGGGCCGTTCTGAAAAGGGAACCAAAGTCCTTTGGGTGGTGATGGGGGGGACACATGTACCGGGAGATAACACAAGAGGAACAATGCAAAAAAAAAAAAAAAAAACCCAAATGAGACCTCCCCGCACAGTGCCTACTATACCTCCTGCAAAACAAGACAGTACATCAAGGAAAAAAGATGTTGGGTCCAAATTTATCATAACGTATTACAGCCTCAAGACCTATTTTTATCTGTTCCTTTTTTCCCTCAATACTCATGAGGTATGCCATTGTCTGCAGCCTGCTGTTGTAATGCCTTTCCTTTTCATCTCTGTGTATATATACATAGTTAGGATAGGAATCACGGGGGACATTTTCTTCCAGTTTTGATGTCTGTTCGCCGTGACAACCGGAATTGCGATGCTTAATAACTGTTACCGCACCGGTTGTAATTGCACTGGATAATGTTGTGGCAATAGAATGAATTCCGAGGAAATGCTATAGCTGAAAGCATGGGTTTCCCATCACTTCACACACACACACACTTACACACACACACACACACACACACTCATAGAACATCAAATAATGTCCTGTCTTAAGAAAATATTGAAGAATTCTCACTTAAAAAGACACAGCAACCACCACACCAAACACCACTTCAAACTGTTTGAATAGCATCTTGCCTCCTTCCATTTTCGTTAAGGCAATAGTTTTTTTTCATGCAATTTTGAGATGTTTGGCTATTTTGCATCAATAGCATGTCTTATGTCATAGTAGAAGTGTGATGGAAAGGTCCAGAATGCCCATTTAGGTGTGAAAAATGTTGTCATACATTGTTAGTTGGCTGATTTATTAAATGTGCCAACAATGCATTTTCAAGACATCTAAGTTGTATTGATTAATACATGACTAAATGACTAAAGGTTGCATGCACAATCAAATCAAGAGTTTAACTTTCATCTTGGCCTTATCCAACATCTATATTTTGTATCCTTTTCAAATGGTCGCATTGATATCTAGATTTTGCAAAGGTTCTATGTAATCAAACATTTCTGAAAAAGAAAACTCCTCAATAAAAAACTAATTTAATAATAATAATTGTTTTAATTGTTTTTTTTTAAAGTAATCAACTGGCTAATTAAGTTTCATGATGATATCTATCAGTTTAAATGGTCACCCTATTCACCTGCAGTGTCTCACCTCAAATGTCCCTGTTCAACATGTGTATAATAGGGCAGTTACACGTGTTATTCAAAAGGCCAACCACTCCAAATGTCATGGTGAGGCCTTACCCATGTCAAAGGCATTAAAAATACATTCAAATTAGACTCCTGGAAGTCAAACAGCTTTTGATGACTAATTTAATCTTCATGCATTTTTAAGTCTCTATTCGCTTCTATTGAGACCATTGATATCAGTAGATCTGACATCCTTGATTAATTCATGAAATATAATTTATATACAGTAAAAACAGAGGGAAATATATAGTAGAGCTTACTACGTAATATACATCACAAAGGCCCACTTAATATTTTTTTTTTTCTCAAAATAGTCGGAAAATTAGGCGTACAATTATATGTATAATCATATAACTATCATTTACTAATAGCTGGGTCTGTACTATTTTAGAAATGGTGAAAAGTGTCCATCACAGTTTTGGGAAGCCTGGCTGAAGTCTTGTTCTGTCTGACCAACAGTACTAGACAAGACAAAGTCAACTAGAGAACATACTGGCTATTAATGTCAGAATAAAAAACCTTTTAAAATGAAACATTACAAAACCAAAAATAATTTGCCCATTCCTTTTTTTCCTTTTTATTTGATTAATCTGCTAAAGTTTCTTGACCTAAATAACAACACAATACTAATAACATGACTGCATCACCAAAAACACACACACACACACACACACAAACCCTGGCTTACAACAAATGGAAACAAGAAATGCTTCCAAATGAGCGAAAAAGCAGACCACAAATCCTACAATGGAGTGGTCTGAAAAAACCATGCTCTTCCAATTGGCACTGTGGTTAGAGGTCAAGTGATACATTAGGAGCGTTTGAAGCGTGTGCATTTTGCAGGTGTTGAAAATAATAATAAAAAATGCCAAAGTCCCCATGCCAGCAGCAGGTGGTCTCATCAGAGTTGTTGTTGCTCCCGACTGTTGCCCGTGTAGCAAGTCATGTGGAAAAGTGGAGAGGAGCACTTAGGGGTGTGTGTCTGCGCTTGATTAATAAGGACACAGAGAGGCAAATATGTGCACACAGTCACCGGGTAATGAGCCGCAAATGTGATTAGGTCTTTACGCTGCACCTGCTGCCAGTTGAGCATACAGCTTAGCAACGGGCATACAGAAAAAAAAAACTGTACGCACACACACACACGCAATAATACAGGTGATGAACAACATCCAAGTGTTTGTTTGTTGGTTGTGACGTGTGTGTGTGTGTGTGTGTGTGTGTGAGAGTGAGTGAGTGAGTGAATGCGTGTGTGCGTGTGTGTGTGTTTGTGTTTTCCGAGAGCGAGATAGTGACTGACTGACTGATTGAGTGAGTGTGTGTGTGTGTGCGTGCGTACATGTGTGTGTGTGTGTGCCTTCTGATACCATTGAATGAGTTGACAAGTGAGTAGTTGATTGCATTGCTGTTTTGCTCCCAGACATTAGCATCGCTTCCAATACATGTCTTGATTGTATGACGTTGCACTGGCAAAGTGTTACAACCACCTTCACATTCAAACACATTAGATTCAGGGCAAATTGACACGAGCAATTTCTCATTTCATATTTCAGAAATCCCCATAGTATAAAGGTGCTGCTGTGTACTTCTGCAAACAGTATAAAATTAGAAATACAAATTGAACACCATAGTGAAGGTATTATCTCTGCGGGGGTTCTTCTCAGAATGGCATGCAGATGTAGATGACACCTGCCCCCGTATGAAAGTGAGGTGAGGGAGGTTTTTTTTTTTCTTAGCTTTGAAATCCTCCAATGACATTAATTAGATCTACCTGAACGTGTCAAATAATTATGGTTGCTTTTTTTCTTACACAATGGTGAGAAAAAGTCATGCTGAGTTCATAGCACCTTCCGGCTTCATCTGCTCTCTGATTATGACACTAGAAACAAACATGGCGGAAATTGTTGATGTGCAATCGGCAGAGCATTCAAATGATCTGCCAAGGTTTTTTTTTAACTTAATTAGATAATAATTTCATGAAGTACAAGGAAATGAAGCTACTTAGTGAAGCGTAAAGCTGGGGTATATGATTTGGGAGAAAATAATAGTTGGGATAGAGATTTGAATCCAAATACCTCAACCACTTCACTTGTGTTCTCGCTGGTCCCTCCCTGACACGCTCTACACCAACACAGTCGGTGCCAAAGTGAATGGACAGTCACAACAGCCAATAAGAACAGAGAATCGGAGCCTCACTCTGATTGGTCGAAGTGTACATGAGCGGTGGCAATTGTTGAGGGCGGCACACAGAGGCAGGGGAGAGCAAAGTGATGAGTAGATATTCTCAGATCACTTCACCTACATATAGCTGAATGGCTTTTATGCCATTTTTGCCAAATATTACAGAGACAAAGTTACCCACCCTAGTTTTAAAGTCCTCTTCTATTGTTTTTTTTTCTTAGATTATATTAACAATGGATCAATTGGCAAAGTAAAAAGTTCATAGTTACAAAATAAAAAAGGTAACCAGACACATCTGAACTGCATGGATTTGCAAAACACTTAGTGAAAAAAACTATTATTTTTGCAAAACAGTATGCATTTGACTCCAAGACATTCAAGAGATTTTACATTATTCTGACTTTAATGGTCCCCTGACTTATATTGCCAACAAGGTTTTTTATAGCCTTGAGAAAAATCTCAACATCTGCAGTATTGATTAGCTCCAATGTTGCACATTTTTAGACACAATTGGACGTCAATGTTCTCAAGAGGATGAATTCTAATGACTGTGTTGATCTCCTGACCTTTCCTTTAGCGCCACAAGCAATTTCAACATTTTATTTGATTTTTTAAAGTAGAATTTCTTGACAACTATTCGATGGGTTGCCATGAAAAATTAAATGTGGTTCATCTACCCACAATGCCCAGATAATGAATACTATAATGACTCTAGTGACCCCCTGATTTTTTTCCTTTTGGCAACCGGCACACAAGTAATATATTTGACAATACTGCCCCAAGTTCAAAATAATATAGTCTTCAAAGTACTTTTTTAAACATCAGTATCTGTAAAGTAATCACTTTGAGAAAAATCCAGTGCATCAAAGTATAATGTCACCATTCACATTAACAAATTGCAAGTAGCATGTTGTACCAACAGTGGAAAATAACTGCAATTTGATATGTAACACAAGATGACAGGTACACAGCGAATTAGCTATCACAATTTGTAGTTTTTACCCTTGACTGAATTTTGGTCTAGAGACATAATGTGTCTGACATTGTGTAGAGAGAAAACATCTTACCACTGCTCTGCCAGAATGAATATTTAAATAACAAAAAAAAAAACACTTTTGTGAGCACAGATCCTCAACACTCTTACAGCTTTGCCCAATTATTCACTTGAAACACTTTTGTGTGTGTGTGTGTGTGTGTGTGTGTGTGTGTGTGTGTGTGTGTGTGTGTGTGTGTGTGTGTGTGTGTGTGTGTGTGTGTGTGTGTGTGTGTGTGTGTGTGTGTGTGTGTGTGTGTGTGTGTGTGTGTGTGTCCTGTGCTATATAGCAGCTCTCACGTGTCTGGTTTAATACATTTTAATTTGCCATCATCTTTATACATTCCCATCCACTCTCTCTGCTTCCTACCACACATGCAGTATTTAATGCAGACAGTCCTGGTGGTGCGAGGCCTCATCAATAAACTAGCAGCATTACTGATTTAACCACATCTACTGTTGCTAACGCATAGCCCGCACTGCTAAACAGTCTTGCTTTACATTCTGATTGGTGAATTTTTTTTTATGTTTTGTGTAACGCCTATACACACTCAACATGTGAGGGATATTAGGGATATCAATGGTGACATTATGAATGCTATGAGCGGAATACCAATCGCGGTGCTCAAGTCTGTGTATAAAACATATGGTTGTATTGTTGTAAATTGTCTGAAATGAGAGAATTTTCCAGAATAAATCCATCAAGTTAAGTCAATCAATCGTGAACAACACTGGGGATTAGGTGGGAGTGTGCATAGTGCATACCTAAGTGAGTTATACTCCATATTTGAAATGCACACATTGCTTCAATTTGAATTTTATGTTTGACAACCTACATTAGTAAAAGGTGTGTACTAACACATATTGATTACTTGCAACCAATATGCAGTGTTTTTAATGAAGGAATGTGAACGTGTGCGTGTGTGTGTGTGTGTGTGTGTGTGTGTGCGTGCGTCTGTGTGTGTGTGTGTGTGTGTGTGTGTGTGTGTGTGTGTGTGTGTGTGTGTGTGTGTGTGTGTGTGTGTGTGTGTGTGTGTGTGTGTGTGTGTATGTGCGTCTGCGTGTACATGTGCGCGTGTGTGTGTGTTTTAACTGACTCCATAGAAGCAACAGTTTTGTTTGATACGGACAGACGTTACATTTTGTGAGTCACGTTGTTGCTATTATGCCACAGTGGCCATTTTGGCTCTATGGATGGATATGGATATGTATGTTGATCTGTCCATCTGTGAATCAGTACAGTCTACTAATCCTGAAATATCTCCAGAACTATTGAACGGTTTGTCATAGACTTTGGTTCAGATATCCATGTGTGTGTGTGTGTGTGTGTGTGTGTGTGTGTGTGTGTGTGTGTGAGAGTGTGTGGGTCCATGGTGCCCAGATGATCCTTATACATGCCTCTCATAATCCCCTGGCATTTGCTCTGGTGGCCGTTATGAGGTTTACATTTCAGCCTGTATATCTACTATTGAATGTATATTGCCACGAAATGTCACTACAGACATCTGTCGTTCCCAGACAAGACATTAATGTGATCCTTTGACTTTATTTATAAAGGGCCAGCATGTTGACATTTGTGGTAAAATGTCTCTACAATTATTGGACAGATTAACATGAGACTTGTTAAAGTCCCCTTCATGTCCTTGTGTGTATGTGTGTGTGTGTGTGTGTGTGTGTGTGTGTGTGTGTGTGTGTGTGTGTGTGTGTGTGTGTGTGTCCTCTTAAGAAAGAACTGCAGTACATTTGGTGATCCCTTCATTTTTCATCAAGCACCAACATTTTAACTTTGAGTTTCTGCTACCTGTCTGTACTGAGTGTGTGTGCTGAAAACAAATATGGGCCTAGGCTCTGTAAACTGGTATGAAACGATATAGCATTTAAACAAAGAAGGGCCACCATAGCTAACAACATACTGGTTTACGGGGCCTAGGATGTGTATTAACAATGGATTTTATTGTTCAGTGCACAAACAGTATGGACAGGAAGTGAGGAGATATTCACTGATTTTGACAAAAAAAGTGATTTTTGATGACAAGCGTTCTCCAGAATCGCTGACTCCACCTTTAATATGGTGAGCTTACATAACAACAGCATGCTACCGTTGCTATAGGAGACCATTACAATGTTATCATTTGCAGTTAAGTTGAAGCACCACTGTGCCCAAGTAAAGCCCCAAAGAGCCAAGAGCATGGCTGCACGGTTGTCTTGTGAAAATTCACTTGAAAAAGAGAAGCACAAATAAATCAGGCACACACGCGCACACACACACACACACACACACACACACACACACACACACACACACACACACACACACACACACACACACAACACACACACACTCAAAATCCATCTACAGCTAGAAACATGTACCAAGCAGGCTTAACACAGTGCACTAAAAGAAAGATTTATTCAAAGATGAGTCTTACTGTATGGATTTACTTACTTCACATTTCCATCGAACATTTTAAATCATAAATGCCTTCATTAGCATGCGGTCCATCGAGTGGAAAGAGGATGATGAAAAAAAAAATCCCCCACACAATGACTAGATGTATTTTCATGATCTATGAGGTTTTCTTAACAAAAAAATCCACTATTATTATTATTATGAATTGAACTTAACTTGATATATTAAAGGGACCCACACATATACACACGAACATGCAAAATAGCTGTTGATTTTTCATGTTAGTACATTTTTCATGAATAGATAGACATCAACATTTGGATTTCTCTGTCAGTTTGAAATATGAATTATTTACACCAAACAGGGAATACACATATTAAATGTATGAATTATGAATTGATGACCGTGACCTCACAAACACACAGCAAAGCATCAGTTTTATACGGACGGCTAACACTAACAGCTCTGTAGAACTGACATATCATGGTTCAAACTGAATGCCTTCTGTGTTTGGATAGTAAGCTGTGATTTGGATTGAACATAATAGCAAGCTGTGATGACCCTTATACTCTGTGGTGAGGTTCTACAGAAAATAAAAAGAGATGAGCCTTTAAATACAGAAGAACTGAGTGTATGTGAAGCAGTGGGAAATGTGTTATCTATGTGTATATATCTATGGCACTTGATCATAACCATATAATTTGATGTTTTACCCACTCATTTTGACTGATTAAGGTTGGTTGTGGGGTAATCATGTGTCTTCTTGTTCTGATGAAATAATTATTTAAGTAGGAGAAAGGCTTTATTTGTATCAATGATTTTCCTTGTAATCAGTGGTACTTGTTTTCTGAGATATTAAAGCATGAAACCTGTGTTATTAACAGAGAAACAACTTTGAACCGACCAGATACCATTAATTATAGACACACTAAAAAGTGTTGTTAAGCCCTAAACTCATCCACACACACACACACACACACACACACACACACACACACACACACACACACACACACACACACACACACACACACTCCCAATTTAACGGGTATATGGGAAAGAGATTAAATGTACTAAAAAGTTATTAGAAGAGCTCAGAAGTGTTTGCTTCTTTCTATGTTTCATTTGCATATTGTGGTATTAACAAAAATTATGTTACACCAGGACCCCCCCACCACCCACCCCCACCCCCCTCTGATTAACAGCCCATGTCTTTAGCTTCTCTGCCCTTTTTTTAAATGTCCATACGCCATTATTTGGTTACTGTAGAGACCCATATGTGGGAGCAGTGACTTTACATTACACAGTTATAATAGAGAGAAATCAAGATGCATGGCTTTCAATGGATGTGTGCAGCTTTGATGGCCTTCCCTTCAGTACAACTGGGTCATACTCGCTCAATAAAGCTGTCGTTATGGAGTTATGGTCGCGTTCACAAGGGTGCTGAATAAAACCTGGCCAGCTGAAACCAGGCAGTTGCAATCATGTGACATCTGTCTACTCGCGCAGTAAACCATCGCAAATCAAAATGTAATTGTCCATTCAGCCAATGACCAGTTACTGTATAAGCTACAACTGTTCTCATTCATGTTAGAAGTAAGAATGGTATATACGGATGTTACATACATTCTCGAATAGTTGAGATATTCAACTTTTTGAGGGACATGAAGAGAATGTTTACAGACACACGCACAAACACACACACACACACACACACACACACACACACACACACACACACACACACACACACACACACACACACACACACACACACACACACACACACAGCCGCTTTGCACAGCAGGCCAGTCTGAGCCAGCAGTGGGCACACTATCCCCACTATGTCATGCCACCACCTCACCATGTCTACTGAGTTTTTTAGTCTTTCACCTGAAAACCACGAGTGCCTGCCAGTGTGACAGATGGCTGCGGTGCTAATCAAGGTGATTTCAAAGCTATAGTCCCTGATTCAGCCACATAACACAATCATTTCCAGTTCTTTTTTCAGTGACAGTTATTCTGGGTTGACAGGTGTTGATTGCAATGTTGTTGTTTCTCCTCCCATAGAGCTGATGTGTCAGTGGGGCCGTTGTTCCGAGCTGTCAAAAGCTGTCAAAGGTATTAAGGGTGATGTGTAGGTGTGTGTGTAGGTGTGTGTGTGTGTGTGTGTGTGTGTGTGTGTGTGTGTGTGTGTGTGTGTGTGTGTGTGTGTGTGTGTGTGTGTGTGTGTGTGTGTGTGTGTGTGTGTGTGTGTGGTTGTACTCCGCATTTGAATATCACAAAAAAGTATTTAAAAAAAATACATCTACAGTAGGTCACACATTATTTTAACTATCTCGGAAACTTGAACAATATGCAGCACACACTCAAAAGTAGTCTGCATGTCACTCTACTCTTTGTCCCATTTCAACTCTGTCCCTTCAATCTGTCTAATAGAGCAACGATGCCCCCCCCCAAAAAAAAAAAAGAGTAGTTCCTATCCCATAGTGTGTGCGCACACAGAGGCAAACTAGTCAAGTGACCTCTTCTTTCTGCATCGCTTTTACCCGCCTACAGTCTCTCCCTGGAGTGTTTAAGAGTTTCTCAGGCGGACAAGGCTCGAGTCTGCAGTTATCATAGCTTTGGATCGTGGATAAAGGCAACAATTGATTCATTATCTTGTGGTGCATCAGCTCCCCTAAGGCTGCCACGGATACTTGTCAGAGCGCCGGTACTTTTAATGGGCAAAACATTCAAGGTCACAGCCGACAAGGAAAGACAAGGAGAGAGAGAGAGATAAAGAAAAGGGGCGGCTATTTAATTTGAAACTGGCAACATGATCACGGGCAATCATATACTCCATCCACCGTGTGAAATCTAGGAACACTGTGAAATGGTCAAATATTGTATCAGCACTGCCATTTTAAATGTGTTTTTGTGTGACTATGGTCTTTAATTTTCATAGAGATATTTCTTAGATGCAGGTAAAATTTAAATAACCATATTTACTCAACACCTCGGCCTCACAGACATTTTTTTATACATACAACTCAAAAAATCCAATAATCTATAGTTATCTATAGTTTCTTGCTGTAGTTTTTCCCAGCATGGAAATACTGTCCAATTGTAGAGCAAGTTTAGGGAACTACACTATTTATCCCGCCCCTAGACACATATGTCCAATGACTGAAAATAAGCTTTTCACGTGGCCTATGCCCCTGCATTTTGGTTAGCTTGGGACCAAATGTAACAATACGTATGCAAGAGAACCAAAGAAACGGCTGAAAAAGAAACGGCCTACCAACGTACTCAACATGTCTATACTACATACTAAACGATGTATTGTGTATGCGAGGTTCGTCGGACTGTTTACACTGAAGAAGCAATAACGAATAAAAAAAAAAACACGTCTGTTTCGTTTGAAAAGATGCAATGCATTTTGGGGCGGTTGAGTAGGAAAAGTAACCTATCTATCCATACACAAAATCATTCCGTAAGTAAGTACTCATCTGTGCATTTCACGCCTATACAAAAAACTCACATACACAACCACAACATACTTGAAATTGACGTCAACATTAGTATGAGTAGGAAGTTAGTATGGATTTTCGAACACAGCCTATGTATCATTCTCATAAGGAAGCAAACTGTGTGTGTGTGTGTGTGTGTGTGTGTGTGTGTGTGTGTGTGGTTGATACTTGATCCTGACATTTGCATTTAGCCACAATGGGTTCACATCAGTACAAGTGCAGTCTCTTGTTTAGCTTGCTGAATAATTCAATTGCTGCGACGCACAAAATAAATAAATCCACACAGATATTAATCCGAACGGTTTTGTACCTCTTGCACAGTCAGCGCTGGTTTGTTTGAAATGTTATTTCAGTCACAGGGAGAACAACAAAAAAAATTCTGTTTGTCACTCCAAGTCACTCCAGATGACAGTCTGAGCCCAAAGCCAACAATGTCAGTGTAATGTAATGCTAATGACTTCCTTGTTGGGAGCTTTGTGGAATCTTTTTACCTCTCAAACACAGACCCCAAATATTTATGCAACCTCTGCAGGCTCACACACACACAGACACACACACACACTCACAAAGAGGCACACACACACACACACACACACATTCACAAAGAGACACACACACACAAGCACACAGGCAAAGACACACACTCAGTCACACAGAGAGAGACACACACACACACACACACACACACACACACACACACACACACACAGCACAGCACACAATAAAACACTCTACTTCAATACTTCAAAAGACCCATCTGATACAATAAAGGAGAAAGACGGGCAGAGAAAATGTAATCGGAGGCACCAGATTGGCTCCACAAGAATTCCTGATGATTTGTTTTGTCCTCCACTGCATTACATTTTTTGTCAGCTGGACAAAGTTGTCAATCAAGCTGGCGAAACCCATTTTACGTTGTCAATGGGACAGAGGAGAGAGTGTTCATTCTTTCAATAGAGGGCCAGAGATTAAAGTAGGCCAAGCAGAGAGGAGGTAATTTTCTGGGTGGGGGTGATGTATTGACACTAAGACTCGATCATCTCCCCACATTGTATTTCAGATCTGCTCCGAGAGAGACAGCCAGACCATGGGAAGAAAATATACTGCTGCTGCTATACCTCCAGCCCGGTCAGCGTATGGTCTTCTTACTAGCTTTTTTATTGGAGTAATGTGTGCTTTATTTGAGCTGATAAACTTATTTTCTCACTTCATTATCAGTAGATAGAGGTGACGGCTGTGGTGAGACAGTGTGTGTGTGTGTGTGTGTGTGTGTGTGTGTGGGCTTGTTTGTTGCTCTTCTGTACGTAAGAAATACCGCAGGGCTTACCTGTATAATACATATTTTTCATCTCCATTCAAATGACTTGTTGTTTTTTTTTGTTATTTTTTTTTTTGCTTTATACCTTTGGGCTTTGGACTGTATTTCTAATTAACTCTGGTTCCTCTGTTGCAAGCCACTGGTTGTCTATTGGCTCTGATTGAAATAAACTGTGCCGATGGCCAGTGTATAGCAGCAGACTGGCAGCTTTATCCATTTAACTGGATGTGACATTTGGCTAGAGAGAAGCACACAGAGGAGATGTGACGCGGAGAGATGTGCACAGGCAAACACTCCAAAGCATTCTGGGAAGTTGTTAGTGAGACACTGTGGGATTAGAAAATAAACCTCTGATTAAGTGAAAGAGTCAAAACTAGTGCTTGGCAATTTGAGATTGAGGGATATGAGACTTTATTCTTTTGCACGGATAAACAGGTAGAACATGTGCATTATTAGCTTGATTATTTTACTAAACCTTGTCTGTTTGTATCTGTATATTTCTCTTGTACAACCATCTTTTAGTAACACGGACATTATCTCAACATTAAAGACCTACTTCACCGGTGGGAATATGAAGGTGTATTGAAACATGAGGTCCTATTTAGTATAAATGTGCAAAAAAAAATGAAATTGGTTCATCCTAGCCAGAGAAAAGGCAGAAAGAGTGTTTTATGGTCTCACTGTCTAACCCTACATGTCAGGATTAACAGGACAGCTGGGCCAAGGGAAGACTGAGAGAAGACAGAGGGAAGAAAAACCTCATTCATTATATTATAATAGTGATTGTATAATGACAGAACGCCTGTTCCGTATGGGTGAAGTATTCCTTTAATTATTTTTTTCAATACGATACATATCAACTTCTAAAGCACTTACATCAACTAAACATTACATAAAATTATTATATACACTATTATTGATTGATTTATAAAATTAAACAAAGGCTGTATAAAAAAATGTTACAGTGCTTAAAAAAATAAAACATTTGACTGCCGCTCCTCACTTTAAATTTACAATCAGTTTTCATCAAGCAGAATTGCAGAGCACCGATAATAAATCGAAAAGTTGCCATTATAGGTGTAGAAAAATCCTTCTAGCGTGGTCAAAGACATGTGCTGCATAGGAGGGTGTCAAGAAACATGTTAAGAATTCACTGAGCGTGAATATTCCATCAAAACCATCCAGAGAACACACTGATCACAGACTTTTAAGTAACACAAACCTGCAAGGCGAAGCATGTTGGAGTCAAAAGGAGTCTTTTAATCTATTATGCTACCAATAGGTGAACAAAAGTATCCGTACTGTACTATATTACTGTCTACAGAAGCACTACCATTTAATGATCATGTCAGCATTTCTCTTCAAAGGCCCCTCACTTCTGATCAGATAAGGCTCTCATTCCCCCCCCCCCATCCCTCCCTCCTCTCCCCCCTTATTTGAATTCCCTTGAACTAGAAAATGGATCGTTCGTTCGTTCGTCCCCCTTGTCTATTGAGGAAGTGAAATGGGATATCCAAGAAAAAAAAAGTGCTTTTTGAGAGAAAATTCCGATTAAGAACATGAAAAAGAATATTCAGTTCCACTGGAAAAATTACTGGAGCGAGGAAAAGTAGAATTTGAATGTGACTGCGATATTCCATATTAGAATACTTAAACCATGGCAATAGCTCTTGGTTCGGTACAGGTTGTACTTATTAGGTGGTGATAAGGATGTAACGATAGAATTGGAAATGTGATCAATTCAATGGACTGTGAGCGCAACACAAGCACAGCAGAATACAGTTCAACAGAGCTTTTCGAGATCCCTTCGTCAAAAGAGATCGCTCAATAAGCAAAGTCAGCCAATTGGCGACGATCGGTTTACAAGGATTAGGTCTGAAAGGCATCCAACTGCACATCCACTATAAACAATGACTAGCCACGTCAACATTTCTGACTCAAATTTGAATTTCCTTTTTCCGTTTAATTTTAATCTTTTACAGTGAACTGAATTACATATTGTACGGACCAAGGTGCCAACAAATACAACAAAAATAAGTGAACAGTGTAATAGACAAGACACAGTGCAACAATAAAAAGCATTGCAAGTTAAAATAATCTCATTTCAATATATGGAAATGCAAAACACCTTTCATGTTGGCAGCATCTCAACATCTGGTCAATATAAAGATGCACTGTTCATTTAAACAGCCTTTACCGATGACAACGAAACATTTCAGAAATGTACCTCCAGTCTGTGAAAATGTGAGGGGTTCTAATGAAAACCTCCTTGAAAACGAGCTGCTGCATCTCAAGGGGTTTATTCTACGATATAATGTTTGAATAAATGAGACGAGAACCACTGCTAACGAATAAGTGTTCATTAATAAATGAGTGTAGGATGCTTGAAAAAAAAGTGTATTTCAAATTGAAGAATGTCTGCTAAGTGTGTCAGCGACCTTGAAGATAGATCAATCATGTAATAAAGTGCACTTAAAACAACATGGATGATGAGGAACAATTTGCAATTTATATAAAAAAAAAATCATTAAACCTGCAGTGTGTAGAATTTGGGGTTTAATTTCCTAGCATATTTTGTAGAAAGTAATTATAATATCCATAAGTACATTTAATTTAGTGCATAATAGCTGAAAAAAATGTTTTGAATTATTATTTTTTCCTTTAGAAAGGGTCTCATATATGTCTATATTTCTGCATATTTTGGACCAAGGCCTAGTGCCGCCATCTTGAAAGTGTCATAGTTGAAATGTCATCAGGTGCATTGTTCTTGTCCTTGAAGGCCATTGTAGCTTCTGTTATTATTCGAAAGGGGTGGGGTTACCCAGGGAGCGTTGCTTTCTAGAACTTTGTAGAACTTTCTTGATGATGTCATATTACACACTGCACCTTTGCATTCCTACTTTGCAGGTGGAAATATGAAGGCCTATTAGACTCTTATATCCTTTGTAGTATAAAACAATAAATTACTGTACAATTAATCATGGTTTAAAACAATTGCTAAGTATGTGTGTATCTCTGATATGTCCATATTTCATTATTGGCATCACCATTAAACAGCCATACTGGTAATTGACTCACTAGGGTTAGGCTTACATGTTACTTAAACGGTATTAGCTTTGAACTATAATAGTCCGATATTTGATCTGAATTCTTGAATGACCTCCCATTGTGTGTTATGTCAATGCCAATTACATTTTCCAACAAGTGCTACAATGACAGTCTCCTTCAAAAGTGCGTTGTTGAAATGTGTCAACATAATTGAATTAGCTGGTGGATAATGATGGCTGCGCTTTGCATAGTGCCAATAATACCAAGATATTCAGATGTGTTCTTGGATAATGCTGACGTATTCCGGCAAGGGAATATGACCTTGTGTTTTTGCATAATATGTAAAGACAGTACTTTTTTTTTGTTAAGGATAAAAGAAAAAGAACGGGTGAAAAACAAAACAATTTGTTTGCAGTTTGTTATGCATGAAAATGACACTGCAGTATGCATTCCAATGAATTTCCTAATCAAATCCAATCATTTTAATTAAACACAACTGGACTCTAATAAATGTGTAGAACCATTTAAAGGATTATCAGAAGAAATGGACAGCACCTGAGCTAAATATACGAGTGTCACAGCAAAGGGTCAGAATACTTATGGCCATGTGATATTTCAGTTTTTGTTTTTTAATCAATTTTCAAAAAAATGTCTACAATTCTGTGTTTTTCTGTCATAATTGGATGATGTGTGTACATTGATGAGGAAAACAATCAACTTAATTGATTTAAGCAAATGGCTGCAAATTAACAAAGAGTGGACAATTTAAAAATGTCCGTACCCACTGTAGGTTGTAACCCCCTTATTTTTTCTGTATTTTTACCAGCATTCAAAAACCTCCATCCATCCAATATGTTTTACCTTTCCCTGGTACCTTGGATACCAACATTATACATCATTGATTGAACAACATAGATCTCCGAAAAAATAAATGCACTGTACCATTTCCCCGATATTTTAACTTGGAGTGAAAGAATGGACGAATCAAGCCTCAGCCTCCTAAGTGTGTTAAAGTGAGCCAAGATCTCTGGCAAGTGCTAAGAAAGTGCTGTAAAAAAAGGGGAGTATATAGACAGAGGCAAGGGGTTAATGATGGTATTCCTGCACCTTGCCAACACCATCCTTATAGCCCTTTCCATTAAGTCACGGTCAAACCTCTTTCATTATTTGAGCTGACCTTTTACAAAAGGTCAGTTGTATAGTGCGGCTCTGCGGTTATCATTGTTCTTCTGAGCGAGACAACGGCCGTTTCAGTCGTAGTTATAAACTAATATATCATAAGTAAAGTACAATGGGGAAGGTCAAGACATGAGTCAAGTGGAAAAGGGAGTGTGGCCAATGTTCTAACATTGTTTCTAAGCGTAAAAGCACAAAATGGTAAAAATCAAAGTTAATAATTGCATTAAGTACCACTACAACTCATCGCTATGGGTATTTTTACTGAATCCAAGACACAAACCCTGTGTTCCCATACCCATACTACAATGCTATTTAGTATGCCACAACAAGATTTAGGTTGCCCTCAATACAGACATGCCAAAACCATCAGGATGATGTATTATATTGGATTGCATTTTGCAGTATGGAAACCAGTATATTTTAGTGTGTAGTAGGCCTATAGTAAAAATAAAAATGTATGTCATTTGGAACGGAGGGAACATGTACAATGTCTTATCCCGAATATTCTATTTGGAATCTAATACCATCCAGTTAGCTAGTACAGCCATTCTGTGTGTGTGTGTGTGTGAGTAAAATCTGTTCCGTTTCACATTTAAAGGGGAAGTGTCTCTCCCCAACTTATTCTGTGCTTGGTACAACATTTGGGGGAACCAATCCATGGGGATGAGACTTTTAGACAACAGACACCTTTTGATATTTCAACAGGGGATTTAGGTGTGTGTGTGGGGGGGAGGGGGGGGTACTCATCTAAGAACTATGTTAGGGTAGATAGAGTTTGCTCAAAGAAAAAGAAAAGTTTTTTTTTCTTGTGTGTGGAGGTTAGCTAGGCTCTGTCAGGTGGGCTTATCTGTGAAGAAGAAGTGGAAAATAAGCAGAAAAAGATGAGAATTAGGGTGTTGCTGTGAATGCTAGTTGTGGAATTACATTTTATATTGAAGAATTTGAAACACAAACAATATAGAATGTCTTAGGAAGGTGTTTTGGGCGCTACATGTCAGCAGAGAAGCTTCAATGTGTCTAACCATTGTTTCTACACATCTTTAAACTATGCAGAATACATGATTACGTCCCAATTATTAACAGGTAAGCAGTATTTTAATGTCAGAAATGTATACAATTGAGTTATCTTTAACCATTTAATTCCCTTTTCATAACTGCATAGTTCAGATGTATTTCTTTCTTTCAAAGGTTTTTTTATTCAACAAAATATTTGCGAAGCAATTACAGTACAATGATTAAGTTTTTTCCCCTTTTTTCTTCCCCCGAACACACCCCGCCCATATCCCACCCCCACCCCCAACCACAAACAATCCTGCATCAAAAGATCAGCACAAAAAAACAATACACAATGTTAAAAATGACATAAAAGAAATACACGCTACAATAAAAAAAATAAACAATCAATATAAAAAAAACAAAAAACATAAAGAAATATCATTAAATCAAATAAAAGAGGGGAGGGGGTAGCTACTCTTCAATTATTGTGTTCGGTTTCTTAAAATATTTCAGGAAGGGGCGCCGTATTTTATAAAATTTTGTCTCAGATCCCTGGGTAGTGCAACACATTTTCTCCAGATTCATACATGACATAATGTCTCTAATCCAATGTGATTGGGAGGGAGGAGCAGGAGCTTTCCATTTAAGTAAGATAGCCCTACGAGCAAGTAAAGAGGTGAAGGCCAGTACCTTTAGCTTCACTTTAGGCAGAACTGAATTGGGAGCTATGCCAACAATTGTAGTGAAAGGGTTCGGCTCAATTTGATGCTGAAGTAGGGGAGAACGGGGTAATTTGTCACATGGGTTGGTTGTCACAATCGTTATATCTCGGAACCAGAAGGTGCTGTCCGTGAAATGTTGGTATGTAAATATCCAGAATTGGGATCAGAGGTCACCTAGTCTTCCTTGGAGTTAGACTGCTGAATTTGAGGTGAGACGACTGTTTGTGTTTTTCACGTCAAATTGAAAATATTTAGCTCCTCAGTATTTTTCTTCCAGGCTTTTACACAATGGGTTTATAACAAAACACTTGTTACCCATACAACGTGTGAAGGGTAAACTATTGTTTAGATTGTGGTTAGCAAGCTAATTAGTTGTCAGATGGTTGTTGGCCTTGATGCTAGCAAGAAATTCAAGTTGGGGTTGGTTGTCACATTTGTTGGGGGGTTGGTTGTCACATGTTATCTCAAGGCTGCAGCCAGAAAAGGAACCCAAAAACGAAATAAATTGTCAAGCTGTATCCTCACAGAGAAGGAAAGAATAGAGCAGGAAAAGGCAGATAGGATGCAAAAGATAAAAGGGCAACAAAATCAAAACCACCCAGTGCATCCCAAATTAGACCAGCTGCCAAGGCTACAGAACGTTATGTAGGCCTATTTGTCAACTTGACAATGCAATTAAACTTTAAAATTCAGTTCTACTTTTTTGCCTTCTTTTTAATATTATTCCCATTAAGATTACATTGTGACAAACAACCCCATAGTGTTTGACAACCGACCCCTTGATGGGGTTGGTTGTCACAATGTGTAAGGGTGTCTTTGATGATTAATTTCTTCTTTATTACAATAAGATAGAAAGAGTGAGGGGGACACATTTCAAGCCAACACCTTAAAGCCACTACGAGTAAGTCGGCACGTTGGCGACACCTTTGAACAAAAGCGGTAGTATTTTTACGACACCAGCTGTCGTGAAGCTGTTTTCTAGCTTGTGCAGAGCGTGCAAGATTCAAATAATCAGGAAGCAATATAGTGCGTGTCAGTGTGTTGAAAGTGTGAGGGCACCGGACTCTTTTCGGCTCTGTGAGAGTGGTTAGTGACGCAGCATCAACTACACCTGATTGCAATGAGTTGATCCATTGTCACCTCTCATGGAGCTGAACGAGTATGTGTCCCCACACAAAACGAATGAACGAGAGACGGCAGTTAGTTATGGATCACGATGAGGTAATGTGTTTATATTGTTGTAAATAATGACTATTTCCGATGAATAATGGTCATCTGATGATGCTGGTGAGGCAAAGTAAACTAGGTTCACTCCGTGAAATTGTGTATACGTTGCTTGGCAACGCCCTCCCGCCCACCTATCACTCTCCCTTTTAGCTTTTCTTCATTGCATTTTCTTTTTTTTCTTTGATGGTTCAGCCCCGTTATCAGTCATTATGACGACAAATAACTGTCTCAAACAAGGCTCCCGCTCCCCTTCTAGGGTGACCAGATCGCATTTCCATTACTTTTCACACGTCCCGCAAATTGAGACGTTGTCCCGCATTGTTATTGAAAGTGAGCCCCCTTTTTTAAATGCGTGTTTTATAATCTGGCATTCATCCGATAGCTGTGAGGAGCAGTCTCCGTTTGTCTGTGTGTGTGTTTGTCTGTGTGTGTGTATCGGGCTGCTGGCTCAGTGGGCTCTGTGAAGGTGCTGCCTGCAGTGCTTCAGCGTTTATCTTCCTGTTACTTCAAAATAAAAGCCAACTCACGTTTGTCAAGTGAAATGCTAATGTGAAGCCAGTGAAATGCTTTTAATGTGAAGCCGCAGCCTTAATGCTCTATTTGTTTAACAGTAGCTAACTTAACTGCTGCGCGCTGATCTAAAGATAGTGTTTTTTTAATATAGAAAGCCATGTCTCTGGCATTACCGGTGGTGACACAAGTTTATTTTGCTAAAAAAATGGCACTTTGACACAAACATAGTCTTTGTCCCACATCTGGTGAATTGGGATCTGGTCTCCCTATTCCCTTCCCTCACCTGGAGTGATAGGCTTCTCAAATCGCATTCCTGCGCCACACTGAAATCTGCGACCAATATGTGACCATAGAGCATGCACGCGTGAACCGAAAATCGGACTGGGTGTACGACCAGATCAAATGCAGTAATAAAAACTATATAAAAATGTCTTTCTTTGCACTGATGGTCTCGTTTGCTGTTAAAGGTAATTTATGATTATGAGAGGAAACATGAGGCTGTCTAAAAGATATTTAAATGTTACTCGTTACCGCTTTAAGCTTCAATGTAATATAGGAATGACTATTGAAAGATGTGATAAGCAATTCTCACTAGAGTAAAAAGTGTGCCTACTTACCCCGTTCTCCCCTATATACTGTAAGTTAAATGCATCACAACGCAATCAATACATAAAATCTAAAATATAATCTTAATAATATTAATGCATAAAGATTAAACAGTAAAATGTAGTGGAATAAAAATAGATTTATTATGAAATGCAATGCCGTATAAAGTATAAAGTAGCCTAGTGTAAAATGATAGTATGTAAGCATTAGTAAATCACAATTGGACTTAAATACTCTAGCAAATGTGCTTACTTTCCAGCCCTGTATGGGGGTCAAGGAATAGAAAAACATAATTATTTTCAGCTCAAACATAATGTACAGTAGTGGAATGAAAACAGATTTAATTTGAAATGCAATGCCATATAGGTATAAAGTGGCCTATAGAAAAAGGAAATATTTAATTATTAGTTATTTAAAAAATGCTTAAAGCGGACCTATGATGCTTTTTGACTTTTATGACCTATAAACGTTGTTATGATGATTCATAGTCATGCTTAACCATACTAAATTATCAAATAATGACTTACATGCATTTCGACGTATTCCCTGCTGACCGTCTGGGGTGTCTGTGCAGGGCACTAAACACTATTCTAGCCAGTCGAGAAGTCACGTGCTCAAAGCGGTCTACCCTTCCGTAACTTTGTGACGTCGCATGTAACTTTGTGAAGTCACCACGCGGATGTTTCCATGTATGGTAATGCTGTCACTTCCCTGTTCGCGTCTGCCTCGCGCCCTTATAGGTCCATGCTCGCGCTTCCCGCCACTGAAAGTGTTCCGGAAGGAAGGTAACCAATCACAACGGAGTGGGGTTTGCAGGAGGGGGGGGGGGGGGGGGGGATGGGCGATCACAGGCGGAGGGAGCGGAGATTGCCGAAGCACACACACTCAAGTGTTGACAGGACGTGCTGGATCGCCAAAATAAGAGAAAGAGCTTCCCGAAAATCTACATAGTTTTTTGTGATGTGATTCGTGTCAGGTTGCTCTATAGCAGTGTAAAACAAGAAATTAAGACCAGAAAAGTAGTATAATAGGTCCTCTTTAACTGTGCTGCCTTTCAACCCCTGTCTCGGGGGGTCAAGGAATTTGAAAAAATAAATCTACTCATCAGCTCAACCATTCATTCAGTTTTAAGTTTAGTTTATTATCACCTCATCATCATATAATCACACATCATCAGTAAAAGACCAGCGTACGCAGTAAACTGAGAAAATAGCCTCATTCACTCTGCCCTTCACACCTTATAGTGCAAACCTATTTAAATCATAACAAACAGATCAAGCCAATTTACCCATCAGACATGACAATATGAAGTCTCGGGACAATAAACCGGTCAAGGTTGCTGTCTAAAATAAATGACTCTTTCTTTTTTTTCTCGCTCAAGCTCTTCCCTTGACATCCAACAGCTGTGGTTGAGGGTTCAGGGTTTTTTCGCCAAAAGCTGGTGTCACTGTGATCAAGAGCACATACTGGGGTTGCATATGCCTCTGAACTCCATAACAAAAAAGCAATTCATGATGTGAGAGACTGGTGCATTGTTCCCTCCCTTCATTTATCCACACTATCACCCCTGCCATGTTCTACTGTTAATAAAAAGCGGAAGGCATATTCATGAGGGAAGCATAATTAACCATTTTTTTTATTTATTTTTTTTTGGATGACTTCCAGATGGATGAGTTATTATTGCCATTATTGATACTGGCTTGCTATCAGAGCCCTATCTGCTATCTTCATATTAATGCTGTTAGAATTTTAGAAGCGCCGGTGCCGACACCATCTCAACCACTTAGTCCTGTGATGAATAGTGTTAGGCAAAGTCGTTTGCACTGACACTCACTTTACTTCCCCTCGTTTTATGTACTTTGCTCAGCCCTTAATAAGGCTCTTACCACTGGCTTAATTGCCTATTTAGAATTCTCCCTCTTTGTGACCTAGATGTGTTTTATTTGGGCGAGTGTAATTAAGTTACCTGTAAATATCTTCCGCTACAGCCTCATCCATCTCTGTTATCTGGGAACCACGCTATTTTCTGTATAGTGTGTAGTTTTAATTAATTTAATGGCTGCTGTGTCTGCACACTATTAACCTCAATAGAACCGGAGAAGGAGAAAAAAATGGGGTTCTGCTTTGCTTTTAAAAAGGTGAGGCATCTCTATGTGTTTTGAACTCATCTGCTCCACAGATGTTCCCATATGTTGTGCTGAAACCTCTGGGCAAAAGGACAATATTTTCCTGATTGTGTTAGTAAGATTATTCTAACTGTCATTTGCACTGTTCTGCCATCTGTCTTGTCTTGATGTGTATCTGTATGTGCCACTGGTATGTGTTCAACATGTTATGTTTGGATGTGGGAAGCCAAAGACAAATGTCCACCAAGATGGACAATAAAGTTATTCTTATATTATCTTCCGCCATAGTGTAGAGGCAAATATTATGGGGTGATAAAAGCTGTCACCACTTTGGTTCCAGCAATAGCCAGTTAAAGCCTGGTAGTGACGGTTTAACAATGGATTTGAGTTTTGCAGGTTTAAATTGTGTGTGTAATGGTCCTGCCAACCCCTACGCCACACTGTCAGAAATAAGGGTACAGTTGGAGACCATGTATGTCCCCAAAGGTACAATGTAGACTAATGTATCTCTTGGAACAATTATTGGAGTTCAATGTATCTTGCTAATTGGGCCAAAAAGGTACATATACAGTATATGAAGTATGTATTCTAAAATGTACTCTTTAATTGTAAAGGTTTAGCTCAAAGCATCACTTTGCATATAATTGCAGTCTCACATACACGCTAAAATGGCTGTTGACATGTCATTAGTCTTGTATGGTGTATAAATGAGACACTTATCTTTCTCCTAAGTGTTCCTACCTACAATGCAAAAATAGCACTTAACAGTGTAAAAGCCTCAATATCCATTGCAGACAATGAGGGTGCCAATTTTTTCACGAGGCGCACATCATTCTTAATATACCTTCAAGCCAATTTGATTTGACATATGAGTTATTTTTTTTTAAATGAATTAATGCCAAAAAGGCACAACATGTTTCCAGTCAAGCGTTAATTTGATTTCACAAGGAGGAAGTATGTCCGCACTAAGACACCAACATCAGTAAAAGATCGAAAACAACAAAGCACAACCCATGCAAGCCCTTCAAGGGAATCTTGATGTGTGGAGTATCCATTAAGATATGGTACACACACACACACACACACACACACACACACACACACACACACACACACACATCCCATCACCATCACTACCTTCTAACCCCAAAGAGCGCAGGAGGACATAGCGGATGCCCTCCAGAAACACTTAAACGACATGGAGGAACAAGCTCTTCCCTTATTAATGTGCTCTCTTACAAAGCTGCGCACCATGCACACACACTCCCCCCCCCGGAACAACACACAGCAATGAGTGTAGCAAGTGGGTCTGTTCATTTTTTAAAGTTGGGTAACCTGTCCTTAAAAAGGTACGGCGGTAAATCATGATGCTACTTAACTGATAATGGAGGTCTTACTCACTTAGTACATACTCTATATCATGATTCATTAGTCATCGGCCTATGACAGAAGACCCCTTAGGGAATACAAAAAAAACCCTTAGTTTTCTAATTTAAACTACGGTGACTGGTTGCAAACAAACAGTCACTTTATGTCCTAATGATAGAAACAATAATGAGGTAAATGACACAATGTTGTATTACAATCTCAGGTGTGAAATATATATTTGTTTAGATACAAATATTTGGAAAAATCCAGTATTACACTGGGGCAAAATGAGCAGGATAAATTCTAGGATTTTTTATTTATTTTTTTACAAAATACCTTTTGGAAGCGATTGGCACTCTTGGCCATCATCATATGAGTTCACAGTCCAAAGGACAGGGCTGAATGCTCGGGTGGCGTTGGTACCTATTAAAGGTGGTGCTCTCTAGAATGGAGGAAATACTTACTCTGATTTCCCCCAGGCTTTTTTGCTCTCTGAGCGGAATGAAAATGCTCCTTCTCTATGGCAGTATAAAAGGTACAACTTGGTGCGCACAAAAAAACACGTATGCATGCACACACACACACACACACATCGTATTCATGGCACCACACACACACACAGACACACACACACACACACACACACACACACACACACACACACACACACACACACACACACACACACACACACACACTCTTACCAACTTAGTATATAGGTCCGTGCCCCTTTGCAGTCTACAAAATCTCCGCAGTTAAAAAGATCCCTTCATTACGGAATGACCTTGTGTGCATTATAGAATATGACGGATGTGGGGGGTGTAGTGCTGCATGACAAGCGGACGAATTGTGTTGCACCAATCCGGCAACTTTACGCTGCTTGACACAGTGGTGCTACTCACATTTCAAGCTGGAACATTATATGAAAGGGCATTGACGCTGCCTCATATTTATTGTGAGGTTTATTTTTTCCACACAAAGGCATACGCATGTATTGCTTTTAAATGCTTTTAAAGCCACCCACCACCATTTTTTCTCTCTCTTTCTCTCTCTACCCGCTGATCAAAAACACGGGGGTATGTTCATGTGTGGCATTCATGATCTGAGATCTCTGATCCCTAATTGCACACGAGCAAAACGATGATCCTCAGGGGTGAGGATGAGCAGATGTGCTGTGTGGCCGGAAGCGCTTTGAGTTTGCATTGCGAATGTTTGTGTGTGTGTGTGTGTGTGTGTGAAGGGGGATTTGGCTTTGGCCATTGGCAGTTAATACAAGCTCACACACTGCAGGTGGTGAAAGTTGTGGGAGTCCAAAGGTCTTTGTTTTTTTACATGAGTGTGTGTGTGTGTGTGTGTGTGTGTGTGTGTGTGTGTGTGTGTGTGTGTGTGTGTGTTTGGTTGTGTGTGTGTATGTGTGTGTGCAAAAAAAAGGGAAATGGACAGCGGAGAGATTGCCAATAAGCATTCCCCGTAGCCTCATCACAGATAAAGCTACAGGCTATTATTAATCATTTAGTAGGTTTCATAGTTTGGTTCACCGCTCATGCACAGCACCTGTCAAACGCGTGTGCGCTGTGGCAGGCAGGCAGGCAGGCAGGCAGGCAGGCAGGGTTCCGTTTGATTAAGTCTCTTTAGCCCTCACTGCCTCCCATATAAAGGTCACTGTGCATCCTTTGTCTGATAGCACGCTCTTATACTTGTTGTTTCGTTTACATTTTTTCACTCAACTCTCCGTAACATTGAGTCCATCTCACATTCACACATTCTAATCAATTTTGCTTGCACCCGCAGGGGACCGTGTGTGTGTGTGTGTGTGTGTGTGTGTGTGTGTGTGTGTGTGTGTGTGTGTGTGAGATCACTTGACATTTTCAATGAGAGATTATTGTTGTGTGAAGGACTTCGCTTTCAACTTTGTTGCACAAACTACAGCACGTCCTAAGAATAGTTCAATGTGTATGTGTTGTGATACATTAGGTGGTATACAGCTGTGGAACACTGACTGTGAACATATTTATGGCCGGGCATTCTATTTGTGGATATGCTATTATCCTGAATCGGATTTTCAATTACAATGTTTGTGGTTTTATATAGGCCAACTGTAAAGCACTTTCTGTTACCGTAACTGTGTGTGAAAAGTGCTATATAAAAAAAGTTTGATATGATTTGATTACTTAGGTTTTGTAATTACAGGTCTGTTTATGAATGCTAAGACAGAAAAAGCAAGAAAAAACAAGATATTGAGCACAGTTCATGCATACTATTTGAATACTTTTCATGAATTATGCATTTAACATAGGTTTTAACATAGGTTACTAATTGATAGGTGGGCTGACATCTTTGCAAAATAATGATAACAGAGCCTTCTTCAAATGATCCCATGACTAAGCCTACTTTACATGACAAAAGGAGCATAGAAAATGCATGCCTATAATAAGAAAAATGTGGTGAAAACCATCTGATATAACAGTATGTACGGTATACTTGCATATGCACAGTAACAGTATCATCGGGACACATCTGTATACATTCAAATGTAATAATAATCTTTGAAAAGTGTATTTTACAAATAGTAACACGTTGCAGTTTCAAAATCATTAAGTTTGAAATAATTAGAAATCCTGGTACAACTGAGATATTTGGCCTATGCTAATATGTTTATCATATATTTATTTATTTTTTTAACCTTTATTTAAACGGGTAAATCCCATTGAGACCAGAGACTCTTTTTCAAGGGAGACTTGTTCCCATTCACACGTGAACATTCACACACACATTCATACACCGATAGCAGGATAACTATCTAAATTCACACGAGGCACGGTTGGTGCAACAACCATGACACAAGTGGTTTGGCGGGGATCGAACCGCCAAACCTTGGATCATTGGCCGATCCGCCCCTAACTGAGCCACAGTCGCCCCCAATATAGTGCATACAGGTAGCCAGACATACCAACATATTAAAAAGGTTGCATAACTACTCATTACATCTGGAATTATTAGAAATATTGGCACATCTTTTATATGTGCATATATACATTTTGCAGAACGGTCTAGCAAATATACAGGTACTTATTAAAAAAAGGTTGCTCAACTTCTAAGGAACCCAGTGTTTTAAACAGTGACTTAGATCCTCTCGCACAACAAAAGGTACAAGGCCTTTGTATTCTCTCTGAAATGGGATCAGAGGAAACTACTACATAAATGAATGAAACAATTCTCCACACCAGAGAAAAAGAGAAAGAGAGAGAGAGAGAGAGAGAGAGAGAGAGAGAGAGAGAGAGAGAGAGAGAGAGAGAGAGAGAGAGAGAGATGGAGAGCAACCTCTGCATCATACTGATGCAACAACAAAGCAATACATGACTTGTGTGGCTTCTGGTTATTGTGGTGTGTGAAATTTTCCTGCGCTAATTAACATGTAAGGAAGTGACTATGGTGTCATCTCTCTTACCTCTAAGGGGATTATAGCTTCCTCATGACATTTTGATCCCAGAACAAAAAATAAATAAATAAAAATGTTCCCTCCCCTCTAGTATGAGGCATTGATTTCTCATTCAAAGTATTTATCTCTATTTGGGTTTTGGGAGGTGGGCTTGTACTCAATCAGATAAATTGAGACCCCAGGTGTTTTTGCTTATGCCATGTTTGTTTACTATGGCATAGAAGGATTTCACATTAGGAGGATCAGAGGGAAATGTTATTCTCAAAGGGGGGGGGAGGGGGACGGCGTGGAAGTTAAGACATCTTGGTGACATCGGCTGTGGATGAAAGAAAAGTGATTTTTAGGAACGTTTTATTAGAAGACATGTCGGGGAGCTATTAAGTCAAATGATGAGATACAGACTTCAAAAGTAGTAGTAGTCAGCAGTAGCCTTGCACCGCCTGCCTACCTACTTATGCTCAATTTCCCTTCAGCAGTCAGTCTGGGTCCGTTGGTAAATTTGCGGGTTTTCTGTCCAATCAGCAAACAGATGAAATGAAGTACGATGGTTTGGTAGGACCAGGCTAATTCAGCAGATCATTTGGACATGATAACAAAACACAAACTGATAATATAAGTATTTTTTTAGGGGCAGAAATATGTTCTTATTCCTGTAAAACAGAGGTAAGTCAGGTCAGTTAAAAGAGTAGAGAAGCTACTCGTGCAGACTGAAAGTTAAAGCCTCTGTACGCTTTATGATTCTGAGGTGCCAAAGACAGACTTGTTAAAAAATACTGGTAGTGTTGAAACTTAAAGGCCAAAATCTCACAGTGTTGGTGACTGTTACTGGGAACCCATTCAAGAAAATGAAAGCAAGGGGATATGAAATGAAATGATGCAGAACATAAAGGCAAGCATATGCAATGACTTCGGCTAAACAATATAATCACTTGCAAAACATTTTTTATTTTTATTTCTTTGGCTACTGATGTCACGCTAAACTCTGTTTATGACAAATTGTGGTCATTAGTGCCACAGTGTTTGTGTGAGTGTGTGTGTGTGTGTGTGTGTGTATGAGAGAGAGAGAGAGAGAGAGAGCGAGAGAGTGTGTGTGTGTGTGTATAACTTACTGTTTAAATGCTTTTGTTCTTCACACAGTAGTTCTGCAAAATTACCCAAGATTCATTGCGCCATCTGACACACCTCAGATTGTATATTTTACAGATTGCAACTAAGACCTTATCAAACCCATATTGCATTTAATTAACAACTTCTGAGATTGTTTTTATTGCACATGTATCTTTACTAGTAATGTGAATGGATATCCTTCTTGCTATGACTTTATTTTTTTATAGATTTCATGTAATGTCATGTTATTGTCAAGTCTTTCTCTGAGAACAATGTGAACCAAACTTTGAGGTCTTTTTTGGTACTAACTAAATTGCCAGTGAGTCATCCACTTCAATTCATCCGATTCAGGTTGACATTGTTGCTAAGCTAACAATGGATGTTTGTGCCGCTTGGCTACACAATACAAAGTGAAGTTTTTCATGGACACATACGCGTGGTCTGCCCTTCCATACAGGTGTAGACAGGGACATACAAACAGTATTTTTCGATTTAAGAATACAAATGCATCCGAAATTGGTCTGTTCCTGTATATTTGAACATTTCATATTCCATCATCATTCAACCGAAAACCGTCAAAACAACCGAGCCACGCTTTCAGTCTGTGTCATTCCCCAAATGAGACGATGCCACTCCCAAGACGCTCCAGATGCTGCTAAATGACTTCCTTTGTGTTCATTTCCAAATCTTCATAAATCACAAAAATAAAGAATTCCACTCTAGGGGATAAGTCCCACGGTGTGTTTTTTAAATAAAAGAAAATATGAAAACCAATACATTTCCTGACATGGGTATTAAGATTCAAATTTCAGTAGAGAAATGAGGCAGGGGGGTAAATCAGATGTGGAGAAAATACCGGTGAGTAATAAATATTTAATTTTTTGAAAGCACAGATCAAACCACATTAAGAGAGCGAGAGAGAGAGAGAGAGAGAGAGAGTGTGTGAGAGAGAGAGAGAGAGATGGAGAGAGAGAAAGAGAGAGAGCGAGAGAGAGACAGCAGGTGAGAGTATACAGCGAGTGTATTCCTTACAAAGAGAACGCCAATGTTGTTAGGCCCTTTTTATTTATTTAATCAGCGTGGCACTAAGTGGAAACCCTTGTCTCTTATTCGTACCTGGAGGGAATTCCGGATCCGGGAATCGCATTGTATCGGATAGCTGTCGATATTAAAACCGTTCCATTTTACAATAGCTTACCTCGGAGGATCTCTCTCAAACAGTCAATCAAAGGCAGTTTATGCACAAGCCAGCACTGATTCGGTTTCCTCTCTTCCCCCTCTCTCGCAAACACAATTTGAATACCCAAGGGCGACAACACAACGCAAAAAATCCATTATACATTCATGTTGGCCCCCCTTTATACTTTCGCAAAAAACAGGAAGAGGGGTTGTGTTTCCTCTGTCAGTCAATCAAGGACAATCTAGAATGTTTGTACCTCACAGCGTTGGGCACAAAATGGAGGAATATGCATATCTGGTTCACAGGAAACTAGGATGAGGCCCTGTGTCCTATTTAGAGGCTTCATTGATCTTTAAAGGGATAGTTCAGTATTCTTGAAGTAGGGTTGTATGCGGTGCATGGATTAGTTAGTATTTTATCTTATGGAGATGGCAGTAAGTGCTGACTTAAAATGTTTTATTGCATTACAGTCCCTGTGTTCCAATCCCCATACTTACCTACTATTTAGTATGCCAGACAAAAAAAAGATTTAGGATGTCCCTATACATGGAAGGCAATGTTAGTATGCTGAAAATACATAATTGAAAATTAATTGTTCAAGTATTCGTCTTTATTGTTGACATTTATCGATGTAATGAGAAAAAAAAACTCTTCCTTATCTGATTGTGTTTCCTCTCCAGAGGCCCTAAAATTCTCCTGTACTTTAATATGTAGTGTAGCAAAGAGAAAGAGTATGTGATTTGGAACGCAGGGATTCAATCTATCCAGAGAGACGTCCAATACGTTTATCCAACTATGGCATCAAAATACGTCAAACTGAAAAGTTATACTTTTAAGTGCAACACTTGAAAGGCATTGAGAGTGAATATATGTGTTATCACTGGAGTAGAGTTATTCAACAAAAATAGAAGTGATTTGTGTTGACATAAATCTGTTATTTGGTTATTGTAAAGGTTTTAAATATATTCCCTCTGAAATTGCAAAAATCCAATATCAAATAGAAGGTCAACGGACAATACCTTCAAACTGTAAGAGTTGTTATGGTCCCTTGTGCTCTGACAACATTGTAAGAGGAGCATGTACCCATTAAGTTTTGGAGATTTGAGCCTTAAAGGCTTCTGTATAAAGACAGCACATTTCATTGTGACACTCCTATCACTGAAGAAAACAAAAACAAACGTTTCAAACAAAGTTTCAAGGCCCTTCTAAAGGCATGGGTCAGTTGTTGTGTACTTTTTTATATAAAAACATGAACAATTTCATATTATTGTTAGTTTTTTTTTAAATGTGTGTTACATGATTTTGGAGGACACAGTTATTGTAATATGTTTCTGTACTTGTGTTGGCCAGTCTAAAAATCATTTGTGCAGATTCTATGCAATCCTCATATTTGCCAAACTTTCCAGTCCATTGTTGACAAAACCATTGTATTTTGTTGGGACAAAGACATATGTGTTGAATGCAATATTATAGTTCCGTAGGAATTTGTCTGCATATAAAAAAAGTATTGCTATATACAAAAGACCCCCTAAATGGGCCTTGGGAAAATGTCTTCACATAAAAGCTAATGGCACTATAAGCCTAAGTGAATCTGCGATACATTTCTCTATATGACAAGGCTGACTATGTGGCCAGAGAGTCATAAAACAAAGGCTCCGAGTAATTACAACTATACTTCCCGCTTTACAGCACAATTCCAGTGATCGTGAATGAACAGACAATGGCATTTATTGAAGGACATGCACAGAATATATATATATATATATATATATATATATATATATATATATATATATATATATATATATAAAGCTTTAATCTAATGAAGAACAGGGTCATGGGTGATATTTACTATTTCCAAAAAATGAAAGTAGATAAATAAATACCCTGCTCTATTTCTACGGTCCCTTTGCCCTTAATTTGATTTGACCCGAGTTCAATTTTCAACACTTCAAACAAACATGGCCACTTTGGTGCTGATGCTCAATGTTAATGGTGTGATTAGCGCTGTATCTTTCCCTTGGTGTGGCAATTTATTTTGGCCCATTAAGCCTTTGAAGCTATGCCCTGCTGACTCAGATGCTCTTAGTAACAAACAGTAATATTAGAATGGCTATTACCGAAATCTATCATCCGGAATGGCCTATAAGGTCAGACCAAAGTGTGTCCCCAGTGAAAATGCCTGAAAAGGAAAAAAGCAATACATCTAGATAGCATGTTCTTGGAGGGGAGGGGGGATGAGAAATGCCCTAAATTTTTTTATTACCGATATACTTACTGCTTAAATGTTTTGATCATGTACGTTCGCTTTGCAAGCTATAGCACCAAATCAGAAATAGAGTAAGAGCATTGAATTACAATGTAAATACACAGCGGAAAAAAATCCAATCTTGCGGCGGTGTATAAAGGTTAATAAATCACACTGAAAGCATGGTGGAACCGTGGGTAAGAGGCTGTCTGTACTAATGGTTAATAAGTCCTTCCAAATTAAACGACAACACATATTGTTTTTAAATGCCATTACAGGACGATACATGTAAAGGGATTATTTCCAATCTGATCCCTACCATTTTGGGCAAGGCAATTTGTCAGCTACTTTAAACTATAACAATTTGCTATTTGCTTAAGTTAAATTGTTGGCTGATGCAAACACAATATTGGTGAGGATAACTTAGATTTAGGTACAACAATATGTGTTAGGATTGGGACAGGTTTTGGTCTAAATAATTACTTAAAGGTGCTCCGAGGAACTTTCAGTTTGTGTTATTTATTGCGCCCCCTTTAAATAAAAAGGGGTAGTGTTTTTACAGCTGTTGTTCCTGGGTGAGCGTACCCATGATAAAGGCATTATGCTATCAATTATTACAATCAAAACAGCATTATTTGCACTGATGGTCTCGTTTGTTGTGACATGGAATGTACTGTATGATCATCAGAGGAAACATTTGATTACTTAAGGAATATTGAAAAGTTCCTCGTAACACCTTTAAGGCAAGTTAATAGTCACATTTTGAATAAAAACAACATTGGAAATTATTGAACCATAAGAAAAACAATAGTTCTTATATGTCTAAGTTTGACATCTGGTTGACCGAACAAAACCTATTTTGTTGTTTTGCTCACAACCAACTAGATCCATAACAGCTAGGACAACTAGAGGGATTTGTCACACTAACTGATTTCAAATCATGTTATGAAATGAGATAGTTTTGCCATTTCTCTAGTGAGCACACTCTTTGTTTTCAACTCCTTAGATGTGACAATCTATTTGAGACCTGTAACATAATCCACAATGATTCCTGGCAGCAACCACTGACTTGTCACATTCAATTTTTCTTATATATTAAAATTCATATTGGATATCGTTCAACAAGGGAACCCTTTAGTCGAGGTATTTTTTTTTCTTTATGAACTTGTGTCTAGCAGCTTTTCACATTCTAGTTTCTATCCATAATTTGTCCTTCATATGTTGTCACCAAAACATTCTAATCATTTTAAGAAATCGGACAGTTTTGCTATTTCTCTTGTGAGTACACTCTTCCTCTCAACTCCTTACACCTATGCTAAATAAGTAATTCTCTCTGAAATACATTACATTTTTCTACGATGATTCCTGGCAGCAATCTCTGTCTTGTCACAATCAATTTGTCTTAAATATTAAAAGCTATATTGGATATTCTTCAACAACGGAAGCCTTTAGTCTAGGTATTTTGTTCTATTTTCGAATTTGTGTCAAACATAGTTTCTCATTCTAGCTTCCATGCACTTGCAATTTGTCCTTGATAAATTTGCCTCACTTCACTCCCATTGATTCAGTAGATCAGAGTAATCTATAGCCAAATAGACTTATACTCATCGCGGGCAAACATCTCCCTGCCTCTCCAGATGGGAATCACAAGTTGCCCTTTGCATTTTCAGAGGGCTTGATACAATTAGTAAAGACTTTGCACTCCCGCACACTGATCAGGGCCAATCAGACGGGAGATTTAGAGGGGCCATAATCACATTTGATTTGACATCAACACGGCACTCTGGCAACAGTCCAACAAACACTGAATAGCTCAGACATACAGCAGTAATACAAGGAGAGCAGCGTTGAATTACGCAAACAACCATCGATTTGGGAAGTTAATTTTTGGATTTTTTTTCTTGTGATTTAGGCTCAAAACAGCAACATATCGTTAACATATTGTCGGGTGCTCTACTGAGTTAAACAACCATTAAAGGTGGAGTCAGTGATTCTGGAGAACGCTTGTCAAAATAACCTTTTGTGAAAATCAGTGAATAACTCCTCACAGTCCGCGACCTGTCCATACTGTGTGTGATGAACACAAAACCTGTTAATACACAGCCTAGGCTCTGTAAAACCGGCATGTAAACAAAGGACATGTAAACAAAGTAGGTTCACCATTGCTAGAAACATATCTGTGTACAGAGCCTAGGCTGTTAAAATTCCAGACGCATCCATCGATTTGTGAAGTTATTTTGCTAATTTTTACATGTGATTTAGACCCAAAAGCCGAAAGTTCACTCTCATATATTTTGGATGCACTGTAGAGTTTACCAAGCATTAAAGCCTGCTATGCTGGGGATGTATTCTTTGTGACTATGATGAATTGCCTGCAGCTTATCAACAGCGGTTGGCATATGGTGTGAGGACATGGGCTTGATGGGGTGTCAATCAATATGTCAATGATTTGAATGTGCTCATGTGATTTGCTTTCCCCGGTGTGAGTCAGAAATCCCAAGATGCATCTTAAGTAAACATTAATTCAGCGTCTTGAATACATTTTGGATGGAGATGCAATAGGCTTATAGGGAGGGAGCTGTCTGTAGACATTTTGACATATTTTGATTAATACCATTTTGAATGTAAGAGACATTTTTTATTACTTAACAAAAAAAGTTTCGACCTTTGGAAGCTTGTCTGAATTACTTTATGGCCTTCGTAGTGTAAAATACGACCACACCTTCGAAGAACCAGATTCATTTATCCAGATAAAGTACATTGGAGTCATAGGTGGGAACAGCGATTCTGCATGGTTCTTGCTATGGTGGACGCCCTGTGTTTAAATACCTGTTTACAGAGCCTAGGCTGTGTATTTAAATCTGATTTTTATCAGTGCGCACTGAATATATTCACTGATTTTGACAAGCGTTCTCCAACATTGTTAGTAAATGATGAGAGAGACAAAATTATGCTTGGCCTGGGTTTTTTGTAATGATCTGAGATGTAATCACAGACAACTCTCTCTCTCTCTCTCTCTCTCTCTCTCTCTCTCTCTCTCTCTCTCTCTCTTGACACACACACTCACACACATCAAGTCAAATTCACCTAACATAATTTTTACTATATCTTTACAGATACCTTGGGGTTAGAGAATGATCTGAGATGTTCTTGGGTCGGAGCATTCCTCTTGTGAGCCTGACTCTGTAGTTTAAGGAATCTGTCTAGTAAATCCCGTCTGCACACAGTGAGCACGGATTGAAATAAATCAGCTCGTCTTTCAACTTTGAGACATTTTCTTGAATTCCTCGGAACAACCACACACTTATACAGAGCAACCCAGCACATTAAACATGTGGTCTTAACTTTTTTAAGGAACGCTATATTTTTAAGCAACATGTTCAAAGTGATATGTATCACTTGGTGCATTGGTCGAGCCCTGAGTCTGGAAATCAAAAATCTAATTCCAAGACTATTACATATGTCATTCCAATTTAACATTGATTGCGAAACATTGGTGTAATTTATTTATTTTGTATTGTTATGTCTGCCTAGCCAAGATTACGATTCAAAGTAGCTTGGTAAATCTGGTTGATTTTTGAATTGTTTTCATTGTGACAAATGGTGTATTTAAAGTCAAAAAGTTCTTGCATACATTGTGGAAGTGTTTCATTTGATGTCTTGTTGCTTTTGAAACGCTTAACATTATTATTAAGTATAACCTACCAAAATAATTTCCTTTTTTACGTGCACAAGGTATATAAAGAAACTGAACTAAACAAACTGGGTCATTGGCTTGTTGCTACATGATACTGCTAGGTTAAGGTAATCAAGAAAAGTGTTGATGTATGTAAAAACAAACCAGGCGTAAACCTTCTAATGTGTTATATGTCTTAGCATCCTAGATACGCTGTAGCTAAATAGACAATACATGGTGCTATTCACCTTTGACCATATCATATTGTTTCAATCTATAACCTCTGTCTCCCTATCATGTATGACTGAAGACGAGATGACATGCCGTAGCCATGACAGCTGGATCAAGTGCAACCAAGTGAAGCCTCTTATCTGTAAATGCTTTGTTGTTTTCTGATGAAATCCCTTTTTCTTCTACATTTTATATGTCCTTTTCACTGAAGGGGTATAGTGTTATACTGCATCTTAACATGCCTGGTTGTAAGCTTGTATGGACCATTTAGGACTGATGAATTATGCTAAAACAAAATGTGTATATGGAAGACTAATCATTCATTCATTTTTCATCCATGTCTGAATACAAAATAAGGTTATTTAGAAGAACTCAAAGCAATGTTTTTTTTTTCTCCCAAGCATACGCAGGATACAATGAGACAGACATGCAGTGGGTGGCAGTGGCGAAGTGGGTAGGGAGTTCGCCTCTGGTGTGCAGGGTCGGAGGTTCGATCCCCCGTCTCCCCGCCACATGTCGAAGTGTCCCTGGGCAAGACACTGAACCCCGAATTGCTCCCGATAGTTAGCTTAGTTAGCTTAGCACCCTAGTGCTAAGCCTACCCTGCGTGGTAGCTGCTGCTATCGGTGTATGAATGTGTGTGTGACTGGGTGAATGTATACAAAAACAATGTAAAGCGCTTTGAGTCTGTGATAAACGGAGATATAGCGCTATACAAGTCCATTTACCATTATATAAGGAGTTGAAATACTGTAGATGTATTTGTGTATGAGGCAAAGCGGCATTTGTTAGGATTTAAATTTTTAATATTAATGATGCTTATAACCACCATCATAACTTTGCATTTACTCTTATATATAATCAACTAACAAGTAATACATTTATAACATGTGATCTAAAATGTTCTCATTTCAGGCCCTTGAGCAGGGACAGTTGGAAGGGAGTTAAATAGCACAAAACTTCTTGTAAGTTTTATAGATGTTTTCCAAGAATAACAAGGCCAGAGAAGGGACGTATGTATCTATCTTAAACAAAGGCCTTCTGTATTTTCCTGACTCAAACCATAGATGCAAGTTACTTGCAAGGCCAGGAGCATAATTCTACTTTTCGGCACAGTGCAGGTCGAGAGGGAGGAAGAAGAGGATTGGACGAGAAGATAGAAGACAAAAAGATAGACCAATCAATAGCCTTTGTCAAGATATGTTAAAAAGCTTTGCTGTCGAGAAGGCTCATTACTTTTTTGACTTGTTTGCCTGTCTCTGAAACCTGCATACTCTGTCCTGTGATCTCGCTTCATTAAACAACACCTGAGAACTCTGAAACTTTTTTCCAATCATCTTTTATTTTTTACCTTCCATACATCCGAACAAAAGAACACGAGATATTATAGTGTTAATACATTCATTTGACATGTCAATAAATGCATTCACAAGAGGGGGGGAACAAGCACACATAACCGCCCAGTAAATAAGTCTGAGATCATTCTAGAACGTACACTGTTGCACATTCGTCGGGTGATTGCGTCTTAGAATTCCAATCGCGAGCAATTTGACATCAGGTTAGTTCCGGACCTTGCCTTCGCAATATAATCACTCAGCATGTACCTGGTAATATGGCATGCCAGTCATGTAACATATATTTTTTCCTGGAAAGGTATTTTTATTTATTTTTATTCCTAAAGGTAAAGTGCAAGGTGAATTCCAATGACCACTTCTCATCAAATACAAACTGAAAGGAGTGTTTCACTAAAGCAATGCATCTAGCCTTCTCAGCACTTCTTTCTACCCGAACAACATTGGATTTTTGTTTTCACTGAAACAGCAAAGTGGGTATTATCAGCATGCGAAGGATGCATGTGATGTGTCGCTCACATGGCAAACTAGTAACGGCTTTGTGGCATAATTATACATACATATGTATTGAAATGTGCATGCATATTTGTATTAGTGTGTGGGTGTGTGTGCGTGTGTGTGTGTGTGTGTGTGTGTGTGTAGCTGCAAGCGAAGCGAATGGATCACCCACAAAACATCACTTCCACGGACATACACCGTTTGTCATTCCTCAGCAAAATACAGGTCTAGGGAAAACCCAGCAAAACAACTGCTAAACCCATTCGGTACGCTATCGGCCGGGGAACACCAATGGTGGAGAGTTTTTTTTTTGAATAACACTTTTTAAAGCTATAGTGCGTAACTTATTTTGCCCCCATGAGGTATTCTGAGTAATTGCAACCATACTGTCGGTGCATCTACACGAGGTAGGCCTCCGGTTATGGTGCATTGATTTAAAACCTTCTGCTGTATGTCAAGGTGTTTCCTTAGCAGTAGAATCAACAACACACATTTTGTGGGCACTTCTTGAGCTCCTGCGCCAGTGTCGGGGGGTGACACCAGTTTGTAAACGCTGCCATACTGATAAATACAGAGAGAGTTTTGAGGAAATGATAGGCTAAATCAACTTTGTGTCAACTCATTTGGTGATGGCTTGAATTTAATCGACATTCATTTATATGAAAAAGTTACGCACTAGAGCTTTAAAAATACCAATAAGGAAGCCAGACAGGAAATCTTTAATCCACTACCTGTTTACTCAGTGTTATTTTGGAATACAGTTGTATGGGCTCTGTCCTTACTTTCATTGAATCAACTTAGTTCATCCCTGTGTTTCTACCCCTCTCTCTCACAGTCACACACACACACACACACACACACACACACACACACACACACACACACACACACACACACACACACACACACACACACACACACCTGCTTTGTCCGTTTATTGCTGCATTTGGTACGAGCAAACGCTAAGAGACATTATCAGCCTGTCACTAAAAAAAAATCGATGTGCCTGATAAAGTTGGCCCATTGAATATGGCACTTAGTCACAGCGCAAGTGTTGGGAGAGACAGTTATAAACATGCAAAACAGGTTATAAAACACGTTTAATGAGACGGCATTAACCTTTTTGGCATCTGCACGCGCCTATCTGCATTTAAATTATGGACTGTTTCAAAGGTTTTAAAAGATATATAATTCACTAATGCTTTAATGGCCGCGATAGCGCTGTTGTGTAATTTTTTTTCAGTTAAGCAATGTGCCAGCAGATAGTGAAAAGGTGCATGATAGTATAGCGGTTATGTTTTATTTTCCTGGAGTAATTAGACACGATAGCTATAATGTTAAGTCGTTCAATTCATTAATATTGAATTTCCAGAATATGTAATCTTGCAGTGAATGGCTTGATGAATGAAAAAAAAAAGCTTTCACAGACTAGTGTAATATCAACAGCTGATGGGCTCCGAAATAACAATTATTCCTTTTAAAGATTTCAGATTTTAATCATAGCTTAATAAAGCAGCTCACTTTCAGCCTGGTGAGGTTAGCTTAGATCATTTCAATTAATTTTACAGAGAGCAGATGGAATAGAAATCAAAATTATTCTTCATACAGGCAAGGGCAGGCAGTTGTAAACCATCTAGAAATGATTATCACATGGATACATGTGTTTAAACGATGTATGATTTACTGATTTTTTTTCTAGCCTTAGATACGTTAAAAGGTCCTCTTGACATATGTATTTATGTATTGAGTGGTAACACACTAAAAACATAACATACTACAATTAATGTATGAAATACATCTACAAAGATGCATTAATATTCCATGTAATCCACATTTAAAATGGTATACAGTATCATAGTATAACAACACTAAGTTAAGATTAGGGAAATAATACATGTTCATGTTAACTTTTGTCTGGACCATAACCAAAGGGTTTTTGTTACAAAGACCAAAGTGCACTTTTTCTTTTCTCTTTACTGCATGCTTTCATCCAAAACATAGGCCTATCTTCCGGTAAGGGAACAAATTAAGTTAGTTAAGTTAAGTTAAGTCTTTATTTTGTCACTAACACACACATGCAAAGTGTGTAACACACATGGCAATTCAAATTCAAACAACTTTATCATTCCCACCTGGGGTAATTGGACAATAGGCTTCCCACCCACTATGATGAAAGCAGCTCTCAGCATGTCTGAATATAGTTCCTTTGATCCGCTTATCTTTGGTTGTATCAGATCGTATGTGTGTGTGTGTGTGTGTGTGTGTGTGAGCGCTGCTGAAACGTGTCAGATTTCCTTTCAGTTCCATTTACAGTAACAAATCCATCCATCACTTGCTCTGACAGTTGCTATTTCTGACAGCACGTTTTAATTTGCGATAAATTTGCTGTGAACTACACCTTGTTTTTTTCTACTCATTTTGCAAAATGTTATTAAACTTGTAGGCGTATAGTGCAGCAAAAAGCAGAAAAAATACATTTAAAAATCAATCTCACAGGTTTGCACTTTGGGGACTATACTGATCTGGGCACCATTTATGTTTTGATCAAAGCACATTTGGCAAAACCTATAAGCAGTGACGGGGCTGCATACAACACATAGGCTACAGCATGATATATGTTTCAAACCCTTAGCTTGTTTATGGGCAGTACTAAAACAACTTCAACTAAATAAAATGGGTCATTTCTAAAATGTTCAATACAATTAAAATAAAAAAAATGGCTCCCGTTTTCTCTTAATAGTTGCAAAGAAAGCATGGTGAAATCCAATACAAATGGACTTGCTGCCTCTTTCGTATATCTTTTTTAAATGGTACCACTTGCACTTTATGATGCCCAGTTGTTAAGATAGGATAACCTTGGTCATTTGAAAGCAAATCAATGTATAGTTTAAAGTTTACCTTTCCAACACATATTTTAAAGGTTTAGTGTGTATAATTTATTGATGACATCTTTAGTAACTAGTTTATTGTCCTTGAAGACCATAGTTGCTTCCATACATTTTCTAAAAATGGAGAAGTTAGCAAGGGAGCGTTGCAGTCTCGAATCTCACCTCTTGCCGCTAAAATACTCCGATATTTCACATTGTCGCTTTAAACTCTACACACAATGAGTTACGATAATGTTTTGTAATATAACCTGCAAACCAAAAAAAAAAACATTAATGGTAAGTCATAACACTCTATATGTCATATAAAATAAAGAGTTACAGTACCTAGTGTTACTATAAAGCCTTAATGAAACACACTTTCACAACAAATACATGCATTTTTTTTCCTCACACAGTTCGACTTTCATCGCACCATAATTCACCTGCACCCACACTACATTTATCTTCTTTGAGGTTTCTACAATACTTGCTCAAAGGCATTCTGACAGCTTGTTATATATTTAGCCACTTTGCACAAAACAGCCAATTCTCCAACGCAATCTCGGTGGCACCTGCAATGGCTTCTCTGGGAGCTTGTGTCAAAACAGTGGAACCTTTATATACTTTGAAAGAAATGCTGGAAAAAATACAGTAAAACTACACCAGGGGAAGAGGAGAGAGTGTACACTAATAACTGTGGAACTGAGAAAGAGTGTCTGTAAATACACTCGTTTGAAGATATATTAAAGCCACTACGAGTAACATGGCACGTTGGCGTCTCCTTTGGACAAAAGCGGTAGTATTTTTACGACGCCCGCTGTCGCAAAGCTGTTTTCTAGCTCGTGCCAGGCGCGTGAGTGTGAACTGAGAAGGGAGCAATATAGTGCATGTCCGTGTGTTGAAAGTGTGAGGACTCTTTTCGGCTCCGTGAGAGTGGTTTTGACACTGCATGAACTAATGCCAGTCACTGCCACACGCACCTGATTGCAATGAGTTGATACAGCAGTGTCACTTAACTACTCTCTCCCACGGAGCTGAAAGATTACGTGTCCGACTCCTCACAGAAAGCAAATGAACGATAGACGGCAGTTAGTATGGATCACGATGAGGTAATGTGTTTATGTTGTTGTAAATAATGACTATTTCAGATATTGGTTATCTGATGATGGTGAAGCAAAGCAAACATTGTGTTAGTACCAACCGCTCAATCATTTAGGAGTAAACACTGCAGTCTAGTTTCGCTCTCGTGAAATTGCATACACGTTGCTTGGCAACGCCCTCGTCCCCCCACCTCCCGTAGCCTATATCAGTCTCCCTTTTAGCTTTTCTTCATTGCATTTTCTTTTTTTTTCTTTGATGGTTCAGCCCCGTTATCAGTCATTATGACGACAAATAACTGTATCAAACAAGGCTCTCGCTCCCCTTCCCTCACCTGGAGGGATAGGCTTCTCAAATGGCGTTGCAGCGCCCCACTGAAATCTGCGACCAATACGGATATGTGACCATAGAGCTTGCACGAGCGAACCGAAAATCGGACTGGGTGTGCGACCAGACCAAATGCAGTAATAAAAACTATTTAAAAACGTCTTTCTTTGCACTGATGGTCTCATTTGCTGTTAAAGGTAATGTATGATTATCAGAGGAAACATGAGGCTGTTTAAAAGATATTTAAATGTTACTCGTAGCCGCTTTAAGGCGAGACATGGGAGGCAAATAAATAGTTTTTTCAAACACTGCCGGTCAAATTAGAGGTTTGTTGGCTGTCTTGTTCCCATGACATGTCTTCTTTCATACTACACTCAACAAAAATATAAACGCAACACTTTTGTTTTTGCACTTTCTATATTAATAATCATTCTTAGCACTCATTTGAAGATTCTCACTGAAGGACTTGTCCATATATTGATCATTTTCTGATTCATGATGATACATTTTCTGGCCAACAATGCAAATTAAAGACCTGCAAATTGTAATTTATTTATTTATAAAAATTTAAAAAAGGCTGTATCCAAAATCCTGAATTTGTTATGAAAATTAAATAAAGATTTTAAAGATTTTTATCCAACACATAGATGTGTGTTTCATAAAGAGACAATTGTCCATATTTAATAATTATTATAAACACAATAATCTTTGTATTCGGAGTAACAGTATCAACTGGCCACAGTTTCATGATATATGCAAGTTAAAAATGTACCCCTTATTCAACTGCATTGTCTTCGCCTGTTTTTTTTTCCAGCATTAGTGTCACATATTTGCTATTCATTTGAAGAGAAGTTGTTTTTTTGTGGTGGCGATCGGCAACCATTTTGTAAAAAGGTAATTAGGCAGGTCTGATTAGAGCGTTTAAGGTGAAGTACATTGGGCTTTGTGACACAGGCTGCTATTAAAGCAATGCCCGGGGTCACACACTTTATTGAACCACGGCTATTGATCGATCTTTAGCCTGTTTGCACTCCACAGTTTGACACAAATGCAGAGTTAGTAAGGTTAACGGAGGAGGATAGATACTTATAACAGTAAAAGCTTTAACACAATGACTCGGATCTGAGACTGTGTGGTCAACAAACTAAGGATGGTGGAAGTGACTCACAGGCTTGGGACAAATTTCAATCCAAACATGGTTTAAGAAAATATAATCTATTCATCATTTTTAATCTCATCATTTGATTTAATGAACACATAATATTAATTCAGAAATATTGTCCTTGTATTTTTCCACTCTTTGTTCACATAACAAGATTATTAAAGACATTGTGAGTAACTTATTTTGCCCCTATGAGGAATTCTCAACACTGTTGGCGCATCTACATGAGGTAAGCCTTTCGGTGATCACGCATGGTTTTCATACATATATCTGATGCTTCTTGGGATTTATCTGAGCTCCTGCACCAGTGTCAGGGGGGCGGGGGAGGGAGGGTGACACCAGTTTGTAATCACCGCCATACTGAGAAATACAGAGAGAGTGTTGTGGAGCTGATAGGCTTAGTCAACTTTGTGTCAACTCACCTGGCGATGGCTTGAATGTAACTGTCGTTCATTTATATTAAAAAGTTACGCACTATACCTTTAACATAGACACATTAGATACTTCTATTATTTCATGATTCAACACAGAAGTTATTTTCTTCCTCTTTGTGTATGATAAAAAAAAGAGAAAATCAATGTCTCAACCTTGTTTCCAACATGCTGTTTAAGGTGGAAATATATATATTTTTTTAAAATGGTGAACTGAGGAAATCGTAGGTAACGGTTTGCAATGATCATACCGCATGCAGTGTGCTTCAGATGAAAAGGCATTACATTTGTCTCAACCTCTGCTGTGTTTGATTTCTTCACTGTGTGTGTGTGTGTGTGTATGTGTGTGTGTGTGTGTGTGTGTGTGTGTGTGTGTGTGTGTGTGTGTGTGTTTACGTGCGCTTGGCAGTCTGTCTCCTCTGATCACTCAGTGGAATGCGCACACGGATACAGCACAGGAACACAGGATGTTATAGAGTCCATGCAGAGTAGAACAAACACTATCAACGCTGCGCCCTGACAATATACTGAGAATATACTGAGAATATACTGAGCTCAGGAACATCAAGCTTGCTGAGAAAAAAAAAACTCACATACACAGAAGATACACATACATTCACCTGCAAACTTTTACTCTGATGTTTCTCATATTGCAACTGAATGAGCGTCCGACAATAACACCACTGAATACACGTCATAACATGTGTTCAGTAATTTTGCCCTTTGCCATTGGTGTATGATTGTATGTGTGGATGTGGTTAAGACATTTAAAGCGCTTTGGGGCTGAGAAATTTGTCTAAAAAGCTCTATGTAAGTCAAGTCCATTTACCTTTTATCTAGCTCAGATTCTTAGTGGAAATGGGTAAACATGTATGTTTTTTTTCTTAGTCTATTGTATGTACTGTAGTAAGGTTATTTAGATGCCAGGCGACTGTGGCTCAGTGGTAGAGCGGGTCAGCCAATGATCGAATGGTTGGCGGTTCGATTCCCGCCCTGCCACTTGTGTCATGGTTGTTGTGTCTTTGGGCAAGACACTTCAGCCGCCTTGCCTTGTGTGAATGTCCATAGTTAGCCTGCTATCGGTGTATGAATGTGTGTGTGAATGGTAACGTAGGAATGGGAACAGGTCTCCCTTTAAAAAGAGTCTCCGGTCTCAATGGGATTTACCTGTGTAAATAAAGGTTGATATGCATCTTGGAATCAATGGATCACTTGGCACTACCTTTGTACTGTGATGCCATTTGTCTCATATGTCTTATATCTCTGTATCAATAGCTATTGCTAACAATGCTCTCACATTGCAACTAGTATTGAAAGAGAACCTTTTAATTAACCATGTGAATTAACTGTCATGGATTTTGTGGCTCAAATTAAACCACAGCTATAATCTCTCTGGAGAAATATACTTGAATAATAATTTGTGGCCACATCATTACAAATACCCTAGTGTCACTTTCTCAATTTCCAAAAACATACCATATTAAAGCAATAGTGCGTGACTTATGTTGTCCCCCATGGAATTTGGAGCAATTACAACAGCACTGTCGGCACATCTTCAAAAGGTAAGCCTTCAGTGATTGGGCATGGATTGTATACCTTCTGCTGTACGTCCAGGTTTTCTCTGAACAACTGACACATTTTCTGGGTGATTCTTTGGATTTTCACCCATTTCACCAGTGTCGGGGGGGGGCACCAGTTTGTAAACACTGCCATACTGAAAAATACAGAGAGAGTTTGATGGGCAATGGGCAACTTTGTGTCAACTCCATTGGCAATGGCTTTATTTATTTATATGAAAGTTACACATTGTAGCTTTAACATACATATTTGTACTGCATTTGGAATAACACTTTACTTCTCATCTAAATCTCTTTTAAGACACATGTGTCCCGTGCTGTCCAAGTGTCCACATTTTGAAATTTTAAGAAGTTAAAAAAGCTTGGACCACTTCTAAAACAACATGCAACACTTCTTTCTGAGGACTGACCAACGTTTGAAGCTAACCCCAAGCTACTTAAAAAGCACCTTTGATCTTCAAGGCACCCAGCCCCTCCCCCCGTTCTCCGAGGAACCCCTAGGAACTCTTATATTTTAGAGTTTAGAGGGGGACGGTTCTATGGCTGGATGGATGATGAGCCCGTATTATATTGTGTTACCGGTCTTGCAGGGCGGATTAAAAGTGCCTAGCCTCCGCAGGGGATTACTAGACGCGATAGGCAGAGAAAGCCGGGGAGTATGAGTGTCCCATTAAAATGGCAGGCAAGGCGGACAAGGTTATCCATCTCATTCGTGTAATAAAGGCAACAATTGATCCATTCCAATTACAATGAGAGCCGAGGAACATGAGGTATCCGGGTTTGTTTTGGTTAACATTTTGAAAAAGCCCTGTGTCTGGAAGGGAATGGGATTCAGCAGAATGTGGATGTTAAACTGGATGCCTGAATGTTTTTTTTCTGGTCCATTATAGCATGTGTTCACAGTTGTTGTTTTCTGATATATGGATTTCCACTGAACTACTTTCTGTCTTTATTTTGAGACTTGGAAACACAAACATTACTTTCTGTGATTAGATGATTAATTGGCAAAACCATGTGCAGCTTAGTTCAATCATTTCAATCATCACAATGTGGGATGATCAGATCAGAGTAAAGTCAGAGTCAGCAATTCTGGAGAACTCTGTTTGTCAAACTCACTTTTTTGTCAAAATCAGTGAATATTTCCTCACAATCTGACTGTATCTATCTGTAAATAAAGCAAGGGTTAATGCACAGCCTAGGCTCTTTAAACGGTTATGATGCTAGCTAAGGTGGTCCCACTTTGTCTACATATTAATTTGCAGAGCTTAGGCTGTGTATTAACACTGGATTTTTTCAGACAACAGTACATAGAGGTAGAGGATTGTAAGAAGATATTCACTGATTTTTTATTTATATATAGGCCTATATATTTTCAAGCTTTATTATATTGTACAGAGTTGAAATGGAGACAGAGAGAGAGGTCCACGGGTCAGATTCGAACCTGCGACCACTGCAACGAAGGCCTAAGCCAATATGGTAGCGCCCATATTCATTGATTTTGACAGAAAGTGATTTTGACACCAAAGCGTTCTCCAGAGTCGCTATTTCGACCTTTGACATCCCTGGGAAACGGATATTCAAGGAACATGATTTTTCCAAAGTATTTTTGGAGTTTGGAGCTCACGTCATAAAGACACTACTACATTATACTGTCAGGCTACTATTTTCATTTTTAATGTTTTAATTTTTTCAGTTTTGATTCATGTGTGTGTGTGTGTGTGTGTGTGTGTGTGTGTGCGTGCGTGCGTGTGTTTGTGGGTACATGCGTGCATACGTGCATGCGTGTGTGTGTGTGTGTGCCCGCTCAACCAACTAACAGTCCATAACCAAACATGTATTGAGTTTGATATCATGAAGTCAGCACAGCTGGTACTATTAACATTTGAGAGACTGGGAGCCGAGATTAAACTATTATTGATTAAACTAGTATCAAGCCCAGGGGGAATTCATCATCATGCATCAACATCCCTAAACTATAAGAGGCTTTCCAACAGTCCCAATGAAAAAGATAACCTTGTTACCATTATTGACACCATGCCAAGATTCATATACATTAACACATATAGGCTCAGGCTTTTACACACAAGACGGACTAGTTAACATTTATGCAGGGTTTCAAACCTGCCAAGTCTCTGCCTACATCAAATTCAAAAGCAGGGTGTAGGAGGGGGGGAAGCTTGTATTAATATTAACCCAGTCAAAAAACTATCTCTCTTTCTTTCAAGCTGTTCGAGAAAAGGAATAATAACATATTATTTATGTTATGCTCACAACACAGCAGTACACAGAATCCCTGCTGACACCAGAAGACTACAAGCCTTATACCACAGACATACAGCGCTCCCACCATGTTTATAGCTGCTGTATTGACCCTCCAACCCTACAGCACCAGCTCTGTGTCAAAGTATTCAGTAAGCGTTTTAACTGTGCGGACATATTTAGGTGTGTTCGCTGATTGTGTTAAGTTCGACATGACCAAAATGGAAAAGGTCATGCCTTGGAGGGGCTTCTTACTTGTTTTGTTTTTTTTTGTTTGGCGATGCTGCTATGTGAAACCATTCTTCATTTCAAAAACACTATGGGCCAGTTTCACAGACATGGATTAAGCCTTGTCCTGGACTAAATGGAATTTTGAATGGAGATTGTCCATTGAAAGTACAATTTAGTCCAGAACTAGGCTTAATCCATGTCTGCGAAACCAGCCCCATATGACTTTTTTTTTTCTAAGAACTCTAAGAACTACAACAGGCACTCAATTTGAAGTGCAAATGGTAATCTGTTGTCCCAGGAACATGGTTGTGCAGTTGACAGTCATCTCTATATATATTAAAATAAAACAAATAAAACTTTAAACAATGTCTTTAAGCAAATCAAAGTTAAATCAATAAATCAAATGTTTTAATATTTAACACAAATACACTATATATTATGAAGATTAAAACAAGTGCATGAAAGCCATATGAACAGTAAGATGGCCATGCACAATACAACTGCAGACACAAGTAATATTGCACACACGCACGCAGTACTTGAATATTATTATGTGTCATCCCTAATATGGCATTTCCAACTTGCTCTGCTCAGCTGGTAGGAGATATGAGTGCAGTGTGTCCTCAAACACAACCATACATACATACAACCTGTTTTACTGAAACGCCCACAAGAGAGAGATATACCAATGCCTAGAAATCGTTGATCTCAAAAGATTGAAATTATAATCCTCAAGCAAGTTATAGAATATGTCTATGTGCCCTAATGAAAAATGTCCTGCTCCTTTTTCTATAGTCATTTATGTTCCAAGTCAATTTCCCCACCACATTTCAAAGTGCTTTTTGCTCAAAACCTTAAAGCTACAGTACGACCCCTGTCACACACACAGATCAAAGACTAATGAAATCAGGCCGCGGCTGAGTCATAAAGCGTTTTATGACGTAACACTTGAAGCTCGACAGGAAGCCAAAAGGTGAAAGATGTTCAAATGTTTTTCAGCTTTTTTTTTTGTTGCGTAAAAACCTTGTACGTGCAAGATTTGACCCTGTGGCTAGAAGAACATGTTTCCTTATATCTGTGATACTAACTGGCCTCTTCCTTTCACAATGCATTCTGATCCTTTCACTTCATATCATTTGCGTGGCTGTGATACTGTCAATGCATTTTACTAACCGAACACACACCAGATAAAAAAATATAAAAATGTTGAAAAATGCATCATGAAAAATGTAGCTGATAAAAGCACAGAACACTCAACTAACAATAACACAAGGTAAATAATAATAGAACACTGAAAATAGTCGATTAATGTGTTACTTTGAAGTGCATTTGTGACAAAACAATTATTCCAATCTGGACCACATGGGTATACCGTGCAACATTGGATCCTCTGACATCACGTGACCTATGAGTCAGTTGTATTTGAACAAATACTGTGTGTGTGTATGCTACCGATACAATAAGCAAAGTTCATGTTGTTCACCTGAGACAACTTTCATTATTTAGACTATACACTATAGACTGTACAGCGATAGTGTTGCTATGGGTGACGGTGACGCACTGAGGAGGAACCTTAAAGACCTACTTCACCGGTGGGAATATGAAGGTGTATTGAACTCTGAGATCACGTGTAGTATAAATGTACATTTTTCTAAAAATTTGGTTCATCCTAGCCTCAGAAAAGGCGGAAAGAGTGTTTTTTCACTGTCTGACCCTACATTTTCCCATGTGTGACATCACATGGTACAATGTAGGGTTAGGATTAACAGGACAACTGGGCCAAGGGAAGACTGAGGAAAGACTGAGAGAAGAACCACCTGATTTATATTATATCATTATAATAGCGCTTTTATAATGATAGAACCATATGGGTTCCATATGGGTGAAGTATTCCTTTAAGTCAACACTCAACAGATACGTGATGAAACAATCAAGCTCATCACAAAAATAAATGCATATGTATAGCTATGTGCATCCATCTTCCAATGTTTTTATCATATTAGATCGTCATAACATGTATATACAATAATACAATTGAGCAGTAGAAGTAGTTAAAATCATGCCTTTGTATACTTCATTTCAAGAGATACAAACAATGAAGGTATTTGACAAGTTTGCTCTTGCGATATTTAATTGAATTGTCTTTATTCCATTGCTAATTTGAGTTGAATGAGATTAGCATGTAGCTTGTTTTTAATTTCCATATTTAAAAATTTAGCTTTTGTTACAATGTCATGCAGTATAATGCTATTCTTTTTGATTGACGTTGTACAGTATAACCAATAGTAACATGGTTGCGAGGTTCTTGAAATGTATTGCCATAATAACTATGCGGACGTATGCAACACACACATTATGTTTACTACAACTACATTGGTAGTTGGTTATCTACATTGGTGCTAAAACTTATGAAAGCTGATATGTTTGCAATGCATTGATATTAATTTGACTAATAGTATAAGAGACACGTTGGTCCATTTAGTATCATTCATTGAACATTATTCAAGATGTTTGGCTAACCCCCTTACCTCTAAAACTATGCATATATCTATTATTAGTATGTATGTATAGCTACACGAGAGCAAGACGGATACACATAACAAGATTGCTCCTGTTAAGTCCGCCCCATGCCCTCAAACAAGGCTCACTGCATTAGATAAATAAATAAATACAAGTTAAAGCCACTACGAGTAACATGGCACGTTGGCGTCCCCTTTGGACAAAAGCGATAGTATTTGTACGACGCCCGCTGCCGCAAAGCTGTTTTCTAGCTCGTGCCAGGCGCGCAAGTGTGAACTGAGAAGGGAGCAATATAGTGCATGTCCGTGTGTTGAAGGTGTGAGGACTTTTTTCGGCTCCGTGAGAGTGGTTTTGACACTGCATCAACTAATGCCAGTCACTGCCACACACACCTGATTGCAATGAGTTGATGCAGCAGTGTCACCTAACTACTCTCTCTCACGGAGCTGAAAGATTACGTGTCCGGCTCATTCATTTAGGAGTAAACACTGCAGTCTAGTTTCGCTCTCGTGAAATTTTATACACGTTGCTTGGCAACGCCCTGGTCCTGCCCGTAGCCTATATCACTCTCCCTTTTAGCTTTTCTTCATTGCATTTTTTCTTTGATGGTTCAGCCCCGTTATCAGTCATTATGACGACAAATAACTGTCTCAAACAAGGCTCCCGCTCCCCTTCCCTCACCTGGAGGGATAGGCTTCTCAATTCACGTTGCTGCGCCACACTGAAATCTGCGACCAATATGGATATGTGACCATAGAGCCTGCACGAGCGAACCGAAAATCGGTCCGGGTGTGCGACCAGACCAAAAGCAGTAATAAAAACTATTTAAAAACGTCTTTCTTTGCACTGATGGTCTCATTTGCCGACTACGTACGACAAAAATTGGCTATTTTTATAGGAACAAAACCACCTTCCCTTTATTTAGTAGGAAAAGGATTATTGAGGCAGTTTTTATGTCTGTCCTTGATTACGGTGATGTAGTTTACCGACATGCATCTCATTCATGTCTTAAACTCCTAGACTCTGTTTTTCACTCTGCTTTAAGGTTCATCACAGGAGATGCTTATGACACACACCATTGTCTTTTATATGAAAAGGTTTGGTGGTCCTCCCTTAAAGAGAGACGTGATGCACATTGGCATATTTTTATTTACAAAGCCTTGACCGGGAAGCTTCCTCGTTATTTAACAGAAATGTTGCAAATTTCAGATGGGCTTTATCAGACCCGCTCCACTGACATGCTCATGCTTTATGTCCCACAAGCCCGGTCTGAGCTGGGAAAGACAGCTTTTAGCTTCAGTGCCCCCGACTCCTGGAACAACTTACAGCAACACATTAAACTAAATACCTTCATATCCTTTAATCAATTTAAACAAACTATCTTGAATCTGCCAAACTCTACCTGTAACTGTTTTAATTAGGCTATATTGTACTTTCACCCATTTCATTTTAATTGCTGCCACTCTTCACCACTATGTAAATGTTTCAATTGTTTTTTTTTTCTCTCTTCACCTGTTGTTGTGTATTTGATGTATTTGCATTGAATATTGTGTATGTATTGTTGTTTTTCCTTGGAATTTATTTGAACTCGACACCATTGTAAATGAGGGTCACCCCTCAATTGGTCTCTCGAGGATAAATAAAAGTTAAATGAAATGAAATGAAATTTGCTGTTGAAGGTAATTTATGATTATCAGAGGAAACATGAGGCTGTTTAAAAGATATTTAAATGTTACTCGTAGCCGCTTTAACTCTCGGCAGCATTGAAGGTGACACCACTTTCCCTATGATAGATTTCAACCATGTGGTGTAAAGAGAGGGAATAAGCTGTCACAAGTGCCACTTCCAACTCCCAGAAGAATATAGCGCTAGAGTCGGTCCAAGGTGTCCACGGTATTTACACACACTTTTTTATGCTCAGCCAAGCCCTGAATCACTTAGCACCCTGGGGAGGGCGGTAAACAGTGATAATCCTAGGAAGGGGACCGCTCCCTATGGGGCTACTACAGCTTCAGCTTAGAATGAAAGCCATTGTTGTAAATAGCTTTTAATTTGTGTGGGTTAGTTTTGTGTGTGTGTGTGTGTGTGTGTGTGTGTGTGTGTGTGTGTGTGTGTGTGTGTGTGTGTGTGTGTGTGTGTGCTAGCCTATAATCACAATGGGGTTAAGTGGAACTAAACTGTGTCCATCTGCTCGCATATATAGCCTTCCAGTTTCATCTGCACCACACCAGTGAGCGTTAAATACAGCCCTCTACTGTAAACTGTACAACTGCTGATTGCTGGTGCAATCAACATCTTTCTGTAAAACTTAAAGCCTGGTCTGAAATACAGTACAAATGCATATGATATCAAAGTTGGGTGTCTCAATGAGCGCATACAAAAATCTGATTGAAAATAAATGTTCACATATATTATAAAACTTAGTAAAAAAATACTCTTTTATTCTAGGCCGTTTGACAGGACTGTGTGGGTGTGGCCGTATCGAACGGTCTCCATGCCAACAGTCATTGTTTTTACAGAATGTTCGGACAGAGAAACTGCCGTGATTGGTTAAAAATACTCATTGTGTAATAAGAACCAGAGCATAGACACATTTCTGTAAAGTTTATCAAGCTTACCTTTAATTTGGATTGATAAATATGCCTATAACTCTTTTCAGATGCTTTACTATCATGCAACTAGCTCCCAAAACTAGCCTACATAGTAAGAAATATTTAGTGGATTTGGGTTAACAAGGGCTTTAAGAAAAAACCTGGTTACATTTGATTGCTCCTACCCAGTATGTCAAGCAATTTGTAAGATGTCTATAATTTCCAAGTTAGTAAATTAAGCCTGAACAGTGTTGCAGCTCATGGCATGGAATTAGCAAAGTCATGTTCTTAGCGTTGCAGCCCTTAAAAAGAATGTGTTATCATTTGACAGTTGGATTTTTAATTAAATGCTTCTACCTCAGATGATCATCGTTTTTACTATTATTTATTTAACATAACATTTTTTTTTTGTTTTTTTTTCAATCTGCCATGTAGCCTCCTAATTGATCACTTATTAACCGGGCGCAAGTCTCAAAATCACACCACCGCTGCAATGTTTAACAAATTCAAATTCTATTATAGAAAACTCCTAAGCCATATCTCTCTTTGAGAGAAATGTGTGCTGATCATGGAGCACATAGCACTTAACCCCACGTATCGATGCTACAGAGTGTTTGTCTATGTGTGAATGAGGTGTGTGCGTGTCTGTGTGTGTGATTGTGTGTGTGTGTGTGTGTGTGTGTGTGTGTGTGGGGGGGGCGGGGGGGAGGGGGGGTAAAATAACTGTGGTCTCTGTGGGTGGGAAAGGCACATTTGTTATGATAATATTAATTCACAGCACATCACCAAACCACTGGAGCTGTGTGGAGCACTCCCTTGATAATGGGAGTGCTCCCACCCATCTGCTGAAATTATTCCTCTGACAAATACTCTTGGTTTTCATAAGTTAACATCTGGCCCACATGAGTGTTTTACACTTTTATTTATATTGTTCTTAGGGGTAATTAATGTTGCATTATCTAGTAGTTATTTTGCATACACACACTGTATATTCAGATGATATACAACTTTGCTCTTTTAAAATGGAACAAAAAAAACATTGATTTGGAGAAATGCATTCTACCCTATACTGCAATCTCAAAAGCCATCATTTGACTGTGGCATCATAAAGTTCTGACTGATTTTAGTAAACATGTTTCTTTGTTATATTTAAAGGATATGGTCATTTTGAGCCCAAATATACAACAATTGAAATAAACCTACAGTTGTTCAAACTTCAAACAGTTCTCAATTGTGTTTGTCTTTAGGAACAAGTTGATAGGGTCTCAGTATGATTAGTTATTGCTGTTGCTAATGGGGATCCTAATAAATCAATCTATCAATACTTTCAAATTTAGATTTCAATATAGTTCCAATAATGTAAACTGCATAGGCAGAATTTTGACTGGGGTCGAATAGAAGCCACTACATTGGCATTTTGAAAAAGCACAAATTAAAAGAAGACAAAGCAATGACGTGAAGTCATTAGGAACAAATTGGTTGACAAAGTTGAGAGATATTTTAATGATAGTGAATGATTGTAATGATAGCATTTGGCACTTTCAAGATATAACATAAACCTTACCATGGCGGTAGGATGAAGGTTAATACAAGAAAAGGGACAAAAAAGTATTGTAAAATGGGTTCTAGGCTGGTATGATTGAATGGACTTTTGCCTTTGCTGTAGTTAAAAACAGTTGAATCCTCCAGGGCTCCTTGCTTAGAACAGCACTAAAAGGGATGTTTGTAATTGAGTCTGTGTGTCTCCTTAATCACACATAATAGCAGCAGCGGCAATGCACCTGCTCCAATTGAGATCGCTCCATCTTGTCTTTGCACTCATTGGCTCCATTAGTTGATGTCAGAAAAAAAACAGGAGGCCCTAGCACCCGAAATTGCTTATCGAACGGGGCTTTTAACTAAATGGTACAATTGTGTATATGCGTGTATCATGGTTGTCCACCAAATATATTTTAACAAACCCGTCTTGCGGTAATGGGACTTTAGCCCATTCAGTAAATCATAAGCAGCATCTCTCAAATGTATTATTAAGTTGACAATGGAACTAATGGTACCGCATTCAAGATTATTATTCCTATCTCTTGCTCATTCTCTCTTCTCTTCTCTTGCCCGGCTCTTAATTGTGGTATCAATTAGACGAGACCATTTTCAATTAGACTGTTATGAGGGCAAGTACACTGAATAGAAATTAGGTTGCTCATCCAAGGCCATGTTCAAAAAGCTGTGGTGTAGTCGGCCTACGTTATGGATGGACAGAATGTAAACGACAAGTAAAATGAATAGATCATTTAATGAATGTATAAAGACTATACATTTTCAAAAATCCAGGGGAATGTTTGAGAGTGAAGCTAGCAGTACTGAATCCTGATTTACATTTCATGAACCTTATCCACATCCTCGCAAAGTATCATTTCAAATTCTTGAATGCAAACATACTGACAAGTGTAACAGAATAGCCGTCTTCCTAAAACGTACATATGCATATTATATTCCATTTCTACCAGGACATAAGTAGACCTTTTCTGTCTGATGGTAAAATAGATATACTGTAATGTGAGGACCGTAAAGTAGTAGATTCAGCCACAGCGACAGCTGACAGCTCGCACCTTGCTGGGCACCGTGGGACTGCATAGCATCTGGACATGTCTCTCTATTTATGTGCCTTTGAAAAAGTATGTCAAGGAAGTTTTTTTTTTCTATTTTGTATGATAGTTCACACAAAATAAAATCAAACACAAACGCCAATTACAAGTCACCACAGAGAGAAACATAAAGAAACCCTACAATATATGATGGTGTTTATTTTGTAACACCAACATCCTATAAAGATATGACAGAAACTTATGTTAATATGCTACATCCATGTAGGTAAAACTCAACACATTCAGTTTTCTATTTCCAGTCTCCAATCATCTTAGCCTGGTCCTCAGACCATTGTACTTAATTTCATTTGTGCAGAAGGTCTGGAATCTCTCAATTGACAAACGTTAACTCACTTGAAGGCAGGTGTCTGTTAAAGTTTAAAACTATTAGATCTGCCCAGTGCCACTCTGGATCTGCCAACCAATCGCATATTGGTTGGTCATGGCGTATGTCATGCGCCAGCTTCTGACTTCAAAATGAAACTGGCTCAAGCCAATATTCTCCGCCACTCCCTCTGTTCGCTGATTGGACCGTCAAAAATCTGCCTGGGAGAAAAACCTAAGAATGTACCGCATACCACTTACTACTGAAGGAAAAGGACAATTGAGCGGAAGTATGTAGACGGGCGGTGCCAGGCTACAATCCTCTGCCCTTGCCTTGGACTTGCGACACACACACACCTTTAAGCTTTTTTAAAGACACGGGAATACTGTGCTTTCTGATAACGAGCCGATCCACTCGATCGCTCCCCAATATGGGAATTAACAGTTTGATTATGTCTTCCCCTAAGAAGAATATCTGGTTTTAATCTGCTGCCGCCGTTATCATCAAACCTATTAAAATAGGTCTGTTCTATTAGAACACTAATCCTGTTAGTGGATGATCAAACAAAGCCATACTGCCTTTTGCCTCATTAATGTTCTTAGAAGAAAACCAGATCAAATGGCATACGCAGCAGACCAGAAAAATAATACTCAAGCGGAGAACCCAACAGATTAAATGCAGAAGTTACGTTTCAGAATATGCCAAAAAAAAAAATATATCTTTGAAATATTTCTATTAAAAAGAAAATCATGGTCTTTGGGAAGCAGATTGACTTTCAAATAGCATGATTTCGAGGAAAGCACTTCATCATTGAGCCAATTTCAATCCACATTCTGGCAATTTTCTCCTGAAATCACTGTGATTATTTCATGTTTGGGAGGAATTTCATAAGGGCCAGGCTTGTGGATAGTTGTATTTGTCCATGTGCACTTCTTCAGTAGAATTAGCAGGGCTGACTTGTGGATAGGAAGTACATAGGAATACAAGTGAGGACGATGATGGTATTTATTTTATGCTAAGTTAATTTATGTATTGGTTGGTGATTCCTTAGCTCATGCAATACCACACACTCCTTACAGTTTAAGATGTGGTCTTTATAGGTATGCATCTCATCAATTAATATGTAGATACTTTTCTTAATTAATCAATTCATTGTTTGATTTATTCGATGGGCCTATACAAATATTGTGGGAAAGAATGCCTTTATAAATATAAATCAATGTTGTTATCCGTTGGTTTGACAACAGAAAGGAATGCAAGTTGGAGGCATGTTTTTGGTGTTTGGAGGACCCAAATTCATAACTAAAAGCAGTATTGCATTTATTATTTTTTTTCTGTTAAAAGCTTTGTTTTAACCACTGCTTCAAGGAGCAATGGCTGATCAATGGCTGATCAATGGCTGATCAATGGCTGATCCGTCCACAGAAAATCACTTTCACGTCAATTTAAATAATTGCATACATTCTTCTTTTTATCTCTCCTTGCCAAGCCAAAGGAACTTAACTCTATATCACTGTTGGGTATACATACACACACATACACACACATACACACACATATATATATATACATACACACACATATATATATATATATATATATATATATATATATATATATTCCACGCCACAGACTAAATTAAATTGTCACTCCAACATTCAACCTTAAAGAAAAAAAAAATCTTATCCTGGTTGGGTGGTGATCGGTGGCTGTGTGGGAGTGTGTGTGTGTGTGTGTGTGTGTCAGGGGCTTTAATATTATGTCAGGCTGAGGAGGTGGAGGAGACAGGCGAAGGCCACGGGCACGTGTTTCAACACAGTGAAAATAATTGAATTGTGTAAAGTGGAATGTAATTGTCACCGGGGAGAATTATAAGGGAACGGTAAAGCTCTGCAGTATGATTCATAGCCTTTATGACACAAACAAATAAAATAAATAGATAGTTATACAACAACTGTCTGCAAACTTTAAAATATGAAAAAGAATTCATATAGTGAAAGCAAACTGCCATCTAGGTTTCAACAGATAAAGATTCAGCGATCTAGGAATATTGTATGAATTGTAAAACTCTACTCTGAATAGGGCTAGGCTGTATGACATACTAAAACGGTGTCCTACCTTAACCTGGCACATAATAATGGAGACATTGAACTTTAAGTAGACCTCCCTGTGAAAAAAAATATATTCAAAAGTTCACAGCCATTGTTAGTTTGTTTACCATCGCTGCATCGAATAAACTGTGTCCCTACTCAAAAGTTGCCTCTGTTGTTATCAAGAGCTACATTTTTTCCAAGGCTACGGTGCACATTGTTTCCATCCTGCAGGGCAAATATGGAACTACACGTTAGTATATAGATTTTTTTTCATTCTTCTTCTTCTTTTTCTTCAAACAGTAGTAGGAGGTGAACTGACTAAAAACAACCGCGCTCAACCCTGAAAAGCCAATTCATTTTAATTGAAGCTGTAAAGCAGATTTATCTGATATTAGATTAGAAAGTGCTGCCCTCAGGTGGAAGGATCAATTACTACAAAATATTGAATTGTCTTCATAGTTGCTTTGCTCTCCCGCGCATAATTAGATAGATGCAGCAGTGTGAGGAGGAGCGGTGCACAGTGCAAACACACACACACACACACACACACAGAAAGAGAGAGATAGACAGAGAGAGAGAGAGAGGTAGAGAGAGAGTGAGTGAGTGAGTGAGAGAGAGTGAGAGAAAGAGATAGGCAGACTAACCATACACAGAGACATGGCATATCCACATACATACAGTGCATTGCTCCTTTTGAACATCCATGTATTCAAAGCCGAGGACAATTGTTTTTTTGTGCAGTACAGCAGTGTATTAGCGGAGATCACTGCAAGGAAGAACAAATTAATAAACCTTTATTAGCAGCACTAAGTAGATTATTCGCTAGAGTTATGCATTTTCATACATATCACTGTGTAATGTCCTTTGGGTAACCTAAACAACACAACAAATCTCCGAATTAAAATGAATCATGATGTCAGATATTAAAGGAGACTCTGCAATATGACTATACTGTATGTGACTCCCTTATTTCACTTTATTTCAGTTGGTCCCATTTATTTATAACAATTGCACAGTTTGCTTTGTTTTCTAGCAGACATGACATATGCTGAACAAATACAACATTTTGTATATCGCCAGCGAGTTTTGCTCAGTAGCTTAAATAAATACCTCGCCTCTCTTTATGAGACGGGGAAAATACTGACCATATATAAAATATAATAATGCTCTCCCAAGACAGATTATTAAAAACAAGTCCAGATATGCCTAAAAACACCGCACTTTGAACAATTGTACTTTAGTCTGTAGCCTCTCATATACGTATATTCCAAGACCTTCACACACTCACATTCGCTGTCAACCTCGGACAATTATTAAATAATGGCATGGCAATGCACTGGCTGACCCTTTGTTTTAGCCCGGCAATATGTTTTACACTCTTCTGATATCTATAATGAAAGCTCAGCCGTGTTGTGACTGCAGTGTGGATGAAAGAGTAGCCCACAGTTCCTTACTGACTAATGCCTATTTCAGTGTGCGGTGGTACGCGACTGGCAGGTGTACACACACACACACACACACACACACACACACACACACACACACACACACACACACACACACACATACACACACACACGCACACACACTCAGACACACACTCATACACACTAATGTATTTTTACACAATCCCTGTTTGTACAGACAAAGCTTAATGATTATGGTGAACCAAACAGCAGTGACACCTTTACAATGTGCTAATGAGTAAAACTGATGATGGCAATCTATCAAAGGGGGGTTGCTGTTGCTATGGTGACGATGCTGATACAGTGTTGGTTGGTGGAGTCATGACCACACAAGCCTGACTCTGAAGCCCCACACCTGGGCTGATGTGTGGTGTGTGTGTCACGCCCGGGTCGGCTGCCCCAATGTGAGGGTGAACATTATGGTTCAAAGATAACAACCTCCACCTCAGTGCCTATGGCTGGAACACAGCACTTCAAACAGCATGGGATATATGTGTAGCAACTGTGATATAATGGTGACTGCGGAAGAAATCAAGTGAGTAGCTGATGTAAAATAATATGGAATAATGCATACCAAGGCAATCCACAGCTACTGTAAAGGTGCACCAACTAGCCATGTCCTATTAACTCCTGGTGAAAAATGGGTATTGTGACTTTTAGGTATCGGGATGTTTCCTTGGAATAAAAAAAATATATAACATATGACTGATGTGTATTTGAAAATAGACTTTGCCTTTGAAAGAGCCTGGTGTAGTGCACACCAAAGTCAAAGTCCAACAGCGTGTCTCCCTCCTATCAAATCACTTCTCCATAAAGTTGAACCTTTCTCAACTTCTTGAACACCTTAAGGGGGATGCAAGGATATTGGGGTCATTACCAAAAAAAAAAAAAAAAACACAACATATAGTTTTAGGGGCTTGGTTGACTGCAGACTGAAGTGCAGTCCCAGTTCATCAATCATATATTGCACACATCACTGGTGAATATAACTGTTCAACTAGTAAAGCTCCAGCATGGTTGAGGATAGGCAATCTTCTAGGTCATAGACAAGCCATGGGTGGCGGACAATCGGTCTCAACAAAATAGTACAACAAAGTATTTGCTATTGTATATGCCTTAAAGGGATAGGCCTAAATGTGGACATGGCATGATAGACCACATCTCATTTGTCCAAGTTTGCAAGCTTGACAAATATGAAATGCTGATGTTTTGAGTAGTTATTTGGATGTGCCTTATGCACTAATACCTTAAACCCTGTCTGCAGTAGCATCATTGTGTCATCCACAATACTTTGGAATTTTAGTCTTTGAGAACAAGCAGACCTTTCTCTATCCATCACAGACACATGTGGACATCAAGGCTGTGCGGAGGTTGCATCAGCACAGTTTTAGAAGCCGGTGGAGCAGACAGGCAGCACTAAAGAGACCGGAGGTAGAGAGAGCGATAAAGAGAGAGAGAGAGATAGATAGAGAGAGGTAGAGAGAGAGATAGAAAGATTTCACTAAACTTCCTCTGAGCCCCAGAGGACAAAACAACAGGGTAGCCCTCCACCCTTTTTCAATAAAACATACTAATGCGTGGAACAACCAGGCATTCACTGATCTAGGGCAAGTCAGTGGGTACAACACAATAGTCCAGGCTGATGCCTCTCTTGTACTGAGAGCAGGTAGTGGAAGTGATTTCATAAAGAATACTTTTAATTACAGTATATCACAATGTACACACAAAGTGACTGGAAAGGCTTAGGCTGTACCAAAAAGTTTATTTATGCCTATCCTATAGTCATATCAGTTAAATCACCACCACAACGTACAAACTAATGAAATAAACCATTATATAAGTAATACAACAAATACATAAATCATTTTTTTCACATTCACAGATTATATTTGTTTTTTTTAACCCTTGAATTGATGAAGGCACTTGGAAATGACAAGGCAGTACAAAATGTAAACCGTACTTGGGTGTTTCATTTTCACCTCTTTACTTGATATGTCCATAAACTCTGTATGTTTCTTTAGGAGAAGCACACACACTGCATTTCAGTGCAAACCATTGGGGTAAAATGTTTTCAAATATCTTTTAAACAAAGTTACATTTATGTATGCCAAGGGACGAGGTAATGTGGTGTAAGTGTTATTCTCTGTATGGTTTGCACACACTTGGTTGTATTTCATGAACCTGTACGAGGTAACAGTGCAGCACTAGAAAAAAACAAGCAGTATTGCATTTTATGAGGGCGAGAACAACCCCAACCCCGGCCTGAGCGCTATATACTCAACGGTTCCATCTCTTTATTAGATTTATATTGGGGTCCTGCTGAGAAGAGTTGAAAGAGAAATAAAATGGTGCCAGAGCCAAAGAGCTAACTCCCCACTGAGAGAGTAATTTTCATTTTTGAAAGTGCACCAAAAGGGTCCATTTCAGATAGGTCAAAATTGATTAGAATAGGAAAGGGGTTGGATTGATAGTGTTGGACCTAATAGCTGGCCAGTAAGGGATCCTATTATTATTATTATTATTATTATTATCAATTATGGTGTGATCTCAAAAAAACAATATCACATAGTTTTTAGAATAATGGCATGCATGGTTCATTGATGATTTGGTTGCTTCAAAGTGGAGCAATTATTGAACCACTTCTAAGGGAATGGAGATTTGAAAGATTATTCTGGTTGCCATACAAATACAAAATAACGGATTGTTTTACAAGATACATAACAGTAAGACACACACACACACACACACACACACACACACACACACACACACACACACACACACACACACACACACACACACACACAAACCAATCATACTCTGATTCTGTGTCTCTTAGCAGCGTCCATGCAGAAAACCAATATGTTTGGCCAATGAATATTTCATTCCATTTCCAAAACGTCCAGACAATACTATTCTCAGGATGCACTTACTGCCAAACACATTCCACCCTGATTTAACTCTGTCACCAGTGAGACCTAGTAAGTGCTCAATTTTACGCTTGATCGGGTATTGTACTTGTTTAAATCCAATGTTGGTGAGATTTGAAAGCAGAGAATTTTTGCAAGCTTTTTTTGAGTGGAGACTTGGAAATGTTGATGCAACCTTAATTGTGTCCACTGAAAAGGTTACTGGTAATGTGAACTCTTCAGGGGTGACATTCTAGTGATACCTTATTCGCTATAAAAATATTAATTTCCATTAAGATCTAAGACACAATTGGATGATTTGGAAGATTATGCGGTTAATTTTTTACAGTACATCATAACAGTCCAAATGGAGCTGTCCTTATTGTGTTCAAGCAAAGGCTTCAGACTTCTTAGCCCACAGAAAAAATTAATAAAAATGAACATGCCCATAATTATTTCTCAAGCCAGCTGTAATATCAAGCTATGCAATTAATCGTACTCCCATAATAACTTTAAAACACATACCGTGGTCATTCTGAGTGTTCCGGTTGTAAAGGTGTCCCTTGTTAGGATGTGGAATTATTTATATTAAGAAATCATGCAATTATTCACATGGAAAAGTTAAAGTGAAACTAAATTTGACTGTACAATACCTATCAAGGTCACAAATTATGCACATTTTAAATAAATTGTAATTTGGTTTTGTACTAGAAACTGTTTTCCATGGTGTAGTATCCAACAAACAATGTTTATTTCTCATGGTGCCATTATTGAATCTCCTCTTTTCAGCCTCTGTCTGAAACACTCTGTTTTAAAGCCTGTCTTTTTAAGCCCAACCTTCAAAAAAGCCCAGTTTTCTCTGATTGGCCCTGAATCTAACTGCCATACTATATGGGGTGTGCTTATCACAGGTGGAGGTAGGGATAGTTTAGGTTGGCAATCAGGGGGAGTGGCTTCTCGTTGTGACCTCATAAGGGGAAATTCATCTGACCTGGGGTTTTTAACAAAAGTTTTCCGAAAGGTGGAGCTGGAGGAAAATAATAATGCAAAGTGAATTTGCATGGTATGTGAACTTTAAATGCAGCCCCTTTGGGAACTGTAGTGTAGAGGAACTATAATGTCCCTTTACCCAGTGCATGTAAACAAGCATAGGCTTACATGGAATTTTGCCAACACATTTTTTATCTGTCGTTTGAAGTTGGTCTTATTACTTATTCATGTCCAGTGTAGATGTCACTTGGCCCAGTGAACATTCAGAACAGATACTGTTTATCGATTGGCCTCGAAAAAAAAAGTCCTTCAAACTGATAAAAACACTGATTGTAAATACATTCACGAACACAGATTATTTCCATATCAGGCTCCCGCACTGTCTGTACAGTAAGACCATTCTGTGCAAAGCAAAATCATTATTTGCAGCAACGAGGTCAGCCTTGCCATTTCCCTTGGCTTTAGAGTACTCTCTGTTCCTTTGTAAATGTTGCTCTCGCCGGCTAAGTGAACAGGTCTGGAGAGGACACCTTTAACGCTGATGAGATGATATACTTTATAATACCGGCCTGAGTGTTTTGAACAGCCAGTATAAAATAGTTCATGGATCTTGTACAAGTGATAGAGCTGCAGTGTTTGAATAGTGGACATATGTATGAAAATATATGTAAGTATGTACGCCTGTATGTAGGCTACTATATATCAGTAGAAAGTATACTTTTTTTTTCAAATTGACACTGAAGGTGAAATATTTTTAATTTAGAAATGATTAAATGAAAAATTTGAACAACATATCATAGTCAAACGTTTTTACAGATTTTGGAGACAGCTTTTTTAAATAAAAAAAAAATACCATGTACATGTCTTAACAATGCTTTTGCGTCTTGTTTTCAAGAACAAAATGTATCATTATTTTTAGGTGATGTAAATGCTTGAAATGTTAAGATTTTTGAGAATTGAAACATAATAATTACGAGATATGGCCATCATGTTTTTATAGGACACACACAGACAAAGTTCAGTAAAATGAACACATGATTTACTTTTTGGGCCATTTATGTAAACTACTAGGAAAGAACCCATGTTTATGGAAGCAAAATTCGCCAAAAAAATAACCAACTTGACCATTGGTGCTTGAAAAAAACTGTTTTCCTCTACAATTTCTCGACTTAAGGACGGTTTTCACAGTTCAGTATTTTGTCTTATTTCCAGAGCTTTGAGGTGTGTGTGTGTGTGGGGGGGTGTGGGGGGGGGGAGGGCAGCTGTGTGAACTATCAGCTGCAGATGAGGTCCAACACCAGCACCAATAGACAGAGGTTTCCAATTACCCAACAGTGGAGGCAGAAGGAATGCTGAAACAGGTGGCACCTTTAATTGCTTTTTTGCAACCCCAGAAGCATAGCATGAGACGGGGCAGAGCTGTCGGAGGTCCCCCGGGAGAGCCAGACATCCATCAATATCTTTGTAATTGGTTTTTAGTGAAGAAAATAATAATTCTGCAGCCAAAAAATTAGTCAAATAAATCATATTCCCTTTTTTAAAAATAATAAGATAAACATATACAAAGACAGGCCTTGAGCAATTTGTTGCTTTAGTTATATTTAGGCCCCCCTACCCCTTTATGTGAGTATTGGAGTCTGGCCTCTGACACTCATAATCAACTTCAAAATGACACATGCTTTGCTACTTTTGAAAATAAGACTGTATAACCACTCTATCGCATTCATCCATTCATTGTTGTTGCTAATGACTTCTATAAATTTCAGACATGACAACAGAAATGTGTGAGCTGTTTTCGCAGTCATTTTTTTACGATGCCATTGCAGCAGCTGTGCGAGTCGCTTAATTTTCCAATAATGTGTGTTTTGGGGAAACTCCGCCGAGCACCACTGCAGACATACTCACTGAAACAATCTGTTTCACTCAAGAGGACCATAGCTAAAATCTGTGTTTTCATTTTGACAAAACATAAGTGTCCACAGTTGTTTGTAGATTTTGGATATAGCCTTGTGTTCATTTTATACATCAAACATACTTTGCACAAGTCTTAAAAATGCATTTTCATGAAGAAAATGTATTATAAATCAGACTATTAACAACATATGGACAAATCCTTCCATATAACCGTCAGAATAGTGTTAAGAATGATAATGGAACGTTTTGTTGATGTTAGTGCTACACATTGAGATTGAAAAAAGTATTGAAACAAAACTTTTTTCGAGACAATAGCCGTTATTAATGATGGTTGTATAGGAGAATAGAAGATATACAGACACAAACAGAAAAGGTTTAGTAAATTAAACACCTAAATGCACATGTTGGAACTTTTATTGACACTTGTATGCAAGAAGATATGATATGGAAGCAAGATTATCAAAATTGACCAGTGCTCGAAAAAAAAAAAAAACATTGCATTGCCTTACGTGTCTCTCCTTGGTCAATGATCCCCATTTTGTATATACAATTAAATATACAGTATCTCACAAAAGTGAGTACACCCCTCACATTTCTTCAAATATTTCATTATATCTTTCCATGGGACAACACTGAAGAAATGACACTTTGATATAATGTAAAGTAGTCAGTGTACAGCTTGTATTACAGTGTAAATTTACTGTTGCCTCAAAATAACTTGACACACAGCCATTAATGTCTAAACTGAAGGCAACAAAAGTGAGTACACCCCTAAGAAAAAATGTCCAAATTGGGCCCAAAGTGTCAATATGTTGTGTGGCCACCATTATTTTCCAGCACTACCTTAACCCTCTTGCATGGAGTTCACCAGACTTCACAGGTTCCCACTGGAATGTCTTCCACTCATTCATACAACATACGGAGCTGTCGATATTAGAGCTTCTCCATCTCCCGTTTTAAGAAGCCCCAAAGATGCTCAATAGGGTTTAGGTCTGGGGACATGCTTGGCCAGTCCATCATCTTTACCCTCAGCTTCTTTAGCAAGCCACTGGTCGTCTTGGAGGTGTGTTTGGGGTCGTTATCATGTTGCAATACTGCCCTGCAGCCCAGTTTAAGAAGGTTGAGTGCACGTTTCCAGCGTCATACCAAGAGGTTGGCTTTGGAAAATTGACGTATGAGTGCTGCCAGCATTGCTGCAGGGCTTGAAGGGGTTGGGGGTCAACCTGTCAGTGCTCAGACCATACGCGCACTCTGCATCATATTGGTCTGCAGTCCGAGAAGGAAGCCTATTCTAAAGATGATGCAAAATAAACCCCACAAACAGTTTGCTGAAGACAAGCAGACTACGGACATGGATGACTGCAACCATGTCCTGTGGTCTGATGAGACCAAGATACATTTATTTGGTTCAGATGGTGTTAAGAGTGTGTGGTAGCAAACAGGTGAGGAGTACAAAGACAAGTGTGTCTTGCCTATAGTCAGGCATGGTGGTTGGAGTGTCATGGTCTGGGGCTGCATGAGTGCTGCCAGCACTGGGGATCTACAGTTCATTGAATACCAACATGTACTGTGCCATACTGAAGCAGAACATGATCCCCTCCCTTCGTAAACTGGGCCGCAGGGCAGTATTGAGGATGACCCCAAACACACCTCCTAACGACCACTGCTTGCTAAAGAACTGAGGGAAAGGTGGACTGGCCAAGCATGTCCCCAGACCTAAACCCTATTGAGCATCTTTGGGGCTTCTTAAAACAGGAGATGGAGGAGGCAAGGTCTCCAGTATCCACCAGCTCCGTGATGTTGTCATGAATGAGTGGAAGAGGATTCCAGTGGCAACCTGTGAAGCTCTGGTGAACTCCATGCCCATGAGTGTTAAGGTAGTGCTGGAAAATAATGGTGGCCACACAAAATATTGACACTTTGGGCCCAATTTGTACATTTTAACTCAGGGGTGTACTCACTTTTGTAACCGGCAGTTTAGACATTAATGGCTGTGTGTCGAGTTATTTTGAGGGGACAGTAAATTTACACTGTTATATAAGCTGTACACACGCTACTTTACATTGTATCAAAGTGTCATTTATTCAGTGGTGTCCCATGAAAAGATATAATGAAATATTTGAAGAAATGTGAGGGGTGTACTCACTTTTGTGAGATACTGTATATAATTCATATTTTTTGTTCTTTTCTTTGATCATGTGTAGCCCAATAACAGACATTCCTTGTTATGAAGGGCATGTCGAACTTTCCTGTTAAGAATGATGCAAGTCTCCTCAAATCTCTTTCAGCCTTGTGTTCTCTGCCCATGTCTACTAAAGCTATAACAACTCCACTTTGCTTTGTAGCACGAGTGGAGCAAGTAAATCTTGATCCTGGGCCTAACCCCTTTATCTGGTACCAAGGGAGATAAGATCAAGAAAATAGCGCCGGCTCCCTACACGACTACAGTTAAAAAAAAACCTTCACATAATACTAAACTGCAAAAAATATGCTCGTGAAGGGGAGATTATGTTTTGGAATCATGTATCCATAAGCGTTTCATCTCCAAGGCTATAGACAACACTTGTGGGATTTTCGTTTTTTCAATATCAAGGAGGTATTTTTTATTTTTTTTATTTTTTTTGCGGAGGATATGCTGATTTTTTCCAAGGTTAGAAAAAGGGGGATGCATATTCATATAGCTGAGTTTACAGAAACAAAGTGGCAGTGCAGCGGTTTATATAACCTTTAGAACATGTCTCATTAACAGTGGCAGAAAAACACATTTTGCATTACAATAAGGTGTGTTTTTGTAAATTTCTGTCTGCATGGTATGATGTGTGTGTGTGTTAGGGGTGAGACTTGCAGGTTTCATCAAGAAACAATATGAGATGGACTCATTGGATGGTAAACTGGAAAATGGACTCAACTTATATAGCACTTTTCCCTGGTTTTTCACAGACTCAAAGCGCTTTACATTGTTTTGTACACACCCCCCCCCCCCCCCCCCCCCCCCCCCCCCCACACACACACACACACACACACAAAAAAACACACACACACACACACACACACACACACACACACACACACACACACATCCCTTACCGCCCCCCATAAATCCTTGGTATCACCACAGGATCAAGAGAAGGACCTCTGAGCCCCCCGGGGAACCTATTTCCTCGGAGAGAGCGCAGAACACAAACTGCAGAAGCTTCCCTGATAGATATTGCTTGGGCCCAAGGAATTGGTCCAAGACTTCAGGGGGCTTTGCTGAAAGATGTTTTTCCGTGACACCACCCCACCACCTTGCAATTGTGAGGTCGGTCTCCAGATTTCAACCTAAAATACACACCGAAAAACACTTCAATTTGGTATAAAGGAAAACAATGTCTGAAAAAGGTTATTATCGAAAAATGGAAGAGAAACAATATTGTCAGGACACCTATACGTCATTGGGAATAGGAGGTATGAGGGTCAGAGATAGGGTATCGAGTTGTGATATTTCACTCCAAAACCTGCATGTTTCCGGTCTCCCAATTTCAAGTTAAAACACACACCAAAAAAAAAAAACTCAATTTGGTCTAAAAAAAACAATGGCTGACAAGGTTATTACGACGAAAACGGAAGAGAAAAATATCGTCACAACACCTGAGGTTCAGAGATAGCGATCCGTGTTGTAATGTCTTCTATCTAGAAGCAGCAGTGGCTTGTATTCCAGCTGGTTGTGGTAACATAGAATAATTAGTTTGGTTGGAAACAAGCACCTCAGGGGGGTTTGGATTAGCTCTTGGAGGGCAGTTTTCTCTCTCTCACTCTGGCAGCCTCCACAATGTTCCGATGCAGAGCTGAGATACACACACACACACACACACACACACACACACACACACACACACACACACACACACACACACACACACACACACACACACACACACTCTGGCTGACTGTCATGCACCCCAGCAACACACTGCACTATTGCACTGTGAAAAGCTTTTGATGGTTTTTAAAAAGCCTTGAGCAAGTGACAATTGCAGGCTGAATGGCAAACAGAGTCAAAGGGAATGAGATGGACTCTGGACTCAAACGACGCTGAAGAAGGTCACCAGGGAAACGGGCCTGTTGTATAGCTATAGCCGTGCATTGCAGAGAATTACGTTACAATGGTCAACAAAAATGGAGTCGCAAAATAAATGTATGACATGCAAATTAAAATGACAATATCTGAAAATGGGGTCTAGAGAAAGTAAATTACAAATAGTCAAATTACATTGAATCTGCGATAGCTCAGCAACAACTGGATGTCTGCTTGTGCAACTCTATCACATAATCAAAGAATGCGCTCCCTGACTTGAGGCAACCTCTGTCTTCTACTAAAGTATATAAGTTAAGTTACTTTATTAGTCAATGGTTGTTTATGTTGAAATTCTTCATGAAGCACATCCCCTCTCAAGTTACCACACTTCGGAGGGGGTCAGAGTGCAGGGTCAGCTGTAGTTCAGCGCCCCTTGAGCAGTTTGCGGTTAAGTGTATCGCTCAAGGACACAATGGTAGAGATGGTAGGCACAGACGTAATACCAGCCACTGCTAGTTTAACAACCACCCTCCTGATATCTGTTAACATGATTTCTAAGTGAACAAATCAAAGTGTAGATTGGTTGATGAATTGATTACTGACCACTCTGCTTGTGCACGCAAATACATTGTTACTTTCTTCTAAAAGACCATGACTTTTACAAATTGGAAAACTTCTATTCCAAGCCAAAACCAATAAAACAAAAGAGAATATCACTGTTTCTTCAGACCCACAAGGCGGTTTATTTTAGATTTGCAATCTTCCGTTCAACAGAGGTTGTATAACATCACCTGGAATGCCCATGACCACATACGTATGAATAAGTTCCTCCCTGCAGTCTTTCTAAATGATGTATTTCCCTTTGTGAGATAGCATACAGTAGCTTGTGCTTTTTTCTCTAGTACCAGTATCTATTGTACAAGAAAAACCTTGTGTGTGTGTGTGTGTGTGTGTGTGTGTGTGTGTGTGTGTGTGTGTGTGTGTGTGTGTGTGTGTGTGTGTGTGTGTGTGTGTGTGTGTGTGTGTGTGTGTGTGTGTGTGTGTGTGTGTGTGTGTGTGTGTGTGTGTGTGTGTGTGTGTGTGTGTGTGTGTGTTAGTCAGAGGTAAACCAATTAAAGACTGGAGAGCTCCATTCATGATATCAGAAATCAAAACGCAATTTTTCCTGGAGAGAGAATTGTGTGTTGAGTTGTTCATTTTATGTCACAGCAGGAAGTGTATGTTGGTTTACTTCCATGCTGGCTATAGTCTAGAACAATGTCAACTCCAACTATCAAGGGCATCTCTCACTGATCTTACATTCTTGTGAAAGGGCAATGACATGATTTTTACAAAGCTACAGACAACAGCTTGACAGAATGGCAGGAATATAGTTATTATATAGAAACTTGTGCTACACTGTCTATTCAAGATTAATAATTACATTTTAAAAATGTGATTCATGTATTAAAAACCTGTTTGGACAAAATTATCATAGCCTTTCTCCTTCCTTGTAATTTTGAAAAAAAAGTTTGATGTAATATCGATGTTGCTAATATTTTTAAAGACATGTCTACAAAAATAAAAAAGGGAAGACGATATCCATAAATATACGTAATAAAAATATTTATCTATCGATATTCCAATTTTACAGAGTATTAGCCAACAAAGTACCAAGGCTTTGCACCTTAAACGTTGTCACCTGAAACTGTGTTATCTGCATTCTCTACCCCCCCCCTGTGTTCCAGAGTGCACTTGATAAATATTCTTTCTTAAATAGTCTTGCCAGTGACGGATACTTCTGACAGCTTTGGCACAAGGAACTATGCATCACTCTTTCAACAGACTTGCAAAGGAAATTACAGTTAAATGATTGTTTATCTCAACAGTATTATGCAAGGACACATTTAGTAGAGAAAGACAAAGCCATTATGTAGAAGTTACCAATACCAATTCAATTCAATTCAATTCAATTAATTTCAATTTCAATTCAATTAACTGTATTCATCCTGTTAGGGGCAATTGTTTATGAGTAGCAGGTTGTCTTATGTATACAGTATAACACATCACACAAGAAAATCAGATACACCAAGGAGCTTACATTTAGAAGAAATGTGTAAATACGTAAAGGATACATGGTGTTAAGACTATAAGTGATATGTATACAATTCATAAAAGGAAGGTATGTTAATAAAACAATTAAATAGAATAATACAATTGTCTACAAAAACAAACTAAGCAGAGTAAAACAAGTCTCGACTCCTGGCTGATCGAAATGCAGAGGTGATACAGGAAAGGTGTTTGAAATATGAAGACTTGAGGAGGAGTGTTTTTTTTTAAAAAGTCAGAGAACTTCAGAGTTGCCGACTGAATGTGTAAAGCCAGATTCAGTTTGGGACACAGTTGAGTGAATAATCAAGTTTTTCAACCGCATCTGTTCATCTTGAAACATCTACAGGGAAAATCCACCACTGGAGGTCCCACAAGTAATAAAGTTACCTGCAGTGTGAGGGGATATACAGGGTTTTTTAGTATTTGTTTTTAACTAGATATGGTTTGCAGGGATTCAGAACAATACGTATGGTCTTAAGTCTGGCCTGTAGGCTTCAGTATCATAAAGCAACACTAACATATACATACAGTTTGCTTGAAATTGGTGTCTACCTTGTGTTAGAAAGTGTAAGTACCAAAAGTAAACAATTTCTTTTTTTTCTGCAGTGATAACAATATGTTCTCTTAGGGGTTGTGCAAACACAGACTCTGACTGACTGTGATGTGTGATGCTGCTGTAATTTAATTGATTCAATATATGTGTGGGTAGGCACTACAAATAGTTTGCAATATCACCTCAGGTGCAACACACACATATGGGGGCCAATGTAAGCCGTTACTCAGTCTCATCTGTAATTTTAGCATCATCTAAATTCCACCATTCTTGTATGTTGTTCAGTGTTGTGGTTGACATCATGGGGTGACATTGAGAGAGGGTTAGGGTTAGGAGCTACTAGTTCTATGAGGTCAGATTAATAGCAAGTTATATTAAAAATAGACAGCTAATGCTAGCTTTGCTACTTAAAGGGACATACGTATAATTTACGTAAATGTGTGAAATGTCACAGACCCCCCAAACCACACACATTAGACATGTTTTTATTTTTTTTTTAAAGTCCCCAGAGCTAGGACTAAACAGGGAGAGGCGGCATTTAGCGTTTATGCGCCCAATGTCTGGAACGGACTGCCAGAGAGTCTGAGGTCCGCTGAGACTCTCAGCTCTTTTAAATCGGGTCTCAAAACGTTCTTGTTTCCCTTTTAACCTGTAATTTAAATGTTGTATTTTTATCCATGTTTTAAATTTGTTCCTTTTTTTTTTGTATTCTTTATTTGATATTAACCCTGTGAAGCACCTTGAGTGGCCCTGTGCCTGAAATGTGCTCTATAAATAAAATTGCCTTGCCTTGCCTTGCCTTGCCTTGCCTTGCCTAGACATGTTCAAACTCAATCTTAACACTGCATTTACTAATGTATCAACAAACAGTAGCAATAATGTTTTTTGTCATACATTGCATTGTACAAAAGTGAGAAGAATTCAGATTGGCTTTAAGAAAATTCCCTAGGTTGAACTATACGTAGTTAAGGATTTCAGAGTGTGAAGGTCAATGTGATGTCCATTCACTCTTGTCTGTCCATAGACAGGCAATGCATGATTGATGGGAGTTTGACCCAATATGATACAATTCAAGCATTTCAGTCAGTGTGATCCAGTGTTCCACAGTGTCGGGCCCAAGGCTGAACTTCAAGGTGTATTGAGAATCGACTCCATCAGATGGTTATAAAGCGAAACAAGGCGGGCAAAACAAAACGTTTTTTCAAGCCATGGTCAATTTTGAGGCTCTTGGATAGTTTGCTTCAATAACATGTCTTATTTTATATACTAGTGTGAATAAACGGTCAGGGTTTTTTATTTGACTAAAACCTGTCTGTTTGCATCTGTATATTTCTCCGAGACAATCATCTTTAACGGCCGTATTCTCAACAATTGGCAATGTTTCATGATGATATATAAGTAAACAATGAACCCCGAATCATAAAACACGGGACAAGATATTAACTGTCCGTTGTGCCAATAGATGGTATTGATGAACACACAGGAGGTTTGCCTTGATGTTGAGTAACGTGGGAACTGACATGGGATGCGACATATGTACATTTCGGGACACATCCTCAGTAGTGTACCTTTGTGGGTGTTTCGGCCTTTCATCACTAGACACCTCCATCAAAGGTGGCCAGCTACAGGGTGATCAAGCCTGTGCTTGTGTCCCAAGCCCAATCATGATACCTGCCTGGTTGTTGAAGCAGCCCATGGGAATATGCAAGGCAGGGGGGGTCCTCTTCCCTGAGTCAAGCCTAGAGCTGACCACATACCTCGCATTCATCTGCAGTGTCTCACCTTAGACCACAATAGGTTATTGTTTTATCCACTTCCACTGTCTGCTTGGGTATTTAATATACAATTACCATATAATGTCTTACAATTATATACAGTATATCAATATTTGTCATTATGGTGTCCTTTTTAAATGTTTTATTTTGATTTTTTTTTTTATAATTCAAACAATTTGTGTTTGTTGTAGTATGTGTGCCGTGGACTGCTCTGCATTTTTTCTCTGGTGAATATAAGATAAAGTGGAGATTTATGAGTAGACTAGATGTGCCAGTGTTTTTGCCCCTTGCCAAAGAAATATGTCTGAGAGGCTCAAATAGCACAGAGCTAGACAGAGCTGGGATCCTTTAAATGTATTCTTTATTTCTTTCTGATTTAATTGACACCAAGCAAAGGCACTGGGGGAGAGAAACACTTTGGTTGTTTCTCTGACAAAGCAATATGATAACAAATGATGACTGTACATTTGGCTCACTGCTGTACAAAACAAAGTCATCTGTGCTAGTCCATTGGTATAGTAAAAAAAAATATATATATATAAGTGTGTGTGTGTGTGTGTGTGTGTGTCTCTGTCTGTCTGTCTGTCTGTCTGTCTGTCTGTCTGTCTGTCTGTCTGTGTGTGTGTGTGTGTGTGTGTGTGTGTGTGTGTGTGTGTGTGTGTGTGTGTGTGTGTGTGTGTGTGTGTGTGTGTGTGTGTGTGTGTGTGTGTGTGTGTGTGTGTGTGTGTATGTGTGATCTTAAGAAAGCAATGAAATGTGATTGGGGCCATCACAGTAATTTGGCAGCTTTGTTTGTGAGGTGTTATTGAGTTTAATATGTATGTATGCTTGTAAATGAGATATATACAGATGCAAACAGACAAGGTTTAGTAAAATAAACACCTGTATGTAAATGTCAGACCTTTTGTATGAATAAGTGCTTGAAAAAATGTTTTTTGCCTCGCCTTAATCATAACTCAGCATTTAGAAAGGACACCCCAACATGTTTCATTACTGTACTGACTGCAGTATTCATCATGGCATGGCCCTTTTCTATACACTATAATGCAGTCTTACCATTTGAATAAACTTTGTTGAAAGGAAGGAATAGTGCATTTTTGATTTATGGTTACTCACCTGGCATGTAGATAAGTACGTCGCACACTGAATTATGACTTAAGGAAATAGGCATTTCTGAAAATACATACATCCACTGTATTCCTGAAAAAAAAAAAAAAAAAACAGCTACTGTGACAAAATAAGTGAAGTTGAATAATGGCTGCTCCACCTCAAGCAGCCGAATATACATCTTTGCTTTCATGGATTATTCATGTGAGTCCATACCTGCCATACTGTTATCAATGTGACATACATCTAACTAAAGCAATGCATCCTTTTTCTGTACTGCTAAAAGGATATGAACAACCTGCCACCCCAGACTAGAAAATCTACTGAAATCAATAGTGTTTTGCTGGATGCTCCACTGTGCACACCACTGTTTTTGATCAATAAACCAGAATAACAAAAACAAACATGATCTGAGCAATAAGGCATTTCATCTCCATCTGTGCAATTTTAAAATTGCGGTCTGCAACAGACTATTATAACTATGATTGCCATCCTCGAGGGGACACACACACACACAGGATGTAGCTGTGTGTGTGTGTCCCATTACTTCACACACACACGTTTTGGTGTAGTGATGCTTCCGAGTAGGAGTGCTAATCTTATCCAAAATGAAAATAAAAAGAGAGGCCCAGGTAAGCATATCCGCTATGTGATAAAGCTATACTTTAAGTCATGTGGTGTGGATTGTCCTATTTAGCCACTGAATTGTTATATAGTTATCACCCAAAGGTTCCCCCTTGTATTAGCTCAAAATGCAGCTTGAACTATATTATTTAGACTTGAGTATACAGCAATTATCTCAGTATTGTACGATACCAGTCACCTATGTAGAAACAGTGGTAAATTTGCCTGTTTTAATATGTATGTCCATTGTCTTTTAAATAAAGCTAATTGATTGCGTAGCATCAGTTCAATCAATATGCCATATTAAAGTAGCTATTTCAATTTACTGAAAGCCTTATTATAATTTAAATTATTCAATCTCAATAAATGTCAAAAGCAAAGTATGTGGTAGTGTGTTACCCAATGCCTACTATGTAACAAGTATGCATGTGCAATGGACCATCTTTTATAGCCTACATTAACTTTCAAATTTGATTTTTTTTGTATGTGGTTTGATACTTACGATGAAGTCTTGACAACCACTTTTTTCACAATTCATAAATTATGTAAATACAAATGGTGAAACAAATTAAATAATGCCATGATTTGGACATACATTGTCAAACATTTTAGGTATAATGGAATTCACTTAAAAGTCTTTTCAGGTCTGGAAATACATAGCATGACCAGGGTTTTTCCTGCATTCAAAAATTTTTGGCGCCCGCCAAAGGAATTTTAGCGCCCCCCAAAGGAAAATCCTCAGCGCCAAAGTGTTTTTTTTTATATATAGATAAATAAATAAAAATCTACTTAAAACGGCTCCAAATGTGTTTCCATTTCCGCGCCATTCCAGTCATATTACTTGCAATCTCAGTTGTAAAAAAAGAAATCAGGTCGGGGATAATCGTTATTAAACTATCATTGTCCCGCTCGCCGGGGCATGCAGGCTTATAGCAAACCTTTCAGCCGTGAGCTCCGCTCGGCCCCTCCCTCACCTGATAGTTTTGCTAACGGCTAGTCCAGAGAGTACGAGGGAGATGTTGCGCATTGCCGGGTGTTTTGAAAAACTTCTAGATGAGGAGAATAAAGGTAAAACTAATTGTGTTGTCTGAAAACACTTCAGACTCACAACAAACTAAAAAAATGTGCAAGATTTGTCACGCCCGGAAAACGCGAGTAACATGACATACGCGACCGAGAGCCAGAGAGAGAAAGAAAAGTGATATACAACCTGATCTGCACCTTTAAACATCCCGACCAATTTGTTTATTCACTTTAAGTCAAGTCATAGTGGTCTATGACCAAGCAATCAATGAATAAAAACACAGGAAGTTTAAAGCTCCTGCCACCACAACTGTCAACACTACAATGCAACTGCCTATCCAGCCAGCTCCATGACATAAATAAATCATGCCCTTACATTCAATGCTAGCAAAAGACGTGCCCTATCAACACCATTTACAACTGGTTATTTTTATTTTGACATATTTTTATTAAATTATTAAAAATATGTTTCACTTATTTAGCCTATTTCTATTCTCCCTGTTTTCAGTTCAATTAGGCCTTTGCTTAAAGTCCAAAGTCATGGTGTTTTTAGAAAAAAACCTTGTTAAAAGTAAATGCATAATGTTCTTAAATCAATGATTAACTGTCTTTAATAATCGTGATAACACAATGTGATTACTCAAAATAATCATGATTATGATTTTTTCATAATCGAGCAGCCCTACCTTCTTCCATGGTTTAGATCAATTAAAGTATTAAACAGGTAGGCCTAGTCATTATTAGTATTTTGACTTCATATCTACAGGTTGTTTATTGTGATTTCATAAGCGTCAGTGAGCTCCATGGTAACGCAGTGATTGACAGGCTGACTGAAATGCTCTTGAGCTGGACAGAGACTCCCCTCTCCCAACCCAACACCCCTCTTAAAATACACAAACCTTTTGCCTTTACTGTCGCGACCCCAAAAAAAGTCGGTCGCGTACTGACCCCCCAAAGGCCCATTCTGAGCCAGGAAAAACCCTGATGACTCCAGATTGCTTGATTCTAATAGCTTTTTGTTGAAGTAGTCTTTCATAACATGCTGTGTGTCATAATGTATATCAGAAGTTTTCATAACAATAAATGCTCCTTCCAAAAAATGTATTCTTTCAACTGGCGGTGTGCAATAACAGTAATGGCTTACGATATATTGGAAACAAATCCAACCGTCTAAAGAGAGATATCCTACCTTTGTGAAAATTACAATGTTGGGATTTTTGATTTTGGTTTCTGAAGTTTTGAATCAGCTTTGTGATCATTTCTGAGGCTTGTACTTACATTGCTTTTGCATTTCATAAAACTGCAAAGTCCTTCCGGTGCTATACATAGACCCTGTAGATTAAGGCGAGACACGACAGACAAAAACATTGTTTTGTCTAGCATTGGAAAAGTTAGAGATTGTTGACTATATTGCCTGTATAACAAATGCGTTATACAACTCTAAATAAAAGGTCCAAAATGCACATTTAGGTGTGTATTTAACTAATCATTGTCTGTATATGTATCCTATACAACCATATTTAAAGGCAATTATCTAAATATTAGTTTTTCTCCAATACTCTCTGAACCAAAAATCTCAACTTCTAAACATCATTTAAACTGTATACACATATTCTAAGCATCATTCTGTATGTTTTACTGAAGGATGTGTTCATATGTTGTTGATAGTCTGACGTATGATACATTTTGTTTTAAACAAAACTGTAAAATGAATTTTTTTAAACAGGTGTGCCTACCTTTGTTTAAGTTATAACTGAAAATGTACCCATTAACCAAGTGTGTCGCCTTAAGATGGCTGTATTTGTTGTTCATAAAGTTGCACTGCCCATATTAAAATAATGCAAAGTTCAGACTGACCCTTTTGCGGACACTCTCATTACCAAACAGCAGGTGTGTTGGCCTTGTATTTCCCTCAGATTGTCCTGGAAGCAGATGGTCACAGGTTCCATCTTTCTAAACAGCCAACAACTCGCAATGTCATGGCGACCTTTTTAGGAAATAGCCCATATCCCTTACCTGCCTGCACTGCTGTGGTGGTTGAATCTAGTTAAGGAGTGTCAGATGAATAGAGCAAGGTGTTAGTTCAACAGTACAGCAGGTTGGGATGGAGGGAGGAGGGTGACATGGCCTTTCGTTTTGGGGGGGGCTGCCGCTAGATACATCCACTCCATGGGCCTGTATGTCCCTGGCTTTAGTAGTGTCAATGCGAGCATGTTTTATTCCGCGCCATTACGTTTGACAGCCCATTTGTTAGCGTTGAGCTAAAAAAAAACAATTTGAATCAATGCCCCTGTATCTCATAGAGCCGCCCATAATGGCTGCAGTTACTGCCATGACAGCTAAAAGTTATTCCCTGGCTTGTCCCCGTTATGGGAAACGCCTTGAAACAGTCAGTGGCTGTGTCTACGCTGCATTCTCTAGCTAAACACTTTTTTTCACACAGCTTAATGTGCTACCCAACAGTGTTTAATTAAATTTATGTATCATATTACTTCAAGCAAATGAAACATGAGTATCTAAATTTTCCCTGAAATATTGCTATTGACTAATACAGTTTGTCAGTATTAGGGTCTTACAACTAACAGAGTCATTTTAAACATGGTGGGGGAAATAAAGCCCCTATACATAGCTGGATTTGTTCAACATGACGCTGATGGCATATAAAACTCCCACTCTTCCTAAAGGATCTGAATAGTTTAACATTTACCTTCCGTCTGAGCTACTGTGACACACTGTGTTTGCCCATATAAGCCCCTATATCCCTGTCTAGCCATTGAAAAGACTAGGTGAGTATAAGGCACATTTGAATGTAAGGGAAACACTGCGAAAAAGTGAGTTCCTGTCCATTGGGGACCATAAATGCTTTTTGCAAATATCTGAGGTACTTTTTTTTTTGTTATGAAGGGAAATGCATTTTGGCATTGCACTGAAAGCAAATTAAAATTGACTAAGCTAATAATCTGTGCTCTGCTGTCAGGACATTTTTCTGGAATGATTATATTACAAATAGCTAATTTATCTCATCATTTTTATGTCATTTTTGCCCCAATTCAGTCACGCCGTGTGAATGCTCGGTTATTTCAGTCGGTTCACATTCAATTCATCTGCGGCATATTAGTTCATGTTGATTATTATTAGGCTATTAGTACAAAGGCTGTTTGCAGTGAGTGCTGCTACCACATATTTATTTCCAACCATTCACGCTCACTGTGAGGTCGGCATAGGTTCACGTGATGAAGTTGTTTTATTGTGGTATGGGTTTGATAGATATAAATTACAGGTCGTAATGAGTGTCTTTGAGTACGTAACCAGACACAGGCATCCGTAGAACAACATTATCATTAGTGTTATTGTCTCATTAAGCATATTATAACATCTTAACCCTGTACCAGTGTTGTTCCTCCCACTGTTTAAGTGATGCTTGAACACAAACAGATTGATCTACCTCCTCGATGTCGGTAAACATAGCAATAGGCCAGTCCTTATTAGTGAAATGAGCAATCACACCTTATGGGTTGTAACCCTACTTGTTGCATGTTGTTATGGCAATCAACATACTCACATTAGAGTTGTTTCCCATTGGACAGTTCACCATATAGTTTGTGGATACTGATTTTTTTTTTCTATGCTTTAGTAAACTTTTCATACGTAAGTGTTGACAGTTGACCCCCTTAGAAGTCAAACTGTGGTTTGACTAAATCCTGAATGAAAAAAATTGCTTGAGTAATTGTTTGTTACTCTTGAAACATTAAATACATAGATATTTCCTTTATTTATCCTAGAAAGTATATGAGTATATGAGTATAAATATGGTTCTAGATTAGGATTTATGCCTTCTATTGTAATGTGAACATTTATATGAGCATTATAAAAATAAGTGAGTACGTATTTAAGGCCCCCTGGGCTTCGGTATAATTCAATTCCACTCAAGTTAATCTGCAAACATTAAGTTATTGAGTATTCTGTCCTTTCAAAGTAAAATTTACCACACTTTGATTTTCAAATAGTCACGGCTATTTTGAAAAAGGAAAAATAGTCAATAGAAAATCATACAGACGATACATTTTAAATGAACGGTACAGATGCTTGTTCTCCTCATGACAGAGCACCACCACTGTGTGTGTGTGTGTAGTTCTCTTTATCCCCAACATGAAACCATCAATTAACCTTTCGACCCACAGAGGATTTTCGCCAGAGCTTAATCACTGTGTTTGTTCGTTACTCCACAATCCACATTGGTCATCATTATATGCTGTGATGCTATGAAGACATTTCTATACTGCAGGTCTAGTGGAGGGGCCAACCACTCTTTACATCTTTGGAGAGGAGCCACTCAGCTGATCACATGTGTCACCACATTGTTAGTCATCACAAAGCAGTAGCACTCATGGCGTTTTTGACAGCCAAGAGCACACACATTCAATTCCAACGTAATCTTTGGTGAAGCCCTGAGGAAATATGAATTTTGTATTTAAATAAGTTAACAGCGTTAAACAGCGTGAGGATATACAGTATACATAGAGGTGATTAACACTGATCAACAGGCTATATATTTTAAGCGCTCTGAGTGAGAGAAGAGCGCTATATAAATAAAATGTATTATTATTATATTATTATTAAAAGCAGGGAACAATACATCACTTTTTATCATCACTTAAAGTAGCTACGAGGAGCTGTCCATTTTTGTTGATTGTGGCGCCCCCTTTGGACAAACGTGGTAGTGTTTTTAAAACGCCAGCTGTCCTAAGTACAGTATATTTGCTATTGCATGATTGCAGTGTGTGCTTATGTTTAGGAAGCCAGTGAAATAGAGACGGCAGGATGCATGGCAATGAGGTTATGCATTTATATGTGACTATGTAAGATTAATACTATGACAATGGTGAAAGTAAACCAACTTTGTTTTAAACACATGATGTTAGGGTATGCCTGCCTGTAAATCGTTTTGTCTAAAGTTGCGGGGAAAATCAGACTGGTACAAAAGGTATTGATAACAACTATACCGTATAAAAATAGCTTTCTTTTTGGCTGATGGTCTTGATTGCTATTACAGGTCATGTATGATATTAAGAGAAAAACAATTTGACTGTCTCAAGCCTTGACATCACAATACTTGTCACACAATTTTACCTTTCCATCATACAGTATGTGATGCGGGATGTTCTGAAGTGTTGCTTCTTCTTTCCGAGCCAAGTGTGTGTGTGTGTGTGTGTGTGTGTGTGTGTGTGTGTGTGTGTGGGCCCTGGTTGGTTTCATAGGATATGGAGGCTTTGTGTTGGGATTTGGTAGGGTTTGAGTGGTAATGGGTGGGCTATATGGAGCTATCCCCCAAGGGATTCATCTGATGAGCGGGGATTGGATTCATCTGCTCTTGTCTATCGATTTGTTTTTCGCCACACAGACACCTCACTCCCAGTTTTGAGCTTGACTTTTTTTTATTTTTTTTTTATTTCATTTTTTAACTAGTTCTGAAAAGCCGTAATTCTATAGAACACAATCTCATCTATGGCTTTTTTTTTGGGACACTTGTACTTGTTTTGATCAGAGTTTGTAAGGTAGAAAATTGCAGCGATGGTGTCGGGCTCAAAATGGGAAAAGAAAAGCAGAATTACAGCAGCAGAGATGAAATCTGTTCAGAGAGAGAGAGAGAGATAGAGAGAGAGAGATAAACTCATCTTCGGGTTGTTTTGTTTTGTGATTGTACCAAGGAATTAAGCATGCCACTGATCGTTTGATTTCCTGAGATTGGATGGAACAAACAAACATATTTTCCAAAATTGCCAGTGAGTACAGAACAAAATATGAATGAATGTGTTCCATAACCCAAAACCACCAGTCAGCATGTGATTTTTTGGTTGAAACAATTTTGATTTAAGAGAAGACAAAGGAATGTGTAAACAACACACTGGGTTATTGTGTGCATATTGTAAAAAGTCCAGCTTGCCACAGCTTGTTACTTTGATACTTGGTAGATGCAGACACACACTTGCTTAAAACCAAACTAAATTGCCATTTATTTCAACTTAATTTATTCAAGCTGGCACTTTGCTGAAGTTAACTGATTTATTGTCAGGATGGGGGCTATTTGGTTGTGTTTTAGCCATAACCATGGAGTACTATCTAGGGCAGTGTCTTAAGGCCAATGTGGAACAAACGGGACTCAAAGATGTGGATATTAAAGTCGGATATTCTCTGAAAAGTCATCTAAGAAAGGCATACTCTATTGATGAAGTTGATCCAACCTTTCAAAAATAAACAGATATGTTCCTCCACACTAGTTTTTTGGGTTTTTTTTCTCTAAGAATATCAGTCGAACCTTCAAGTTTTTTTCTTGAAATAGTACACCCAGGACACTGTCTTCCTCTGTCTATAATGGCCCTAATCCACCATTGTACATAACCATACTGGTAACTTTAGAGATTGTTTTAGGTAATTAATGTTTTAATTGTTTTCAAATCAACAAATGAAAATGCTGATTCAATAGTCACTAATTCTGTAGACCCAAGCAACATTTGTTTATTTATTTTTTCAGCTGCTATTCTTTCATTGATGTTTCTGTGTTAGCTGTGTTTCTTTTTATCCCACCTACTTAAATCTGACAGTTCAGCTGTGGTTGTTTATTTGTGTATCAGATGAAACAGTCATCAAAGTGCCCATTGCCCAATTCCATTTGGATCTCAGAACAAACCCGAACTGTGGGCAACCAATCACAGGGCTGGAACCAGCTTAGACAGTTTACGGATCAAAAAAACAATGTCTACTTCCATCGTTCCCATGGTGATCCCCATCAAAATCCATACCTCTCAGAATCAGATTACAAGCATATCCCATGTGCACATCCTCTACATTTTAATGTCTTTGTTTTGTATTTCCATTTTTTGCAGAGTTTATCAATCGATCCATATCCTTTATTGAACCACGTTAGAAACCCATTCAAATCTATTCCACGATTGACCTGGCCAAGAAAGCAGCACTGTGATTTAATATATAACTGCAACCAATAGTCACATACACTTCTCAAACATCATTATGTAGCATTCAATCAAAATACATTACAAAATCTGGGACACATATGTGAAAGTTAAGATTGATAACTGTGCTGTACATGAGCAAAGAACACAGATGTGACATATGCACTTTGTCATCAAACACTTTAAAACGTTATGATTAAATATAGCAATACACACATTAAGGCTGGGGCATATGATTTCTGATTGGTCAAAGTTAACCCTCTGAACCCTAGGGCTATTGTGGCCGTTTTGCATACTTTTGATCAATCCTTACTAAACTACAGTAAGAAATGTTTATCATGCCAAAGTCAGGGAGGGACCAAAGAGAACATGTGGAGCGGTTGAGGTATTTGAATTAGAATCTCTATCCCAACTGCTATTTTCTCCCCAAATCCTCCACCCCAGCTTTATACCAAAAATGTATCGTACAAAACAATACAGAAATGGATCTATCAAAATACCCATATGTAGAGAGAATCCCTTAAGTTTTAACTCACTGCCATGTACAACCCAAATGGGACATGTGTCCTCTTCATCAAACACTTTTAAACAGTATAACTATGTATAACAACACACACCTTAAACCAAAAATGTATCATAAAACATAAAACAGTCTATCAAAATTCTATCATTCTACCATGTGGAGAGAATTGCTCAACTTCTAACTTTTCTGACATGTTGGACAAGTGCTCATCAGTGTATGTAGCCCATCCATCTATCCTCCACTGTCTGTCTCTCCAGGGAACTCAACTCAAACTAGCAGCAGAGCCCTTTGCAGTACGCCGGACTGTTGCTCAACAGAGTCAGATCTCCCTCATTGTACCATGGGGCCGGTATCTAGAGATTTGAGTGGGGGCAGACTAATGACAAGGAGCTAGTTCTCGGAGCATAGCAATGAAAGCAGTGGACAATTTAGAAAAAGACAAAAAAAAATCTGTGGTGTCCTCTGACACCCAACTATAGGCCAGCAGGGGTCAAGAGGACCTCTGCACATAAACCCTTCCAAGGCATCTTAAGAAGTCCAGGAGGGGTCGTCGATCGGATTTGGCAAAAAGAGACAATGTATTTTCTTTGTTTTTTTTCTATTTCTTAAAAGCAATTTCTAATGTCTCATCTTGATGTTGGTTATGCCCCTGTAAATCACTTTGAATGGCCTTGTGTCTGAATTGTGCTATATAAGTACACTTGCCTTCGCATGAGTTTCTCACCAAATAACTAAAACTTGCAAACCCAGGGTACCCACAAGGGATCTACAAGTTAAATTGAAGGCTTTTTAATACCTCTTTAATGCCACTTAATCTGAAATTGAATGCCAACGTCAAGGCCACACTGGCAAAACCAGGAAGAACATACATTAATGGAAACTCCATAAACATTTTAAGGTACTTTTAATAAAAAAAAAATATTTTAAACTCACATTTCTCACATCGTATATACTGTAGCAATAGCTCTGTGAAGTATATGTACTCTTGACAACACGTGTATTTGTCAAATAAAGACCCCTCTCCAAGTATGTACAAGGGCAATCATGAAATACAAGACCTTTGTCAAGGAAGTTAAATTATTTTCAGCAAAATTCAATATTATTACGGATTTATTTTGATAATATTAGATTAAATCATTTTTAATGTTTTTAAGTCCCGCGGTTACCAGGAGTCCATCGTGACATCAAGGATATTCTGTGATATTCTAAACTCGGAGGTAAACTATAATTATGGAAGGTTTGATTTGGCGCTGAACAGGCAAACAAGTATTTGGCCTGCGACATGTTAATGCAATGTCAAGATCAATTGGCACAGCAGACGGTACCAATTTGATTTCAGATACACACACACACACACACACACACACACCACACACCAATTTCCTTCTCATTAGAGGCCACACAAAGAGCAAACCAGCTATTTCCTTAGCTGCAAAACAACAGATGAACAGGGGGGAACGTTGGGCCTTTCCGCACAACAGATTATCGGATATATAAGAAAATTCTCGATGGAGGACACACACTAGAAGACGTCCTATTGAGCCCGTGTCCATGGGGAAATACCAAAAGATCAATTAATGAACTGGCTTGGTCCAGTCTTGGCTTGGGTATGCAAAGCACGCTTGCAGGAGTTAAGGTAATTGACAGTTCGGCACAGGCCCATTGGGTGATTTGAGTGATGAGTGTGTTTGCCTTAGTGGGGGGTTCTGCTTGTTTGTCCGCCTATTTTATATTACCCAGGTTGGTACATACACATTATGAATTAATTGAATGACTTTCATTTAAAAAACAGAGGCAGGGTGAGTGAGTGCATGGGGCTTCAAGACCTTTTCTGGGAAGCAAAATCCTTCAGGAATCATGTTATATTTAGTAATGAAAGCCTCTGACACATTCATGTCAACAACAGTATGGAAAAACATACGTCAAGGTTACACGTTGTTCTTTGATAAATATCTGATGGTAAGGGGGTGTTTTCGTAGGCATACTCTTCAGTGGATGCAGCAGGGTTTTGCAAATGCAATGAGCAAATATCTGTGATGGCATTCATTTAGATATATAAAGATACAAATATGAAGGCATTTCATTTTATGAATTATGATGAACATGGTAACGTTGTAATGGACAAAGACGTTGACAGCTGAAGTCCACAGATGCTTACACAATAGAGAAATGTAGGGGACACATCAAACGAGTAATGAAATGTATTTACTATTTGTTGAGAACTATATCAAATTAATATGCATTTGGATCAAAAGGCAACAGGTGTCTTTAGCTAATCAGGTAAACTGTCTTGTAGATTCCCACTTGTGCTCGGATATTTTATTCACTCACACATGACGGTGGTTCTTAATTTAGTGTTAATAACAGCACCATAGTTTGCTCTAGCTCTGAGTGATGGTGTTATTTTGTTTAACATTCCAATCTACTCACTCGTAACTGAAGTATTTTAAAGATGGCGACTGTTGGTGTCCCCTTATGCCTAAAAAAACTGAATTTAAAACACATGCCAAAAGGAACTGATATGTCTTTACTATGTGTTGAGCAATATAATTGCGCAACCTAAATGAATTTGATTGTTTATCAACTGACAAGGAATTAAGCAATATCAAAATTAGGTTCCAAAAGGAATGCTGAAATAAACTGTCTTGTAGATTCCCACGTGTGCTCAGATATTGTTTTCAGTCAAACATGAAGGTGGTTCTTAATGTATTGTTCATAACAGCACCGGTTCCTTCTCTCTAGCTCTGAGTGATGGTGTTATCTTGTTCAATATTATAATCTACTCTAATCTATCAGGCATAGTGACTGTTTGCCTTGTCTGATCAAACAATCCTGTGAAACAAACAAAGGATAACTAATGTTAGATCAACCATTTTTTTTGGGGTGTCTCGAGAGGCAGTTAAAATAGTTTTGGAATGTATTTTTATGATACAAAGACAAACGATGAAAGAAGTACAGACAATGACTATTGATTCAGAACTGAACTGCTGACAGAGAACAATGGTGAGGAAGGAGTTTGCTACTTTGAGTCACACTTTATGATCATGTAGTTTGACGGGAAAAGCAAGTAATTGGACCCTCACAAACATAATTTTCAAAATGCTCATAAGCTCTGTGTATGACAGGCAAAATGAACTGAAAATGTAAAAATTTAAAATGTATGGCTTCTTAAGAAATTATCTTAACATGAAAAACCAATGAAAAACTTCCTTTAATCACATATACATAGACTTTGACTTTGGTGCACATTTGCATGAGTATCTGATTTGGATTTGCATTCCTGTGATCCATAGAATGCATTATCTCGGGGCAATTCAGCATCCCCCTCTTATCTGGAACACTCCCAAATCAATAGAGAGCAGTTTTGAATATGGATTAAGGATGGATATCTAAGCGACACTTACTTGAGCAAGGGAACACATATGCATTAAGCAATCTATTGCTTTATATATATATATATATATATATATATATATTGCTTCCACTTACATACTATAACATCCATATCATTTTGCATGACGCAAGTTGCACTTGAATGTATCATCAAAGTAGGCGCAATCAGCCATACCAAGTGGAGTCAGAATCTGGATACATATTGTTGTCAGAATCACTTTTTGTCCAAATCAGTGACTATCTCCATGATCCGCAATCTGTCCATATTGTGTGTGCACGCCAAAAGAAAAAATCCAGTGTTAATACACAGTTTTGGCTCTGTAAAAGGGTATGTAAACAAAAGGGTTTGGGATGACCCACCAAATGTTGCTACAATGCTATCGATATGGGCTTATCGCTATACAAATGGAGGTAGCTTGTGTTATTGGTAGTCCTGTAGCACATGTGGAAATAAGCCTATCAATGTTGAAGCCAAATGTATCAAAGCCAAAGTATAAGCCACTCAGTAGCTCAGCCTATATCAATAGCTATCTTGCTATAGCCAGGCCGGGTCATTCAAAGCCCCTTTGTTTACATACCCATTTACAGAGCCTAGGCAGTGCATCAACACCAGTTTTTACCTTATTTGAATGGCACACTCTAATATTTAGATGTATTATTGGACCAACACTATGCATTTACCCAGACATACATAATAAAGTGTAGACTGAACACGTAACTAAACATAGGGGACTGTGAGAAATGGCCCACATTGTACAGTGGGTGAGAACAGTTGAATATCTCCTTTGCCCACACTGTCTCGGTGCCAGCAACTCCACAGCTTGATAAATGAGCCCAAAGTCAGAAGAATCTAAAGCCAGATAGCTCCCATTCTGTGCGCCCAGACCAGAACGGGGAGAAGTGTCAAGCTTTTTTCATCCACTGAGTGATTTAGACTGCCATCGGAGAAAACTGATGAGGGCCTCGGAGATTTATGACGCTTTGCCTTGCACATTAAATATAGACTTTGTAACATGTACTCCGAGCCACTTTGAAAACCTAAATCGCACACGGGCAAAAAACGCTGCCAAAAATACTGATGAAAAAATTACGAAAAATACAATTTATGGCAATGTTTTGTCAAATCGAGGTAGCACATATTGTGAAAATATTTCGGATGAGACAAGATGTATGATGTCTTTGTTCTCAATATAGCAATACAGATGGACATTCATTTCATCTGGCAGCAGTGATAAAAAGGGCTGTGAATCTAGGTATCAGGAAGCAATTTGAAGTAATAGGGCAAATAACTGTTGAAAAGGACATTTGCATTCATTTTAGCCAAGACTTAGCAGTAAGGTAAAATGAGGATATAGGTCAATCAAAAAAGGCCAATCAAAAAAATATTGCCATTTTCACTCACCTCATATTGTCAAATATATTCATATCACACATTAAAAATGACATTCAATACATCTACATTATTTAAATAAAGCTATTGCTTTTTGTGGAGCTTACAGTGGCCGGAGTTGATCCAACCTGCATTCAAACGCATACTATTAAAAACGTTGAGGAAATCCACCATGGAACCAAATTTACATACCATTATAGTATTACTGTCTGACCTTGGACTGTTCGACTTACATTGGGTATCACTGACAATTATGGCCAGTGGTTGAAAAAGAACAATTGTGTTGAGAATAGGCCTGACTATAGAAAATGATATACTATAAAAAATATTTGAAACAATCCATTTAAATGAGGATTTATGAGTTTTAAAAACTGAATATTATCGTCTTATAATATTTATTTTGACCAGATTTTCATTAGACCATGAAAACTAAATACTGTGACTCACTGCTGGGTTTATTTTTACCTCCCTCCCATGATCATCCAAACACTCTGGGGTCCATTTTTTAATCTTTTCACCTTATTGCCTGCAGAAATATTGTCATCAACCATGCACACTACTTTTTTGGCTGGGACCTGAACAAATTCAAATCGATATATAAATTACCATGGGCAGACTACTAAACATCTCTAGGAGGGTAAATGGGGAGCTGCTGAAGATGGCATCCCACATAAGGTTGCAGACAAGTGAAGCACAGAATGTTTAATATCTTTAATCAATTGGAAGTTAAAGGGAAATAGTACCTGGTTGAGTTATTGAATATATTAGTATTAGAGCAGGTTTTTAAGTTTCTTTCTAAGGTGTTTCTTGAACCATGTTTATTGTGCTCAAACTATTTTTTTTCTCTTTTGGCGAACGTAGAATATGCCCTAACAGTAGTTAGAGTACAGCCACCATTTTTTATCTAACGTCACATTTCACAAGCTAATCTTCCAAGTACACCTGATTCATTTAAAACAAGTTGTCTTTTTTCTACTTTGTTTAGTGAGGTAAAATGTATGAGTGCTCAGACACTGAGACCCTACATTAATATGAGTCGACAATACAAGAGTGATGTTCAATTGGTCTCAATGAGCAGTTGGAGTAGACTTGGAGTTATTAATTCATGCATTATCACGAGCAATCATTCGGTAAGTTGTTTTTGCTCAACCTTGTTAATACAGAAAACGAGTAGTTGACTTTAGATTAGTGGGTGATAAGATTGGGTTGTGCATGGTAATGAATTAACTCTCGACTGCAATATCTGCATTGTTCATATCACATTATCTAATGCAAACTTGACTCAGTCCTTTATACACTGCTCACTATCTGAAAAGGCACACATTGACTAACTGTAGAGCAGGATCTGAGAGGAAAACTATTATATTACACACATTATTTCATCTATAAGTCTATTCTACCTAGAAAGGACTGACATTTCTGGAAAATCCCTAAATTATAGACACACTGATTGGTTGAATTCACTCCCCCTCCTCGCCGCACCCACTTTACTTGAAAAGAAAAAAGATACCTTGCGTTGCCCGTGGCTATATGAACAGAGAGTTCCCATTAACTTTATTAAGCCCGTGCACATATTCAACCGCATACGACTTTAATTAATTTTTATTCTCAGGTTGTGTGAAGTAATTTGATTATATGGGTATTGAGGGGCGAGAGCAGGGGACCGTATCTGTTCTCAATCTTAGGGGTTAAGCACTTAGGGTCCCACGGAAATTCATTCATTACACCCAATGCTCGGTTACATTAAAGATAATTTTGTTAATAATTGCGCAATTAAATGATCTCATGTGACTTTGATATAATTGAAAAAAAAAAAGCGCTGAGACATCAAAGTTGAAAAAACCCTTGTCGAGATGAAGTGGCTTTGGGCTAAATTGTAAATAGGGAAAAGTCTTTCAGTCAGACGAGCGGGATTCATGCACCCGATTGCGCACACATACCGCTCGAATGGAGTCTTTAATGTATTAAGGGACTTACCAATGTGACTGGCATATGCTTGTGTGGTGTTCAAATCCCAATCAAAAACACAACGGGAAGAACAAAGTAGCGGGAGTCAACAATACTGGAGATTGCTTGTTGTCAAAATCACTTTTTTGTTCAAAATCAGTGAATATCCCCTCAGGATCCGCTACCTGTCCGTACTGTGAATGCACTGAAAACCAATCTGGTGTTCATACACAGCCTAGGCTGTAAAAATAAAGGGTATGTTAACAGAGGGTATGTTAACAAAGAGGGCACACAGTAGCTAGCAACATACCCGGTTACAGAGCATAGGTTTTTGTATTAGCATTGGATTTTTTTTTCAGCGCACATTGTATGGACAGGTAGTGGATTGTGAGTTTTGAAAAAAAAAAAAAAAAAAAAAGCTTTCTCCACAAGCACTGACTACACACATTCAGAAAATGACAGGGCACAGGGTTGTCACGTGTCATGTGTAAAAGGAGTGGACAAATAGGGCAATTTGAGATGTTGACGTCAGGGCCTAATGTATACCTTTTCTGAGCTTAGTGCCATTATGGCGGGTGTGGAAACAGCTTGCCATCTGTGGGAAATAATATTTGCTTTTGGGCCTTTCAGCAAGTCTCCGTGGGGGAAGTGAGTGTGTGTGTGTGTGTGTGTGTGTGTGTGTGTGTGTGTGTGTGTGTGTGTGTGTGTGTGTGTGTGTGTGTGTGCGTGTGTGCGTGTGTGTGTGTGTGTGTGTGTGTGTGTGCAGCTGCGGTGTGTGGTAGGCAGTACAGGGCTTTGGATAACAAGAAGCACACTGGAAAAAAAGAAATAAAAAAATAGCTCTCCTGTTCCCTTCATCTTTACTATTATGGTTATTGAATTTGGTTCAAAAGGAGCTGACATCAAAGGGCTGCTCAGAGATTCATAATTCGAGAGGTTCACTGTTCTCCATTGTGAATCCCTCCCAGAAAAAAGGAATGTCAAGAAACAACATAAGAATGAAAAGGAATTTTTTCCCCTCATGTGAAAGGCAGGTGTCTCTCGCTGTAGATCCGTGTCACTTTTTTAGATTAAGGGTTATTTTATCAAGAGTTTAAAGGGTTTTAAGGTTACGGAAATGTGCATAATGCAAATTAATGTTGTATTCATACGGTATATCATTCACACATTATTTGACAGCTTAAAATATACTTAAGGCGAGATACAGCAGGCAAATGCATTGTTTTTTCAAGCGCTGGTCAATTGTAAGGTGTTGGTCACTTTGCTTCCATAACATGTCTTCTTTATTAATCAAAGATCCAAAATGTACATATAGGTTTTTACTTGACTAAAGCTTGCCTGTTTGCGACTGTACATTTCACCTATACAACCATCTTTGACGGCCATTATCTAAAAAATCTCAACTTCTAAAGCACTCCCATCAACTAAACTTTCCACAAACATTATAAGCACTATCCTGATGTCCATACATCAAACAGGTTACCCTATTCACCTGCAGTATCTTGCCTCAACATACATAGTAGATTGTCGTGGTGAATGCTTTAGGGTACTTGAGAAGTTAACTTGTCCAACACAGGGAAGCAAGCGCCTAATCTATTCCCACGTCTAGTTAACCTAAAGATCATGAGACAAAGTGGCTACCTCAAGGTGGAATACAGCAGGTAATTATATCCCTTAACATCCCCTTTGAAAACCCATTAGGTCTATACTGTAGATACCTCTGTAAAACGCTGGTATAGCGGGCTAGTTGGGTGTTTGACTTTGATCTTCAAAGCTGACCTCCCCCTCCTCTCTCTCTCTCTGTACTGATTGATGGATATATCTCACCATTGATGCCTGCATATCAATCAAGTAAAGCCAGCCCGTGATGAATGAAAATGTCCTTTATCTACCGTGCATCACCTCCGTGAAGTATTGTCCTCTCTCACCCAACGCATTCATCCTTCGGCCAAGAGATTGATTAACCTACAGTCAAGACGTGACTCAGTCAGCAATTATGACCTCATCGCTAATCAATCTACCTTCCCTCTCGCCAAGGGACAGCCCCCTGCTTACAGTATTGGCCCACACACACACACACACACACACAAAGGTGATCACACACACGCACACAGAGGCAATCACACACACAACTATACACACAGAGGCAATTGTGTCAAGTTATCAGCAGGCACTTTTTCTTGCTCTCCTGGATCATGGGAAAGTTTTAAGCACCAGTAATGGAGTCACTCCAGGGGATGGCCGTATTGGTCGGTCAACCTGTTGTTACCGATTGAAAAATCCATATTATCGGATGTGTTGATTTGGAACGGATGATCATGGTTCAGAAAGCATTATCTAAGGCAGGGGTGGCCAACCAGTCAGAGACTAAGAGCCACATTATTTACTGTGTTACTGCAAAGAGCCACATCGTACACACAGGTACACATGAACATCCCCCCATCCCTTCCTCATACACGCACACACAGACAGACACACACACACACAGACCTCTGCTCAGTCAGATTTACTGTAAATGTCACAACCAAAATGATAATGCAGTAACGGCCTTAACTTTTTTTCACCCGTTTCAGTTGAATTTTGAATTATTATTATTATTTTTTAAATAAATAATGCTTGTGCATGCTACCAGGCCCAGGGGCACAAGGGCTCAAGGGGGTCCTAAGCTAAGGTACTGATAACTTTACATGTCTTATAGTCAAAGAGCTCAGTCACTCATGTCAATAAAAGGTTCCAAAAAGGAATAGCCTAAATATAAGGAAATAAATGTCCATGGGCCCCTCAACTAGTAGGGGAGAAATACAAAAGCAATTGTAAAGCAACAGCATTATTAGCTCTATCTTAGGGGCTTCATGAGGGGCCTCTAAGGCCCCCACACATACAGGAATAAACTTTCTATGTGTAAATTCTGTACTGTTCATAAAAAGTACTATCCACCCTTTATCTGTTGAAATGGGTCTCTCCATCATATAACATGGGTCTGCAGACCAATCTACTGTTTTTGCAGTTGCAGAGTAAAGGATGCTGCCTGCTTAACCCATTGATGACTATGGCAATCTAGGATGCATGTCCTTAATGCCTGAGGGTTTTCTGAAAAAATAATATGAATTGTCAAGTCTACCAAAACCTTAATATCTAAGCCTGTGTAGCACATAGAAACATGAAATAAAATACATTTAAAAGTTAAGGTTCACAGGTTTTATTTAAACATGCTCCCTTAGCGCTTACAAACCAACAAACATTTCTAAAAATTTTCAAAATTAGATGAATTAGAAAATTATTAAATATTGTTAATAAATAGATGCAATGTGTTGTGTGATTTTCGTCAGTAGTCTATAGTAGACCTTGATTCTGCGCACCAAACGCCACTAACTGTTCCATCGCCGACATAGCTGGCGTATTTTTTTTATTATTTTGTTTTATTTTTTTATTTTTTATTTTTTTGATTGACGTGATTTTCGGCAAACCACACAACTTTTGGGTGGTCACGTGGTCTTAAAAAAATCAACAAAACCCACCTCATGTGTATTTGAACCAATGACAGTGCATTCTATGCTGGGAATGCCATGAAAATTAGATAAAGTAATAATGCTGCGCGATGCAGCATCAGGCAGGAGAGCCAATGTGGCATCGCGCAGCAGCCATCATCAATGGGTTAAGACAAATCAGAAAAATAATGTTCCTTCTGCAGCTCAAGATTTGATTTAGCCTCTAAATTTTCCTCTCTAAGTGCATCAAATTGGTGCATTTTACTTTAAAACGGTACACATTTTCTTTCAGTGTGCAATGTTCCTGACCCCCCAACAAGGACCAGGGTCCCTCCCAGTGTCCCAAAATCATTTGGGAAACACTGACTTTCTTAATATGTTTTTTGCCAATAATTGTATGTATCTGTGCGGAAAAGTAAGTGTGACTGACTGGATAGGTAGGAGTGGGGGGGCCCTTTGAGAGTCTTGGTCCAGGGGCCTATTATCTCATAATCCATCGAAGAACCAACTGGATTCCACAATCTTTTTAATGTTCGCATTATTTATTAAAAAAAAAAAAAAAAAAAAAAAAAGGAGGGCCCCACACTAGGACTTGAAACGGGCCCCCAGATTGTTAAGGCCGCCCCTGTGATAATGACAGAACTGGACTCTTACAGTACTAAGACGACAGGCCAGTCATTTTCAACAATGAACATTGTGTGCACTGCCTCACACACAAACTCTCAGTTCAACCAAGTCCACAAACAAAAATATAACAATTTACAATAGCGTTTTTCTCTTACTATGCATGTTGCTTAGTGGGACTTACTTTTAGCATGGAGTGAGCTGAAGTGGCGCTGAAGATTTGAAGCCTTGAAATGCGCTAATGACGCCTGGCATATAAGGCAGAATGGCTTGGTATAACGTTCAACAAAAAATATAAACTCTCCCACTCTGTTTCGGAGCGAACTTGACACAAATTGTTTACTCACGGAAAACCTCCCTCCAAGCTGAGTGGGCAGTTTTAGGTTGCGTCCACACCAAACGTTTGCGAACGTTATGTTGCGTCCTCAATTAAACATTTGCGAACAGGCATACACGTACACATTAACAAAATAAAAAATGAAATAATAAACAACATGTAAAACGAACGTAAGAGCCGCATGAAACGTTTGCGAACATGCACACACATAGGCCCACACAAAAAAAAAGTATAGAAATAAAATAAAAATAAATTATAATCACAAAATTTGATATGAACTGAAGAGACGCACGAAGCAAGGCAAAGAGCCGCATGTGGCTCGCGAGCCGCAGGTTGGCCACCCCTGATCTAAGGGATGTATTGTCTAACAATAACTCTTCAGTCTAGTTGTTTTTTTGTTCAGATACATCTGTATTTAAGCCATGTGCTTGCCGTGACATGTATCACTGGCAATACTAATTTTAGAAATTATTTGTTTTGCAATTTAAAGGTACAGGTGTGTACTAATGTGTATTGTGGTGTATTTTTTAGGTGAAAGTTCTAGATTGAAACACTCCCCTGACAACCCCCTTCCATTAAATTAACTTAAATTAATTTGTTTGCAAGCAATTATACACTAATAAAAACATACTTATCAATACTATGTATTTAAATTATACTAAGTCTGTTCTGAAAAACGCCCATCAATTCGACACACTGTACCTTCAACTTTTACACTTTACTTTAAAGAGGACCTATGATGCTTTTTGACTTTTATGACCTATAAACGTTGTTATGATGATTTATAGTCATGCTTAACCATACTAAATTATCAAATAATGACTTACATGCATGTCGACGTATTCCCTGCTGACCGTCTGGGGTGTCTGTGCAGAGCACTAGACACTATTCTAGCCAGTCGAGAAGTCACGTGTTCAAAGCGGTTTGACGTCGCATGTAACTTGGTGTCGTCACCATGCGGATGTTTCCATGTATAGCAATGCTGTCACTTCCCTGTTCGCGTCTGCCTCGCGCCCTTATAGGTCCATGCTCGCGCTTCCCGCCACTGAAAGTGTTCCGGAAGGAAGGTAACCAATCACAGCGGAGTGGGGTTTGCAAGAGGGGGAGGGGGGGGGGGGGGGGGGGGAGCGGAGATGGCCAAAGCACAGGCGGAGGGAGCGGAGATGGCCAAAGCACACACACTCAAGTGTTGACAGGACGTGCTGGATCGCCAAAATAAGAGAAAGAGCTTCCCGAAAATCTACATAGTTTTTTGTGATGTGATTCGTGTCAGGTTGCTCTATAGCAGTGTAAAACAAGAAATTAAGACCAGAAAAGTAGTATAATAGGTCCTCTTTAAAATATTGGCTTGTTAATAGGCGTTATTCCTATGTAAAAACTGCAGGGAAATGGAGATTTCCCGTTTGTCTCAGCACTTTGACAATATCTCTCCTCTATGAAAGGTAGCAGAAGACACATATATTCATCCAGAAATTGATTACCCCCTCTCAATGACCTTTTAGGGTCATTCTGTAAATGGGCTCTCTTCCTACTCACTGACCGGAGACAATCTCTAGCCTAACAACAGAAAAAAAAAACGCCCCCGCGGATATATACCTTGCTCCCTGGGGGCTTTGTGTGAGGGGAAGGGGAAGGACACAGACGTACAAACCCTGGAACATTCAGGGACCTTGGGAGTCAAAGCAAGTCAGATGTGAAAATTGTCCGGCTGCGCCACAGAACATAGGTGTTAATGCACTGAGAAAAAACGTATCAAAGACAGACCCAATGTGAGCAACAACACACACAGCTACTTCACTGATCAGGAACAAACAGTAATGGTTGACTTTGTATTTTGAATCAAAATAATAAGAAAATGCTTTTATTCAAATTGGAAAGTATTTTGCTAAGAAAAATGTGCCTTTCAACCACAGCTGATTTTACGGTGTATGAACACAAATGAAAGTCCATATAGGCGACACAACACTCCACCTATTGTATTTGAATCAAAATAATTGAACATGTTCTACTTAAAAGCGTAAAGCAAGGGGGCGCCTTTAGCTCTTTCGATGCACTCCCCTCTCTGCCCCATTTCAACTCTGTCTCTACACTATCAATAAAGCATAAAAATGCCAAGAAAATATCTTAAAAAAAGAAAAAAAAAGAAAAAAAGAAAAAAAAGGGTAAAACAGTACTTTTGGTTGGAAAGAGTAGCAGAAGACAGATTCACTTGCAACAGCAGTTGATCCTACCATCAAAAAGTGTTATGTACATACAAACAAGTTTTGGAAGGTATACTGTTCACCTTGGTTTGTAAGAAGCACTGGTTTGATCATTTTCAAATAATGTCCATATTGTGTCCCTAACGACCAACATAATCCCAAAAATTAGACATATCGATGATTACATGTGTCGTCTCTTGTCAAAAAAGAAAGACTGGAAAATGCATTTATTTCATCACTTATGCTGTGCCAATCGTGCTTTACATTGAGAAGTCTGAACACAGCCATTCAAAGTCACAGCAACTCAAAAGCTAAGGGCCAGCAATTTCTGCTTTCAGACAAATTGCTGTCTCCTCTAAGCTGTCTGTATATAATTCAGTCTGTTGTCTGATTTTTGTCAACACACGCAACTTGATGACGTTAGAAAAATACAAATATCACTCACACAGACCATGGTTTAGCTGAGTGGCCGCCGACTCTTGCATTTTTTTCAAGGGGTGACAGCTCAACTACTGTGCAATGATACATTTATGCTGTTTTTAATGTGAGAAAAGTTTGCATAAAAATTTGGAATGTATATCCAAGTAAAAGTAATGAATCAACAGTTGAAATAGTTCGCAAAGGGTGTGGATGAATTGTGAAAGTGTTTAGAAAAAGCTACAAGTAATGGATATAAAGTCAACAATGTCAGCTTAAAGTAATGGATGAATGGTCTATGTCTTGTTTTACTTAAATTGCTTGTTTGTTTTTTTGTATGTGTAATGCATCTTCAGTTGGCAGTTGGCACTCCCGATTGTGTTGTATATGTGACAATAAAGGCTATCTTATCTTATCTTCTCTTAAAATGTGTAAAACAAATGGCAAAGTTATTTCATGGTTAGCTAATTAGGTATTAGTATGAACACCAACATTATCCACTTCTATAAAATTATGAGTTTTAAATAACATCAAATTTAAGATACCAAGTAATATGTGTATTAGATTATCAGTTATGAATATTACTAGTACATGAGTGGGTGACTACTTAAATTCATCCGGCCAGGCTTTGTTGGTACATTAAACAAACAAGAAAAGATAAGTGTGCGACCCCTGACTTAGCAGACACTCTAAAGTAATGCTTTTTAGCTTCTAGCCGTCTTTCACAGAGCATCATACTGTTTTGTGACAGCTCCAAATTGGAAACACAGTGGGACCCGATTTCTGTCTCTCTAAATATCCAACAGGTGAACTGCATAGTTTATTCAAAATATCTCAGCGGGGCCAACCTTTTTTGTCAACTCGAGGTTCGTACCCTACCACAATAGTCTTTGCTATTTAACTAAAAACATGCTCCACCACACTGCAATAGATCCCTTAGCAAATCGGTAACAATTTCACAAAGACATTTTCTGCAGAAAATATATTGTGGGAACAATAACACAACCCTCTGTGCTATGGGAATTGAAAGATAATTGTGTGAGCGAGTGGCATATGCTTGTTTCATAGGCGTCATGCTCCATTTCTGATTCCCACCAGAACGCTGTTTGCTCTTTTTTTGCAAATATGTATTTACGGCACTTAATCAAAGTCTCTTATTTATGCATATCTTTAAAAAAAAAATTCTCCTCTGTCCTTGCGAACATGTAAAATAGGCACTGTTGTTATCTCCCACATGGAAACAAAAAAAACAATGCACATCTTATAGCTATTAAGTGCATAACAACATCTTCAAAAAGGGCAGTTTTGAAATAGAGGGCTCGAACATGCTTTTGAATAAATACATTAATTAAGGGGGGGAAGGGGGAGATTACGTGCTCGGGGCTTGCTTTGGCTTGCCTTTCAAGTGCGAGTGCCAGGAGTTCTCATACATATACATTCAGAAAGGCAATGTGGCAAGATCAAGAAGTAACCTCTTAACAATGAACTTTTTTTGTATCATCATCTCTGTGATAAAAACACCTATAGCTCAAACAGCTGCAGTGGCCTTGTTAGGAAAACCGACAGTGTTTTTTAAACTTAATATTAATACATGTAAATGAATGCTTTGAATGCTTTGTCTATTTCAGTTGAGAGATACTCTTTCCAAGTCGTGGGACACAGTCTGTTTAATTTTAAACTCTCAAGACACAAGACAGAAATATCAACTGCCAGTGGTGGTCCCTTGGCATGAGCAGACCTATCCCACTTCTGTCCCACATTGCCCCCCCCCCCCCGCCCCCCCGTGGGAATCTCACATTTTTTCACAGATTTTTTTTTTCTTTTCGGTGCATCCTCTTAAAAAAGGAATATGGCAGCAAGGAAAAAATAAACCATCCAAGTAATCTAAAATGTTCTGCAAAAATGAAAATAGATATTTAGTAGGGGTTTAAAAGGTGCACTATGCAGTTTCAGTGGTTAGGGGTGTGTAGACATTTGCAGATAATTCAGAATTAGTTTAACCCTCATCCTACCGACATATTTTACATACATGGAACACCGATGGGGTGACTGGATACCCCAAACATACTGGAAGAAACCACCATCAAAGAAACATTAAACATGTGTTGTTTTCATTTTGTTTTCATGTTGTTTTCATTTTCATTTCACATATTGTCACCCTCTTAAAATAATGGCCTCTGTCATTTTTTCATTGTTTTCAGGAAACACAATAAACTTAACCAAAGATTGAAATATGATATTCATTAATAATTTCACTCAAACAGGTTATGTCAAAAGATGACTCTTGACATTGTAATAACAATTTCTTTCAATGATGTAAGATATTAGGAATGAACCCTTTATATTAATGTTTAACTTGTGACTTAAGCCATTTTACACACTTGTGAAATGTCCTTGAACAAAAAAATAACAGTACATTTTGACTTAGGCAAAATAAAATGGCCTAAAACACACTGTTGACATTCTGGTAATGTGGTATAATGGCCTATGTCAAGTAAAATCACATGATCTGTTCAACTGAGGATTTTGGCCATTTTACCTGAGGTGGCCAGCATCATGAGGAGATGATTTAAGCAAAAAAATCATTTTGGCCAAAAAGTGACTTTGGCCACTATTTTAAGAGGGTGACGATATTGTACTTTCACCCATTTAATTTTAATTGCTGCCACTCTTCACCACTGTGTAAATGTTTCAATTGTTTTTCTCTTCACCTGTTGTTGTGCATTTGATGTATTTGCATTAAATATTGTTTATGTATTGTTGGTTTTCCTTTGAATTTGTTTGATCTCAACGTCATTGTAAATGAGGGTCACCCCTCAATTGGTCTCTCGAGGATAAATAAAAGTCAATTAAATAAATAAATAAATTAAACAATATTCGTTTTAATATAATGCTATCTGAGAGAAACAACAACAGATTATTATGATTCTAGGAGGGTTAAAGTAGATGTTGCTTAATTGAGAAAAAAATAAATTGTCAGTGTTGCAGATGTTACTCTGCTCTGTCAACTTCAACATGACTGAGAGAGCTCCCCTACTCTCCCCGATGGTGTGTGTGTTTGTGTGGCTACTTTAAATTAAAATAATTAAAGCAAAAATAATCTCAATAGTTATATTTACTAAACCCTTAACAATGGGATGTGTTCACCCCAATACATTTTGTTTTCAAAAAGCAGAAGAGTAAGAGAATTAGAAGAGAAGTCAGAAAACAATAATATTTAGTCATAAGGAACATATTGATTGACAAAGTCACGAAAAATTGGAACGATAGAATTGAACACCAGTGAGATATATAGGTACATGTTGGATAATTGACAAAAACATTTTTTAATAGTTCCCCAAGTATAAGGAAACCAAACCGTTGTACAGTAACAACTTTCTCCAAACGCATACTGTACTTAGACGGCTTTCATGATGTATCACTGTGCTCAATGAAAGTGACAGTTTTTATCTTGGGTTTTCAAGGCATTTTGAATACAGATCCTTTTAATAAATTGGTCCAGTAATGCCTGACATTATTGATGGATGGCACCGAGGTGAATGTAATGATATGGAACTACTACTTTATGAAAGTATGCGTATATTCATTTGCTTCTGGTTTTGTTTGCCTATTTTTTTTATAAGTCAGCAAAACATGAATGTTTATCTTGATTCAAACTGCAATGAAGACAGAATATGGTTGAATTATACATGGGTAGTTCACAAACATATTTGAATAGTGTGTCAACATTTACTTATTTGCGTCATGGTGTTGGATACAATTACTTTTGCCATATATTTGCCAGTTGTGACGAAATGAGTTCGCTATATCAAACATAGCTATTGCCAGAATGTATTTGTGAACAGGAAAGCTAGGCCTACTGAAAGCCAATACACTAGGCATTGCTTGTGTGAAACACTTGTATCTATTGACAAGATTAATTGAAGTAATATTTGGGTCATACAACTGCATTAACATCACAAAATGTTATATTCAGTTTTATATAAAGTCAACACAAATACATAAAAATAAATGATCTGGCTTCGTGAACTCGGCTACCAATATATTGTTGTATTCGTAGAACTGTTCAATTCCCAAAAAAGATTACTTAGAAATGGAGAAACCAAAAAGGGAAAACAAACCAATAATTCTTATCTTCTTAATAGGCCTCTGAGTGCTTAATACTGAAGTTACACATGTCATCTAAACTTCCTTTTACTGCTTTATGAGCTTAATCAAGCACATTCTAGCCAATTTAGAACCCAAAGCACGTTCTACTATTAAGATGTCTGAATTAAGATTAATCCAGGCATGTGAACACAGATCATGGCAGGGCCCTCTTATATCCCTTGTAGTCTCTGTGTTTCTGTGCGACAGTCTGGCGGCTTTACAATGAGAAACCCCTATCTATGCCCAGGTGTTTCCTCAACCCCATCTGTTCCTATCTGTGCATGGGAGCCCTTCGTTGATACACAGCATAATATTGTTAAGGCAACGCCATGGCGAACATGAACAAAAATGTTATAAATTCAAGAAATAAAAATAAAATATGGATACAGGAATCTATCTATCTATCTATCTATCTATCTATCTATCTATCTATCTATCTATCTATCTATCTATCTATCTATCTATCTATCTATCTATCTATCTATCTATCTATCTATCATTTCTGCAATTATCATTCAGGAGGTTAACATGTCAAGTGCCTCCACTATCTCCAGGCAAACCGTCAAGGTCAGCCCTGAGCAGTAGTGACGTGACTAATTCAGAATTAGAAAAAAAAAATCCAGATTCAATTTGCCTCGAATTAACCAGCTGATATCGCTGCCAATATGGACTATGCCACACACACACACACTTTCATTGGCTCTCGAACCCACATAATTTTCAGTCTTCTCCCCTCACAGATCAAGAGGTCCAGATGACTTTTGTCAGCCATCGGATGCTGTGTGGCAGATGTCACAGCATATTATTGTCACCCGTGATTTATCTCTTTAGATTGACCACAACCGCCACAGGCAAGAACAACATCAAAAACGACGGCACTGTATACCGAATGCCAACTCCTCCTTCTGACAACTTCCATCCCGTGCCTCCTAGGAATGCACATTTTGCTTCTGGTTATTGTTTGGCCATCTGGTGTGTTTGGGAGCTCCTCTTTGACTAGAAGCCGGCTAAGCCATCGCCTGAGTCCATGCCAAGAAACATCACCTTCCTCTTGCCCCCGCTAATTCATCCCTACTGTGGTTCTGCAGTTAGATCAAGTGCTAATCCATTTGAGACACACACACACACACACACACACACACACACACACACACACACACACACACACACACACACACACACACACACACACACACACACACATGACAGGTGTTCATTTCTCCACAGGAAATTCACCTGTTGTGATTTTTCTTTTTTTAAATTAAAGGTCACATATTATGCTAATTTGAAGGTTCAAAATTGTTATTATGATTTCTACTAGAAACTGTTTATACTGGTATAGTGTCCCAAAAAAAACCTTTTATTTCTCACAGTGCAATTATCGAATCTCCTCTTTTCAGCCTCTGTCTGAAACGCTCCATTTTGGAGCCTGTCTCTTTAAGCCCCGCCTTCCAAAAAGCCCACTCACTTGAAGGCGGGTGTCTGTTGAAATTTAAAACTATGGATCTGCCCAGTGCCACTCTGGATCTGCCAACCGAATTGCATAACGTTTGGTTGTGACGTATGGCATGAACCGGCTTCTGCAACTGAAACTGGCGCACGTCATTGTTCTCAGCAATTTCCTCTGTTCGCTAATTGGACAGGTACAAATATGTAGGAGAAAACCCGCAAATATACCGCGGACCCAGACTGACTACTGAAGGGAAATGAAAAGTGAGAGGAAGTAGGTAGGTGGGCGGTGCCAGGCTAATGCAAAAGTGTATTTTGTAATACGTGACCCAGGTACTCAAAATTGCTAAATGTACAAAGTAAATGCATAGAATAAGAAAGTAAACTGACTTTTTTAATTTCAGTTCAATCTGTTTTAACCCTGTAAACTAGTGTTCTTGCTGCCACAGCAAATATCATATTAGTATACATACGAAAGCTTTGTTCACAGATCTAGCAACAGCAATAACTTTTGATGTTTGAAGTTAAACTTTTCAATGTTTATCCATGCACACAATCTTCCCTTGATGTTTTATTTGCATACCCTTGTTACTGTGACCCCGATGCCAGTGTTAATATACATTTCTCAATGCTGTATGAATCTAATTAATAGGAATAAACAAACACGCTTAATAATTCACAGATGTGAAATGTTATATGTATCATCCATAGTTAAGTTGTATTAATCTTGAATTGATTAATTTGTATTATTCCGATAAATTATTTACAAGGCTTCAAAAAAAAGCCTTCCTAACAGTTTACAAGTAATGTTTGAAGACAGAGAAGTTTTGCGTGATTTAAGAAGAAAAGATAAATTCAATGAGAAAAATATACGGACCACACATAAATCCTTTTCGATTTCTGTAAAGGGTATTAAGCTGTGGAATGGACTTGATGAAGTTGTCACAGGGAGTTGCAGTTTGCGCAATTTCAAAGCAAATTATGTTTCAAAAATTATTGAAAATTACAGACTAATAACCTGAGCACAATGTCAATGTCACTTACATAACAATATTGTAAAGAATAATACAGGCCAGCAGACAGACTTGTTTTTGAATACTTTTGCTGAAGTGTTTAGACTACCAGTTAAGAAATGGAACAGGCCAAATACAAGGCCACTTCACACTTTATACACTTGGCATTGTCACAGAAAAACTGAACTGTGCTGAACTGATCTTAAAAGCTGAAGCAATTACATTAAAATTGACTGTGTATTGGACTGCAGATTCTTTAAAAAAAAAAAAAAAAAAAAAAAGTCCTAGTCCTGGGTCTTCCCCGAGGCCTCCTCCCAGCTGGACGCTCCTGGAACACCTCCCTAGGGAGGCGCCCTGGGGGCATCCTTACCAGATGCCCGAACCACCTCAACTGGCTCCTTTCAACGCAAAGGAGTAGCGGCTCTGCCCCGAGTTCCTCACGAATGACTGAGCTTCTCACCCTATCTCTAAGGGAGACGCCAGCCACCCTCCTGAGAAAGCCCATTTCGGCCGCTTGTACCCGCGACCTTGTTCTTTCGGTCATTACCCAGCCTTCATGACCATAGGTGAGGGTAGGAACAAAGATCGCCCGGTAGATCGAAAGCTTTGCCTTACGACTCAGCTCTCTTTTCGTCACAACAGTGCGGTAAAGCGAGTGCAAAACCGCCCCTGCTGCTCCGATTCTACGGCCAATCTCACGCTCCATTGTTCCCTCACTCGCAAACAAGACCCCGAGGTACTTGAACTCCTTCACTTGGGGTAAGGACTCATTCCCTACCTGTAGTAGACAATCCATCGGTTTCCTGCTGAGCACCATGGCCTCCGATTTAGAGGTGCTGATCCTCATCCCAACCGCTTCACACTCGGCTGCAAACCGATCCAATGAGAGCTGAAGGTCACAGGCCGATGATGCCATCAGAACCACATCATCCGCAAACAGCAGAGATGAGATCTTCAGACCACCAAACTGCAACCCCTCCCCACCACGACTACGCCTTGATATCCTGTCCATAAATATCACAAACAGGATTGGTGATAAAGCGCAGCCCTGGCGGAGGCCAACCCCCACCGGAAACGAGTCTGACTTACTACCGAGAACCCGTACACAGCTCTCGCTTTGAGCGTACAGAGATTGGATGGCCCTGAGAAGAGACACCCTCACCCCATACTCCCGCAGCACCCCCCCATATATATATATATATATATATATATAGCTATATATATATAAAAAAAAAATTGTTTTATTTTTATTTTCTGTAACAGTAACTGTGTATCTGAATCCGAATTTGATGAAAATGGGGGCGGGACCTGATAAGCCTTTGGCTTCTTCCGTCTCCCTTCGGACAACACAAAGTATGATGTATGAATATTTGCAAGAGAAAATTGTGTATTGTGTGGAATTGTCCGAAAGAATAATAAAGAATAAAGATGTTATCTCTTCAAAAGGTATTTCAGCTAAAGAAACATGACGCTGCATTTTCACTCAGGTACTGTTGACAAAGCATTTGACAACATGAAACCCCTGTATGAGCACTTAAAGGCCTACTTCACCGGTTGGAATATGAATGTGTATTGAACTCGGAGATCCTATTTAGTATAAATGTGCAAAAAAATGAAATCGGATCATCTTAGCCTGAGAAAAGGCAGAAAGAGTGTTTTATGGTCTCACTGTCTAACCCTACAGTTTCCTTACTGTGACATCACAGTAAGGGTTAGGATTAACAGGACAGCTGGGCCAAGGGAAGACTAAGGGAAGACTGAGGGAAGAAAAACCTCATTCATTATATTATAATAGTTATTTTATAATGATAGAACGCTGGTTCCGTATGAGTGAAGTATTCCTTTAATCACATTCTAACAAAAAAATAATATAATTAATACAAACAATATCTCATCTTCAAATGTATTTGCATGCATACCATCCACTAAACAAATAGTTACAGTTTTTGGACTATGTTAAAATTAATACAAAATACATTTTAAGCTGAAAATCAATTAAAGTAAGACTCAGAATGCTTAACACATTGTTGTAGGTTGCTAACATGCATGGATAATGACATCAATTAAGATACATATGTATTATTAAATAGCAGACAAAATTGTTGCTATCGACATTATCCACCGAACTTGGTGCAACATGAAACAAGCTGTATAATTTACAACACAAAACTCCACTTTAAACATATTCAAATGCAAGCCATCCACTAAAAAAAAAACTAGTTCAAAGATTTGCATTCTTTGAAGACAGAGAGACCTTGGAAAATGGATCGGCTCTGTGAGCAATGGAGGCTGAAACAGGGGACAGAAAACATGTTCGTTTTCCCCTCACTCAATCATAGTTGGGAAAATACATATTCCAAAATGTGCGCGAGGTCAACACAGGAAAAGCCAGCCATATCCTGCTACACTGCTATGCATATATGAGCACAGCTTCTCTGTAATACTGTTGTCAAGAAGCCCATACCTATAGTTTACCGTCTGAAACAGTTGCATCATTCGAAACAAATCTTGAATGAAACCTTTCAATTACCTCGTAGCTAATGTGATTAAGAATTAAATTTAATTTAGAAAAAATGTAATTCTACAAATGCCTTAGCTTCATTCCCAGTTACAATACAGAACGTCTTGCTTAAAAGAATTATGATAGCAAAAGCAGCATTCCACTGATGTTTCACCTTCAAGACTGACCTTGCGATGGCTATTCTCTGCTGATGCTTGCCAGAGATAAAAGCTATGAGGCCTTCTAACCCCCCCCCCCCCCCTCAACCCCCCCCGCCACCCACACACACACACACACTCCCACCCCCACAACCAAGGACACAGGCATCATCGCTTTACTAGCCTATCTGCCCAGGTGATGCATGGCCCCTATAGCCAGTCAGTCTAAAGGCAGTATTCATAACAAAGTGTGTGCGGCAGCGAGCGACCCATCACTTGGCCGTCAAACCCTCACACACAATCCTTGGTCTCTCCTCTTTGCATCCCATAGAGGTTTTGTCAGATGCCTTGAAGAGATAGTATGAACTTGGGGTTATGTAAATGCAAATGGGATGTCAAGGGAAACTAGAATGGGTTTTTTGGATTGTATAGATAATTAATCCTGCCAACTAAAAAAAAGCAATTCAGATGATATATTTTTGAAAATGAAACGTTTATTGAACTCTCAAGTCTGTAGATCTGAAGTGAATCTCACTAGTTATAAGATGGATGTTTTGCCTTTCAAGAAAAACCTGATTGAAGGAGACAGCGGGTGTCACGCTTTAGAAAGAGTTATATCAATAGACTGTTCAGACCTATTTGTTGTAAAAAGTGCTAACAAAAGACAGAGGTTCACATTAGCAAAAAAAAAAAAAATTAATAACAAAATCAAATGATAACAGATAGATGATGAATAAGCCCTGAACTTGCCAGATTTCTAGAAGAAAGTTGAGACAAAAATCTTCACTCAAAAGGACATATTGTGACGGGCTGGGAGGAAGTGAACAAAAACAACGGGCAAAGAACAGTCAGTTGAAATTCATTAGGTATCAGCAGGAGACAAAGCACTGACAGGTGTTTATGCAAATCATCAGCGAATGGATTCATCTCCCTAATGGGAAAAACAGCAGTCTCGGAATAATGTGAAGCCTGGTGGAAGTAAATGATAGTCCACTTGTGTGAAGTCGTGAGCATATTGTATAAGCCCTTTTATACAGTGCCTTTTTGTATACAAAGAGAGAGAGAGAAAGAGAGAGAGAGAGAGAGACACACACACACACACACACACACACACACACACATTCGGAATTAATAATTATCAAGGGCGCTACATATTGTTGTTTTATGCTGGGAACATATGGTGTACGTCTTTGAATTCAATCATTGTGCAAATGTGTTGCTGTTGTGTGTAAGTTACTGCATTTGCATCGGAGCTACACACACACACCCATTACAACATCCAATATATATTTATATGCAGACCAATACAGGGGATGGCGTACACAATACATTATGGCGAGAAAGGACAGGAAAAACATATTTATCGGACATTATCTCAACATTAGTGTTTCCACATATTTAGTCAGATTTAGCCAAATTTGCATGATTGTATTCAAACAGTTATTGTATATCCACTGGCAAAGTTTGATAAAGACATGTTAAACATGGTCATCACCATTCACCTGTAGTCTATAACCTGTGAAAATACATTTAAATATGATTAAATATGGCTCTATTGGTTCTTTTCTGTTGATGTGGTAACAGGACATACGGTTAACAGCAATGCCCGCAGTTCCATTCTTTGCCATGTTCGACATCTTAATTTAGCTTGTAAGCCTGCTCACATTGTGTTAATTAACACAAAACACAAAGTGCAGCTAAGGCTAATTGGACTTTGGTTGTTTTCGCAAAAAAATAAATAAAAAATAAAAGAACATCTTAATTTGACTTGATGGTGGACCAGGATTTAAAAAGAAAAAGAAGGGATTAAGACATTTCAATTTATCCTCAAAATCCGTCCATTCAAGAATGTTCAAGATGTTTTATTCAGAACCATGACCTCTGACTTCATGTTTGCGCTAGAGGAAGAGGGAAGGAGGTCAGCAAATGTCAATGTAATGCATTGACAATGAAAATTCATTATAATGCGAGCCAATAGTATGAGGTATTTCAATGTGGAAGAAAAAGCGATTGGCCAATCATGGGCCTCACAATGTCATCCCTCTAACGTATTGGATTCTTTACAAATGCAAGGTCACTGTATAAAGCGAAGCAGAAGGTCTTGGGTGTTGTTAGAATTTCACATTGTTTACTATGTGGATAAAACAAACATTGAGAAGTATGTTGTAGAATGCTGCTCAGATTGTAAAGCCTTTTTTAGAGAGAATGTGTCTTTATTTATTTTTTGTTTTCAATTATATAAATATCTTGCCATGACAAAGAAGCAATGACAAAACACTGGTTTTAGACATTTGCATGTTTGAGATCTGTGTCAACTTTCAACTGGTATTATCCCAGTTACTTTTTCTCGTAGTGACATCAATTAACACACAGTCTGTTACATATTCGGAGTTCCTTTCATACTCTGCCTGGGGAGAACTAAATGGAAGACAGTGCACAAGGCTTACATCTTATTAATGACTCATTTACTTTGATCACAAGCCGTCATTACACTGTTTCATTTCTTTCATTTTGCCCTATTCGGGATTTGCCAAGGGACTGCAAAAGTATAATATTAATACAAATGTCAGAACATCTAAAAAAGAACAATCAAAGTAGCCTGAACGGTGAACGGTTATGTTTAAAAAAATGCCTGCTATTGACACCTCTAAACATCATTTGAATACGGAATTGATTTCTGAAAGCTTGTATTCATTAATTCTATTGTAGATGTCACATCCACAGCTGTTCCACAAACTTCAAAACATACTTTGGGCTTGTTTATGTAACTTGTCCATAGGGGGCACGTATGTAAATGCTGAGTTGTTGATATTCTTGTCGAGCCCCCCCCCCCCTATTTTTAGTTTGCACAGCATTTCCTTTTGCACCAACTCCACCATAATGAACATTTTCTTTGTTCCATGTTTTACAACGGATACTGACCCAACAATATGACGCCTGACAACAGCAATCTGTGATAAAATATTGATTATGTGTCCAGTTCATTTACAATGTCATGTCTCACTACATTGTTTAACAAGGTTTTTTTTTTTTTTGATGAATTATTCATTTGAAGTAGTCTCCTGCACCAATGAATGGGAAAAGAAATGTCAGGCATCGCCTTAAAAAGAAAATAGTTTGAAGGCAACATTTTTGGGGAATACGCGTGTTTGCTTTTCTTTCCAGAAGTTAAATAAAAAAGGTTGACATGACTGTAATAACTAGCTATTGACAAATAAAGGAGCCAATTAGCATAGCAGAGCAAACACATTGCAAATGAGCCAACATTGGAAAAAAGCCTGGCTCTGTTTGCAACTAACAAAATATTCCTAACAGCACCTTATGAGGTAAGCATTGTTTGTACAGGTTAAATGACATGACACTGACATCAGATTGTGTAAGCTAGCAGTATATCTTTAATTCCAGAAACTAAACTTAGCTAAGACTACGGCTGGATGTAGCTGTGTAATCAGTGAACATGGTATCAATTTCACAACTTTATCTCATCAAAAAAAACATATTTTTTGAAAATGTTGAACTTCTCCTTTAAGGATGCGATGACACATCCCAAAAGTGTAGTGAGCTTGAGCATAAATAGGGTTTGACGTTTGAGTATAAACATTGACCAGATCACAGTTTAGGAAACTACCAATAGTAAAAAATCACAGTATAAACTTGCAACCTCAGGGCCTACATAACAGTTAAATATATTAAATATTGACAGAAACATATTGGCAGCTCCCTCGCAGGGTATCAGTGGAATCCAATAGGGAGCACATCAGACTGAAGAGAAGGCAATTCCTTTGATGGACTCGCTCAGTCAACTCCGTCCGGGAGGGGAAATGTGTTTTTTGCCACCCAGTCACTCCACTAATCAAATCAGAATCAGTGATTTCAGAGTGGAGGATAGCGAGTGATCATTATGGTCAATAAAGCATTGGTATATTTAGCCCCAGCATCTACATAACGTCCCCATTTCCACCTCTCTCTCTTTTTTCATTGCTCTCTATCTCTCTTTCTCTTTCTCTTTCTCTCTCTCTCTCACTCTCTCTGTGATCTTGTTTGTGTCTCTCTGCGCTTGGCTAATTTTGCACTTGGATGTAACTTCTTCTCACAGGAGAAATGCTCCTCATTTGCATAATCTGGTTTCTAGGGCTACAGTTGTAATACAGCTGCAGTCTCAGAAAAAAAAAAAAGAAGAAATTGCCATGAGGAATCGAGTCAACCCCTCCAGAGAGTGATGCAGTGCAAATGAAGTGTCCACTGATTCCACAAAGCCATTCAAATGCGATGAACTCTTTCACCACGTTGCTGTATACATGAAAGAGAACATCTAGTGCAGCGCCCCTACACAAGAGAATACAAATACTGAATAGCTGATTTGACAAGTACATATTGGGTGGTTCCTTCCAGTGTGTATTTGATTCTAAAATGGCATACTATAGGGCACAACATAACGTGGTAAATAGAAAAGTCCCAACAAGCACAAATGAGCGTTTTAGTGATGTGAAGTTGTTATGTTGACTGCAAGCAGAGGCAGGCTAGCGCTCCCATTGACTACCAGTGTTTGAGCTAAGCTAACCTGGATAAGCAACCATTTGCCCATTTCTTTATTAAAAAATGCACACACTGTTACAGGAACAATTTATGTCGCATTTTCTTGAGCTTGAGAGTGAGGCAAAACACTTAAAAAATTAAAATGTTGAACTATTCCTTTAAGAGTAAATATGCAAAGCTACTATGATGGCCACAAAGAGGTTACTAACTGTGCTGCACCATTTATTTACTGAAAAAGGCCAATTCAAACTACATTGGTGGAACACTTAAACTGCAATGTGTATGGATTATAGAACAGACTACAGTGGAAGTGGTAAAAGTCAAAGGTTTAGAGCCGAAATCAGTGAGTTAAGGAGAAGCACATTGGAGTCAGTTGACCCCTGTACACCAGCTGGTTGCCTGGGCTTTGACCCCAGATCGATCGAGTGTTGGCCAGTTAACTCTTGGTCTCTCTAGCCTCACACCACTCTGCCGCTTGCCACTGAAGTGAGCTGATGTGTCTGGACAACCCGCAGCGACTTTATCCAATCTTTTTTGGAGGAGCATCTCAGCCCTTCTGCTGCATAGTGAAAATGTTTGTGTTTGTCTGGCGTGTCAAAATGTGTTCACTTTTGTTGTTTTATTAGATGTATTTCAGCCTTGGACAATCATTTTTTTAAGAGCAAACCTCTATCCATCTTCATAAATATATTATTTACAATGTTGTATATTCATTTGATACTCGACATTTCTACTTTATAATATTAAGAATGATTGATTAATGACTTCAATTGAAAATCAGAGGTTTTGGAATATTTTACTTTCACCTAAAAACAAAATACAAGAGCCAAATTCAAGTGTTTATCATAAGGGATTTTTTTCCCCGATTCTTTTCTGCAATCCTCTTTGACTGGGATTACAGGAGTGCAAGAATGATAAATTCACATTGGATGAAAACATTGCACATGTTTGTATGTGTTGCCAAAATCCAACATTACATATGAAGTTGCAGCATATAAAATGTCTACCATCTTACACTTTTTCAGAGACCTTTTGTCAGCAAGCACTAATACATGGAATGCAGCTGCACAAATACAAATCAACACATTATGCAATGATCTTCTTCCGCACCTCCTTTACAAAACAAAAAAAAGTGTCACCTATTTAGACTATAGTGTTCAAAATGCTAAATACAATAATATTAAGCCACACAGTTGAATATTTCAGGATACATCATCATTTACCTTCTAGCAGATGATTACACCACTGCCAAATCTGCACATTCACAATGATGCTAGTGCCAAGAGATTGTTAGCTTACATTATCATTCAAACTTAACTTCACTCCACCAGACAGTCAAACAATATGCCTAGCCTCAACCTCTTTTATGCTTATTTGCAAAATTCACAAGTTTCAATTGCATTAATCACTAGTCTTTTCCTAGGTTACCTACTACGGTCACCGCTGGTTTCCCGACAACCCCCCCATGACGAGAAAACTCCAGGAAGTCTCCACATTCGGCCAAGAAACAGTCAGGGAAAAAATAACCCCAATTAAACCTAATCTCATACTAATGGGACCAGGGAACTTGGCTGTACATAGCAATGGCTATTTGCTGTCCCTATGTGTGCTATCCTCTGCAATACGGATTTTTCTCCCAACTCAGCAAACTGGAGACTATTAGCTTTCACATTGACTATATATACGCCCCGTGTTGGTCTTAAACTAAAAGCTACCCATTGCATTTTAGAGGACAGGGCATTGTAGGTGGATTTAGAGTTGAGTCAAATTCTTGCCATCTCCCTGTAATAGACTAAAAATGGGCCCTCAGGCATATTGAAGATTTTGCCCAAGTATTCTAAGGTTACTCACGCTCGCTGAATTTACCGCGGATGTATGCAATTGAGTGTGATACTCCGTGGTTATTTGGGGGTGAATGGACAATAGGATAAACAGTGGGTCCCCAGGTAACCTTGCATACAAGTTATAGCTAATCGGCTAGTGTAAATAATTCAACAGGGTTTTTTTTCATGGTAACTGTGCGGTTCAAAATTCCATATCAATGTACTTCTACTATTCACACCTTTACACTAACTCTACAGGTATGTTGTGTTATGTAGACACTTACATGACATTATTTCAGCTTATACCTTATAAGCATTAATTAAGTATGTGTGCAACTTGAAATTCAAGTATGCTGAAATCATACAATTATGGCTAAATAGGGTATTGAAGAGTAAGAAACAACAATTGTCATCTTAACAACATACAAATAGTAGTTGTGTGACATCAAATACTTATTTATGTCCAACAGCAGTCTCTCTGAGCTAAAATGAGACGTTCCATCTGCAATCGCGCCGACAAAAAAAAAGCTGTCACTTCTTCTAGTGATAAAAGGGATAACTAGATATGATGCTGACACACAGAAGAGAGTGTGGAAATAGCCACTCAAAATATAGTAATAAATATAGATACACTTTTCAAAGACTTGAGTCAGTGGGGTCAGCAGCACATGAGGTAGGATAGAAGAAGGTCTTGTTGAAAGACATTGAACCTGTGCAGCACCCCAGCTATCAATCATTCATTTTCATGCTGCCACATCTAGAGAAAAAAAAGCAAACACACACACACAGACAACAGCCAGCAATACCGTAAATGTACTGATCATTTGTACTGTATGTGCTAGTGAGTTCTCAGTATGGCTGATTTAGAGGCATTCACACTGCAGGCCGTTTACTGAGAAATGTTCAAAAGGCAAAAAGACCCCCCCCCCTCATAGGTTTATGTGTTATATTGCATTAATAACACCTCTGTCCCGTGGGTGGCGGAAGCTTGACAATGTTGTGGTGTCCCAGGTTGTCTCCATCAAGCTGCTGCTTCTCTGTTGGGCTGAAAGGCGCAGCGGGAAGGAAGGCAGCCAGCGGGAGTTATGACTATCACCACCAGCCACACACACACACACACACACACACACACACACACACACACACACACACACACACACACACACACACACACACTGGTGGTGACTCACCTAGTGTTTAACCAACTTTTATTCAAATTAAGAACAACACAAAATGTCTCAATATTAATCCAAATCACCCACATAACAGCTTGAGTTTGATGGAGTGCGTCCCATTGCTTTGCCCAAATCAACTATGAATTATGAGTGTATTGGTGAATGTTAACGTGAAGGAGACCGTTTCTATTACTGAGCTAGCTGATCAGAGTAGTATTAACAAACAACAAATATGTTACAATACAATTGTATGGGCCTACACTTACAATTATTATGAAACAATATTATAAACCTACTGTAAAATAAGACCATATAGCGACTTTGTTAAGAGGTAAAAATACACACTGTTGCTTTGCGCTAAATGCTAACACCACACTGCTTTAGTGCTCACAATGACCATGCAGACATACTAATGTTGAATCTTGTTTTAGTTCTGAGTTGGTGCTTTAGTGCCATTTCACTGTTGGTTCAACTTGGGGGCCTTACAGACACTGGTTTGCTCTTTCATGGGGTAGAGCACCACATCCTTACATTACTATATACTTCTGTGTCTATGTCAAAAGCTAAGGGATAATCAACCTTACTGTAATTCATCCGGGGGTTGATAACATATATCAAAACACATGGCAATCTAGCTATTAGGCTACCACAATTCCACTAAAGTCTACCTAATGGAGAACACAGAATCTTGTTCCAATCAATTGTGTAAATGCAGGAATATGTGACTGAATAATAGAATATGTTGATTTGCTGGTCGCACTAAATGAAACATTGCAAAGCCCACCAAAAAGTAATCAGGATTCATCATGTGGACGCCGTGGATACGGCATGTTTTATGGAATGGGCGGTTGTGTTTAATTAGCAGCAGTTGTTTGGGGCTGAGGGCTAGGGGAAGTTCCCACAATCCCACTGGCATAAACATGTTATTTGGTCGGAATACATTTGAATATTTGGTTTGATTTGAGACAATCAGGCATGCTATATTGACCAAAGCTCACCTCTCTGCCCCTCCCTGGACATCCATAATACATTTAGCAGTTATATTATTTATTTGTTTTATTATACTGTACATATAAAGGCAGACGTCATTGATTTAATGCAGACATATAACACATAGTTTGATTTACCTTCCTAAAGGCAACATAGCCTGTCTTAAAGTAAGGTAAATTGCCTGGAACTACCGTCTTTTATGAAACAAAAATGTCAGGCACAAATTATTTTGAGGTAACATTAATATGATTTTGTTGTATCCCTTTTCCTGTGGGGTGCTGCAAATAAAAAAAAAAGACTAAACTATATAGTTTGGCATTAGACAGACACCTGGCATAGGATATACATTAAGGACATCCTATTGTGACCAAACAATCTCCCTGGGAAGATAAAGGCCTTGTTGATGATAATTACACACATTAATCTTGTGCTCGCTAATCAGTTTGTGTCAAAGTCAGCCAGGCATTTCTATTCCCCGATATGAGCAGTGCCTCAAGTCCTATCCAGTTTTTATGTTTTTGCTGTGTTGTGTGTGTTGATTCTTTCAACTTGGCTGGTAGTATCTTACCAGAGGCAACGGAGAGGAAACGCCTGCCAAGCAAAGAAGAGAGGCTTTTGGCACAATGCATGGGAGCGGGGAGTCAGAGTTGTTGAGACACTGCTTAATTTTAGCTGTTGCTGGCACCTTTACTCCCCTTTGTAACGCTGCCAAAAAGGTGGCTAAGTTGAGATGCAAACTTACAAACACTTCATCAATATGTAATTGATCGGTTCTACAGTTGGGTCGTGGGATTTAGTTCAAGCTCTCTGGGCAAACAGCCCATGTATTAGGAGGCTGTTGGTTCATTCTCCAAAAAGTTCCTTTGTCACAGAAGCAGATAGGCTACATGTCAGAACATTGTGTTAAGAGATGCAGTGTGATAACACTTAGGTCTTACAAATACAGCCAAGCCATTGTGTGTGTTTACTATGTTGCATTCAAATGTGGTATGTTTGGTTCACATATTTTACATCATACTTTAACTTGGTTAGTTTTGGTCATAGATAGATTAAGGGAAACTGGGAAAAAAAAATGCAAAATCATATTATAATTGCACCTCATCTTTGTTATTTATTTGAGACCATTTAAATAATAATTGACCCTGAAGGGTGTGGAGACAAAGAGACAGAGACCAGCAATGTAAGATATCTTCATGTCTACACATAGTTTTATTGATTTTGAAAACCATTGTTTTTCACCACCAGCCTCAAGTCCAATGTTTGAACTATAGTTGATTTAATCTGTCAAGCGTATTTTCTTAAAAAAAAAAAAAAAAAAAATTGTAAGACTTTTTTTTGTCACTGTGTTTTGATTTTATGAATTGCCTTCAGGTGAAATATTGGCTGCCACTTATATTAAGGGGGAAGAGTGCCAATGACCAAACAGTTATCTAAAATAGCTTACATGGACAACAATGTCAGGAGGTGTAGGAAGACTGATCTATGCTCCACACAATACTGCATGTACAGTTCTGCCTAAGGGGTAATTCTATGTTTACATTTCTAAGTTTGTATTTCTTTTCCCTTTTGAGAAAAAAACAGAAAAGAAAAAAGGCAAGACCGTTTGACAGCACTGCAAAGCAACAATGGGCGTTCAACAACTAACAGTATTAACAGTAAAGGCATACATGGGAATCCTTACCAAATCTATTGCAATCAATCTCCCGTTTACAACAATGTGTTACTTAGAAATTTGCATAGACAATATGATAGTATGTTGTACCTTTATGCTCTTTACAATGTACAACAGGATTTAAATGAGCTTCTCCTTTAGACATCCACAAACAGAACTCAACCAACATTCACACCGATACATAATCAACTAAGACTATGCCATTGTATGTACATATAAATAAAATGCATTATTGTTTTGTGTCACCATAACCTTAGCCATAGTTTACATATGAATATTGAACAATTGCTTATTTAGATGTTTTACAGCAATTACTGAGATACGTGTAATTCATTAGGGTCGTGTTTGTGTACATCTGATCCCAGTCCAATTGTTGCTGTCTTTATAATGGATAACAATCATATAGTGTATCAATAAAGCGTTATCATTGCAACTCACAGTCACTTTCATGTCTCTACAAGCTTTCTAACTACAAAATGTTCCACTATGTTCAACAGCGAGTCTTTTTAAATGTGCCCATTTGCCATTTGGTGCTGGGCAAGGCAGCGTAGAAACTACTGCTGCTGCTTTGATGAGGGTGGTGAGACTGAACCGAAACAGAGAATTCACGGGCTGTAGATTCAAAACATCCGGCTGGAAGATGCCGAACTGCTCTGTAGAGATATAGGGGAGCACCAGAAGCACTCTTCCCTATAAGTGAACCCCTTTTTACAATTACTCATTTAACCCATTGTTAATATGTATATACAGAAATGAATACATCAGCATTAAAGCGAGACAATGCAGACAAAAACCTTGCTTTTCAAGTACTGGTCAATTTGGAGATTTTTGGGGTGTTTAGCTTCCATAAGATGTGAAGATTTGTTGGTCCATCTAATGTCTTTGTTGTTAAAATCAATAATGATACGATAAAAAAAATAACTTTAATACAACGCATAGCTACGTATTTTACCTTGAGTAATCAAGTCATGCTGAAATCGATGAGTTGAAAATGTTAATCCCTATTTACCCGCAGTGCTGTACCTCTAACATAACCTCTAACACACTGCGGGTTTTGTATACACACAAAGCTGAGTTCATGTCCTTGCTTGAAGATGGAGCCTATAAACATTTTACAAGTACAGCAGCAGTAAACACATTTTGATTAAGAACCCAAAAGAAATACTCCATGTAGCCCTTTGATCCGATGCAAAAGGGAAAACAAAAAACAAATCCCCCCCCCCCCCCGCTTTCCCCTGCTTTCATTTGAAAAATGTAGATGGCAGTCCTAGTATCTAAGCCATCTAATCAAGCATGTTTTTTTTATTTTTTTATTATGTGTCTCTCTCAAGGACATCGCACTGTTGGACACACGCTGTGGCTAGTGTGTCTTTGACCTTTCAGTGATGTGAAACTCTTAACTACGAGGTCACACTGTTTTTCTCTGTTACCTTCAACAAGGGTTTTTTTATATTTAAATGGTCAATTTGCATGCTATCAAACAGTGGGAGTTATAGGCTACATTTTTGCTTTTGTTGTATTCAAATTCCCCCCCCAAAAAACACAAGCTGAAGTTGTCATTTAAAACTGCATTATTTTGTCACATTCAAAAAGGGATTTATGAACTCCCACACGAAACAATATACAATTACTGTGGTGTTGTGGGCGCTAGTTATTGGGTACAGCATATACAATGAAATCATATGTAGTCGTAAAGCCTACAATTCAGTGCTGGAAATATAAGGGGAGTATGCAAAGGGGGATGTGACAGATGATAGTGGGGCCATGACTATTATGTTAGATAGTGTGTGTATGCAGCATATGTGTTTGTATGAAGAAAATGATTTCTAGCAGTGCAGAAACATGAACACATGATTTGAAAAAAATATATACAAATGTGAATGTATAGTCCCATTATAATGCAGGAAACGACAAACGACAATGCAGGCTTACACAACTTAGGGAAAATGAATTGCTCTGTGTGTGCTTTGGAGAAAATGTCAAACGAGCGCACCACATATTCAGTTGCGTAATATGTTATCGTCTAGACATTTGCCATATTGAGTCTGCATTATAATTCATGGCAGGAAGTGTGTGTGTGTGTGTGTGCGTGTGTGTGCATGTGTGTGTGTGTGTGTTTGATTGTGTGTGTGTGTGTGTGCACGCTCATATGAATCTATTAACTATCAGAGCTACAGCATAAAGCACCCATTGAGCTGCCTGCCGCCTTGTGTTTTTTTAATTTGGGTTGTTTCCGTTGTGTTTCGAGTTTGAAATCACGTCAATTATGTGATTTTCTTCTGGGAAGTGCTCAATGGTGCGACAAATAGTGAATTAGCATTTGTGATGCTCAAAGGACACGTGAAGAGTATCTACACAGTCAGATTGTCTCCCCCCTTCCTTGTATTTTAGAAGCACAGCCATGGCGCACTGTAGTGGAAGTGGAGTGTTTAATTCTCTGGTCTATAGAGATGCTGATGTGATTAAGTGGTGCTCAGGGTTAGAAATATGTTGGATTTCGTCAGTTTGGAGTTTCTAAAGGGTCAGGTCCTCTTTTAAAGGCTTCCGATTGTGTCACCCCTGGGGCCACTTTGAATTACTCATCCATTGCACTTTGAATGCATTGGAGGTTAAATCTAGATCAATATTTCAAGCATAGGGCTTCTGCCACTTCAGGTTAGGGGCTTAAGGCATGTGAGCCAAATATACAGTGCTAATGTGCATGGCTGCTCCCACAAAACAGCCCCACCTGGTAAGCATACTGACACCAATGTGGTTCTATACTATTCCACATACACCCGTTTCCACTTATGTAGTAAAATATATGTGATGTTGAATGTATTGCATGATTGTATGGTAAAGGCTCATCTATGCTACCATTAGGTACGGAAATGCATACAGTACATTTCAAAAGTTACAATGGTCACTGCCCTCAAACTTCCATGCGTCCTTTACATTGGAATGGACATGAAGCAAATCATCCAATAGGGTTCACTGCTCAGATTAAACTATCTACTCAAAAAGTTCCACAATTTATTAGTATTCTTTGGGTTTTGAGTTTGAAATATTGACTACACTGCCCCCAATATGTGTTTGCTGGTACTGCAAAATGTGCAGAAAGATTGACGGAATAACGCATAGGCTATGTCTTAGTCCTTATCTAAAAGTGCAGCATGGATGAGCATTCACTGGATTTGAATACAATTGCCCGTCATTCCTTAGACAACGTAGCCCATTGTTTTTTGCACATGTGTAGGCGGATATAAGAGTAGTACAATAGCACAACAATTTTCTGCATACATTTCCCAATGTAAAACAAGGTAGAAGGCGTCTGGTATGGGCCATATGGTCCAACAACAGAGTGTGTTCAGATGGGTCTATTGTTGATGAAGCAACAACAACACAACATACTGTGAAATTCAATGCGTATCACAATCTATATTTGAAACAGTGACTGTTTGGAGTTCTTTCTCTTTGATGTTTCAAGTTCTTCGCTCTGTGGGACTTGAAATGGAGATATTGTCAGAGATAAATAATTAAGCTCTTTTGTGGTTTTGCTAATGTATACAGTGGCACCCATCCAAATACGCTTTATTCTAGATCCAACACCTGTACCCATATCCTACTGCTATGCAACAAACACCCTGGTATTTTAGCTATTTTTTTTACATCCTGGCAAATATGCTAGTCCACAGAATAAACAAGGCAAATTGTAACATTACATTTTAATAAATGTATTCTGCTTGAATGTGAAACATATTTTAAACCCAGAACTGTATTAACTTCAAGGACACATTTGTGTTGTTTGAAAACTGTCAGCTTGTGGTTATTCTTGAACAAAATGATGTTGTTGTGATGGAATGTAACACTCAATAAAAATAACTTAGTTGAAAAAAAAGTCATGCATTGAAATAGGAAATACAAATCTTCTTTGTATTTTGACATGCCTTTACTACATGCCATACAGTGCTTTCATCTCTTTAGTCTACTGTGTGTGTGTGTGTGTGTGTGTGTGTGTGTGTGTGTGTGTGTGTGTGTGTGTGTGTGTGTGTGTGTGTGTGTGTGTGTGCGTGCGTGTGTGTGTGTGTGTGTGTTGGGGAAGGGTGATACTTTGACTGGAATATATTGTTTTAAGCAATATTGCAGATGTTGAAAAGCAATCAGTTGAAGCCCTCTGTATAGTTCCGGAACAGAATCAGCTGAGATGAATGAAAGAGGAGAGCTTAGTAAAAAAAAAAAGATGGTGACACATTAGAAGAGAGAATTAAACAATGCAAGACACTGGGACGTTAGTTCCTCTGTACTTGACTTACCGTGGAGCTTTTGTGGTGTGCAATTTATTATCTTAAACCTAGGTTGATTGCCATTGTAAACCCTGCTTGGAAAATGACAGTGCAAACTGTACCGTGTGTCAGCCCCACTCAGAGTTCAGTCTATAATTGCAATTAGTGATTTATGTTATTGTAAAGACAAAATTGTCTGAGTCTCGAGGTCAGTCACACCTACGACTAACTTTCTTTTCTAAGTTCACAGATCAATTGTTAACAAAAAGTTTTGTTGAACTTGATCACACTCATTTATCGATGCATTCCATTTATTTATGGTGCTAGTTCAAACACAACACATACTCATCCAAGTGATTTATAGAAAGATGCCAGTTATATAAAGATACAAACGCAAAAAATACAGAGGAAATCATTTAATACAACATTCTGAATTGATAAAAAAAACGATACCAATGTATATTTATTTTTAAAATAAAAATTGGCATGTTGCAAAGATAACTAATTAATGATAAAGCCATAGCACACATAGCCAGGCACATCTAATTGATGATTACCACAAGTATACAAGTAAGCAGATGGATTTCTAAGACACACTTTTCGAGGGTACATGCGATCTAATAGCGGTTCAAAATGGTCCATTGTTATGTAGTCGTAAAAAAGACCCAAACATGCTTTGTACAATGTGGTACACAAGTTTTAATAGTATCCCCAACTCGTGCTCACATAGTCAGTTGTAGTATAGTCCCCTCACACACACTTAAAAGCTTAAAATACCTGACATTACAGTAAAAGTGTATTCGGCTCACCAGCAGTAGAAAAGCAATATGTGGGCTTTTTAGAAATGTGAGTCAGCTCTCTAAGTGAGTATACAATGTCTTCAAAAAGGGTACACATCCTATATCGAGAGCAACAACTAGCCCAAGTTTACCATGAGCACTGAAGTCCTTGTAATCTGATGTAGGCTTCTATGATTCTGTTTACCCTTTTGAAATACTGTCAGAATAAAGGGGTGTATATGTTATGAGTCATACATACACATGAGAATGTACATTATTTCTTATCTTGTTTGTTTGGACTCCACCTGGCGTTTCCTTACACACTTGCTGGAGACAAGACTCAAGTCATTTCCTGTCTATTCTATAATACGCACAATGAACAATCCTGTGTGTGTGTGTGTGTGTGTGTGTGTGTGTGTGTGTGTGTGTGTGTGTGTGTGTGTGCGTGCGTGCGTGCGTGCGTGTGCGTGTGTGCGTGCCATACATTTTTATATGAAACCTTATTTTCAGGATTCTTTTACATTGATCAGCCCAGTCCATTGTCTCATAATTGCCTCCAAAATATCATCATCTCCTCCAAACTTGCCTAATGTCCCTTCAAAAAAGTAATTCTTCACGATGCATTCCACAATAAGAACAACATAGTAATCATTCAATGACACATCAATAGAGGGGGAATATAATAGGATAATTGAAATAAAAGTGGCGGAGGAAGTCAAAGCCTGGTTGCTGTGTGATGTCCATAAAGCACTTAATTACTGTGTTACAGCAACAAGGTATCTAGGCAACCACAATAAAGACAAGATGGAAACGGCCAGTGGTGTTATTATGTTTGAGAGACGGGCAGGATGTACCAATACATTATAGTTTATATGAACACAGTCGGCATGGTAATGTTAAGATTTGGGGCTGGGATGCTGTAAAGGTGTAGTCAGCTTTTTTTTTTGTCAAAATTAGTGAATATCTCCTTGTGATGTGCTACCAGTCCAAAAAATCCAGTGTTAATTCACACCCTGGGCTCTGTGAACAAGCATGTTTCTAGCTGCGGTGGTTTGTTTACCTATACCCTTTGTCTACGTACACATTTACAGAGCCTAGGCTGTGTAATAATAACATCAGATGGTTTGACAAAAGGCATTCTACAGAATCACTCAACATTGAGTTCTACATATTAGTAAGGATTGAGATTTCACTGAACAATGGTACAACATATGGTGCAATCTTTCTTGAATAGTCCAAAATGGTGAATAATTTCAATTTGGGAAACTAATCTTATTTAATTAAAAAGGAACATGGGGGTGGTAAACATTTGATTTTTGAAGCATGAGTCTATGAGGACTCAATTGAGTTGTAGAAGGAATGTAAAACAAAAGAAAAATCAGACTCAACCATCTTTTTTAAGTCTTAAAAAAGCTCTTGGTAGACTGGTAATGTATGCAAGCTTTGGACATAATCAGGACAGATAGTGAAATACTCAAAGTAAAATCATCTCTCAGGGGCTGTAAAACTAAGGTCTGAATGTACTTATAACTGCTCACTTCAAAATGACAAAAGAAAATACCCCAGAGGTTACCCTTAACCATCCAGAATTTTAAATAGTTTAATTTGGTCCAAGCCACATTTGACACCTATTAAATCAATCAATACATATTGACATAGCCACATTATACTATTGGCCCAGTTATATTCCATGTCTAATAGAGCCACGGTGTTATTCTAAGTCAATATTAAAGATCATACCCAAGTATTACACCCCAGCACTTCCTAAGTAGTCCTGCTATGTGTGTAGGTTTTTAAATTGACCAACAGCAGCACACAACACACAATGCCTAATTCACAATCTTTCGCCACTAAAGACGTTCCCAATCACCTCCCATTAAATGCCTTGACAATGTCTTAACACAACCGAGACATATCATCATTTTGAGTTAACATATTCTAGTGCTGTGATCCGGGGCACTGTCGAAATAGGCAAGAAAATGTGTTTTTGGCCGATATGTCCACAGTTTCGAAACGTGACAAATGACGGTGATTTGCCTCGGGACATGATCACTCACGATTGCCAGTTCAGGGAAATGTTTTATCTCAAGCGAGGGTGTGTGTGTGTTTTTTTTTTTGTGTGTGTGTGTGTGTGTGTGTGTGTGTGTGTGTGTGTGTGTGTGTGTGTGTGTGTGTGTGTGTGTGTGTGTGTGTGTGTGTGTGTTACGTTTGTGTGTGGGGGGAGAGGGGTATTGACAAAGGACAATTGGGCTATCAAGTATATTCTGCATGACAGCAATATATACTTCAACCAGAATCCACATCATTTTGATGTTTCTTAAAAAATGGAAAATATATGTTTTCAAGATGCAAAACACAAGTTGTCTGTAGGTGTAAACTGTAAATAGTGCAATGCTTATAATAATACTATACATTACTTTTCCATACATTAAATACAGCTCAGACAGGCTTTACAATACATACATGATAGGCAGGCCTGACAATATTTACATTGCAAATAGAGGTAGACTGGACATACAAACAGGGATGAAATACCTTAAAAAAGAAATTATGAATACAATTAAAACAACATCATTTTGAAGAAAAAAAGTGAGAAAGTCTCCACACTTTTCCAATTAGTGTTTCTCTACTGAGGGAATACATCTTTATGGGGAACACCTGTCTAGACAGGGATGTAACTTACACACTGTCGCTGATTGACTCAAGCAAATAGTATACGGGCAAAAGTTCACTTTAAAAATACCGTGCAACTTGCAAAAACATCCTGCAAATAAAAAGAAATAACTGAATGCTACATCTGACCTTGTCACCACCGCCCCCGTTTCTCATTCCTGAAAATACTCACTAGACATCGCAAGGTCACGCGTGGCTCCGACAAGTGTGTAAGCCCGTCTGGCAGCTGTCACTCTTGATGTAGCCACTCACCCAAAGGCCCCAGCTGGTCGGCTAGCCCTTATTTATGGAATGAAATTGAGCTGCCTCCCACTCACCTGTTCCCCCATATCCTCACATTGTTATTGGTTAATGCGATTGGATGGATCCAATAATGGAATATAATGTATTATGTATCGAGTTAAGCATGACTTATTGAGTGGGAGGTTGTCTATGCCTCCCTCTAGTAACGATTGGCTGTAAATCATTATGTATTTTCTGTTTTTTGCACTTATGGTCTTGTTTGCTGTTACATGTAATTTATGATCATCAGAATAACAATGGGACTGTTTCAGAAATACTTAAAAGTTCCTCGTAGCACCTTTAAAATTGGACAAAAATAAATAAAAACCCCAGCAAAACAAAATGTACATGTAACAATTGACAGCTATGAGGACATCTTTCTAACTTTATCTTGGAACATTGAGAGACGTCAGATTATTAGTTATTTGCGACACTGGCAGTGCATGTGCTGAGTGCAAAAAAGTATTGAGGCCTTAACAATTAATACATAGAGCTTCATCTAGCCTGTGGCCTGGGAATAAGTAGAAGGCAATTATACAAATCAGAGCCTAGTCAGAGCAAAGAGTTAGAAGGACACAGGCAGCCATCTTTTCAATGATACTAAAGTGGTATAAAAGCACTGGAGACATTCAAATTAAAATTACTGAAAAATTAGCAATCGCACATGGAACTTGGATCCAATTTACGTGATAGCATTGCCTCAGCTGTATTATCACATTACGTTAAGGCTATTCTAAAACTGCATATTACATTGTGTATAATGCAGTTAATAATACATTCATACACAAAATGCATTACTTTCATTATTCTATGCAACAATAAGTCCCTATAAATTGCATACTTTACACTGAATTCCAAAATGTCAAAGTATTTAAGACATGTTCCCATGTACACAATGTGTGGGTTGACATTATTATGCTGGTCAAGTTATTCAATTATTGTTTCTAATAGATATAAAGGTAGAGATATACCATGGCAACTGGGAAATGCAATGTCATTGTAATGATCTGTTGAGTGGTTGCTAACATATGGCTGTGGTTGGTGTATAATATTAAATGTAAGAACGTTTAGGTTTTCAACTCCCATTTACAAGTGTTTTAAGTGCCCTGTGCTCAGTAAATGGCATGGCAGTCGTTAACACTATGATTTACTAGTCTTACTTTTTAAACTTGCATTTCAAAAGTATATGGTCAACTTAGTGTAAAAACACATGTATTCTACCTAACAAAAATTTGTCCGTTGTGACCAAAGTGGCTCCAACAGCATTCCTTCTGTTTCCACTAATATTGGCGTGGAAACTGCTAATGTGTCAAACACATGACTTCACTTAATTCAAGTGACAATTGACTTGCTGTACATTCAGTCACATATAAAAGAGTGCCAAACTGATAGCGCTTTAAGCTTAAAAGGAATGGCGGGCGCACAGTGCATTTTTTGCTTAAAGGTTGCCAACAAACATTCATTCAAAGACACAATGTGGCTGATTTCACTGGGACAATAAAATGGCGGAATTGTTTGACGTCTTATTAAGGTTCTTAAGATGTCTTGTTTAAGAATGCTGTGAGAGAGGCTTGGCTAATTAAATCGGGCTTCCAAGCGGCGTGTGTGACGGCTGTGTATTGTGCATTGATGTGTCTGGGAGCAAGCTGGCACAATACTCAATGGCTGAATGTCTCAATAATGAAAGAAAGTGTGTGTTTTTTTGTAAAGCTATGGCTAAGCATTCTCTATTCCGCTTGGTTTTGTGATTTACAATATAAATGTGGTGAACAATAAAACAATTATTGATCGACAATTGCAGGGTATGCACAGGCGGAAAATATCACTTGTGTATCTTTTGAACAGCGAAATGACATGACAACAGTAGGCTGTAAAAAGGTCAAGTAGATTGGTTTGAGTGACAGGCAGCTATTGACATATGAACACAAATCATTTTAAATGTGATTTAGTCAACACTAGTCTGTGGCAAACAGTAACGTAAGTGACTGGGACCTTTAAGGAATTAACGACTACGGTGTGTTTAAGGTGGAGACAGCAATTCTGGAGAATGTCTGTTGTCAAAATCACTTTTTTTCCAAAATCAGTATGTGTCTCGTCACAATCCATACTGTGTGTGCACTGAACAAATCTAGTGCTGATACACAGCATAGGCTCTGTAAACAGGTATTTAAACAACGGGTATGCTTACAAATTGGTGAGCGTGTGACATCCCCATTCACAAGGTGTTACTAGGCTGTGCATTTCTTTTTCACTACACAGTACAGACATGTATGGAATGATGAGGATATATTCACTGATTTAGACAAAAGTTATTTGGTCAACAAGCATTCTCCAGACTCCACCATTAATCCACCTACTTAAAAATGAATATATAGTGTATATATCCTATTTGAATTCTGCATAATGTTGCCCTATTGTATTCTTATTTTCTTGAATACTTTTGTGGAGTTAAAAAGTTTGAATAAACCTCTATGGTACCATAAACATAGCATATACTCCCACTGAAAGATACAAGAGAGAGACAAAAAGCTCCTTAGTAACGTGAGCGTGAGGAAATGCTCAGCGTAGAGGCTAACGAAAGGTCACCTTGACAGAGAGGAATTATAAAAATGACAGAAATGTCAGGAGGCATTTTTATTAAAATACCAATACTTTGCTACATCAGTCTAAAGCAGGTCATCAAGATAAGACCTTTACACTCTTTTGCCTTGCTGTCAAATTCTGGCATTTTCCAACGAGGGTATATTCACACCACTAGGCTCATTTCATTTTTAAGGGCGTGAAACTTCGCCGTTCGACACACACCTCGTATTCAAATGTGTCTGGAGTGCATTTCAACTGCAGCGTTTAATTATATAAAAGAGCCATTGTATGTGTCCAGCAGAGCCACTGTTTTTTTTTTTTTATAAATGGGTGTCACTAACTAAATTCCACAATAACTTTTGAACTTCCTAAAAGGAGTAGGCAAAGCCGTATGAGAAATATTATATGTAGAATAAATGTTGGCAGGTTCTTTTGTGTTTTTCCCCCGCCAACACCCACATGCACACCCACATGCACACACACACACACACACACACAACACACACACACACACACACACACACACACACACACACACACACACACACACACACACACACACACACACACACACACACACACAACATACTGTATGTAGATGCATACATGCACACGCGCAAATTACACAAAAAATAAATAAATGATTTACCTCATGATTTAATACAATATTATGCGGTGTTATATGAGCATTAACTAAATTTCACTGTATCTGTTGAACTTCCTAAGGTTAGAGTAGGCAAAACCCTATGAGAAATATTTAGAATTGGATATGGTGTAGTACCAAAACACACACACACACACCCACACACACACACACACACACACACACACACAATGTGAAAATGCCACAAAAACACATATACAAAATGATTTAGCTCCTAGTTTAATGCAATTCGGTGGTGTAATATCTGTTTACCGAATAAGTA
>CM049415.1:5180000-5187500 GCA_026929865.2 Hyperoplus lanceolatus
GATATTGGGCTGTGTAATTAAAACACTTTTTGATTTGAACATAGACAATGAATCGGTCGATACAGGAATATTGTATTATACCACATAATTGCTGTGGAGTTTCATTTCTAAAGGACCACACGTACATTGTTTCCGTCTGTATAGTTGGACAAACAGTACATATCAATCAATACAGACAGCCACATTGTGTTTTGTTTTATTAACCAAAGCAAGTATATATTAATACTATTCTGGCATTATTATATTCAATGACAAATTAAAACTTTCATAATAACATAAATCATGTCAATGGGCCATAATATTTTGATATTGCGTATAGTCTAGTAAACCTGATGTTGTAATTATCAACATTTTTGGGCACGACATCACCATCAACCCCCTGATTAAATACATGTTCCTGTTTAGCATAATGCTGTTAACACGTCCACCTTCTGTCAAAACATGCCATCTGTGTTAACCTCTTTATCAGCCCCCGCCACAACACACACACACACACACACACACACACACACACACACACACACACACACACACACACACACACACCACACACACACACACACACACACACACACACACACACAGCGCTGACACAGATAATTCACTCCAACTATTTTTTAAATTTGTTCCAACATATCCATGGGGCCACGGTGTGCCTAGAGACTGCCAAAATATCAAAAAAATAACAATCTCTCCTTTTCTCACTCTCCCCCGTTCTGAAACTCCCACCCCTCCCCCCAATATACTCCGTTCAGAATTCTCGCCGACTATTACGTAATAGTCGGCACAGCCACATCCCCATATTTTCTTTATATGTCCATGCTTCCCCCCACAAAACGTCCACCGTGCAGTAGTCTATGATAACCCCACCCTCCATTTCTTATTGGTCCACGGCCCCGAGATCCGATGGAACATTTTCAGAATGACAGCCATGTTGTTTTCTAGCCTGGTCCAACCAGACCACCGTACTTCATTTCATTTGTACAGATGGTCTGGAAGTGCTGTAATTGGCAAACGTTAACTCACTTGGAGGCGGGTGTCTGTCGAAGTTTAAAACTATTGGATCTGCCCAGTGCCACTCTGGATTAGCCAACCAATCGCATCACGTTTGGTCATCACGTGTGTCATGAGCCGGCTTTTGATGGTGCCTTCCAGTTGGACAGGGAACTCGGAAATTTCCGACTTCACTACATATTGTAGTCTATGAATCTACCGGTACCTGGCAACAGTAACTTGTTAGAGCCTAACGTTTAGTTATTTGGACGAGAAAGGTTTTAGGCGTCCATACTTTCGCGAGCAGATGCACTGGAACACAGACAGGTCGGAACTCGGAACTACCAAGTCGGAAATCTCCTTCTTTCGAGTATAAAGCAACGCAGCATTCAACTGAAACTGGAGCGTTCTCAGCCACTCGCTCTGTTCGCTGATTGGCCGATCGTAGATTCTCCGGAGAATCTGGGAAATGCGCTGTACACCCAGACTGACTACTGAAGGGAAAATGAAATTTGGCCGGAAGTAGGCGGGCGGGCGGAGCCAGGCTACTTGTTTTCCCCGCTAAGCGACAAGATGCCCGTAGTACAGCCTGAATGTTACATACACCAACACATAATGCTTTTGCTCATACTAATTAACCACAGCATTCTATTAATGCCTCATTTTTAATAACACAACGGATAGGAAGCTACCTGTGCTTTTTTTAAACGGTGAAACTAAAATAATAGTTTTTATTGGTAGTTTTGCTTGACAGGTGTATAGCTATTAGCTTTGGGACAAGCAACCAGCGTTTGCTCATAACACGCTGTTTATATTCCCCACAGCATTCTGAAAATGACTCGTTTTTAACATGACAAAGGATGGGAAGATATTCCTGTAGAAATCACACTTTGAAGCTACTGTTTTCACTGGTTTAAATCGTCTGAGTCTTATTTTTAGCGTTAGCGCCCATGTAGCTTCGGTTGTAGCACCAAGTTTTGCTCCTAATACACTAACTTAGCTTTCCCCTTGCAGTCTAATAATGACTCGTTTTTAACATGACAAAGGATGGAAAGATATTCATGTAGAAACCAAACTTTGAAGCTACTGTTTTCACTGGTTTTAATCATGTTAGGTCATGTCAAAGTATGGCTTAGCTCCGGGTAAACACTGTGTTCGCAGTCACGCAGTGTCTCTCTAGTATCGCGAGAGCATGGCAGAGACGGTGGGAGAGCCCCATGGACATATAAAGAAAGCCCGGCAGAAAGGTGGGAGGGGCCAGCCAGATCGCACAAATATAGGTCATCCTGAGACCAGAGGACAATCAGGGTATAGGGGCTTGCTACAATAAATGATCTGAACGGGTTTTTCAGCAAACACCTAAACAAATAAGCATTAGGGACAACTTAGACCATATAAAATTGACAGCAAAGTGCATAATATGTGAGCTTTAATAAATATAAATCTTGTCAAGTTCAGTATGTTGCTCCAGATATGCCTGGTACTTTAATGTGACTCCTACATTTACATAATATTTGTAGTAATTGTATTATACACATTAATACTTGCCAAAATAACTAAACAGACAAATTAATACATGTTTAAAACTCACAAAGGGTGAGGCTATATGGCACCAAGGAGATATGAATTAATTAGTATATTATCAAATGAGGCAACACTAAATCTAGAATCCATACTATTGGCATATGCTAGTGTTATCTGCTCAAAGAAAAGGGCATGTTTTGCTGTTCTGTCATACTTTATTGAATAATTGGGGGGCCTTCTTGTCAAGTAAAGTAAATTGCTCAGGATATGCCTGGATTTTCAATGTACGTCATTGTACATTAATAAAATGCCTACCTAACTTAACAGCCAAGTTAAAACAGATGTAAAATCATATCTATTGTTTTGGTATCCATATTAATCATATTTACATCAATTATGCAATGGGGCCAAAGGAATATATAATCTATAATATTGGCATTTGCTGGTAGCAGCTGCTCATAAAAAAAAAAAAAATGCTTCTCTGATATTATTTGACGCATGTGATTGAGTATTTTGGGGTGGTTAACTGTTGGTAATTTTTCACCATCATCTGACATTGTGACCTATCGATTAATCAATAAAATAATCGGTATATTGATCAAGGTTAATAGGAATGGTTAGTTGCAGCTCCAGTCCTCTAATACATGTCCCTAACTGTTAAACAAAAGTGGCATTGGGACACTGCCAGAAAAAAATACACATGTTTTTCGTCTCACACGGCTGATTTCATGCCCAATAAACAAGACATTTCTTACATAATCAAATCAGCGACCCACACTGGTCATGTTACTGCAAAAACTCCGTAATCTTCTTGTCTTTCTCGCTGACAAACTGCTGCTGGAAAATGCAGAGGCATCATTTTCTGGCCAAAGCCTCATTTTCAAAAATAGATAAATAAATAATAAATAAATAGAGGGATGAGCATTTTTTTTTTACGACTCAAAAGAGCAGAAAATATACGAGTCACTGAGTTATCTTTGAAAAGTATGCTGTTGCTAGGTTTGTAAAATGTAATAGCTTCCACTAATCCCCCTTTTTTCTCCTAAAAACACGTCATCTTAATATTCTATATTGAGCTTATATGCATGAGTGTGTGTGTGTGTGTGTGTGTGTGCGTGTGTGTTTGTCCATACTTGTGCAACTATTTATGTGAGAACCAATTTGAGTATAAGACCTTAAAAATTAAGACATTTTTGGAAAGTGAGAATATTTTGGCTGGTTCTCACTTTGGGACAGACCTTTAAAGGGCTGTTTGAAGGTTCAGGTGTATATAGGGTTAGTGTGAGGGTTGGGGTTAGGCATTTAGTTTTTATGGTTAGGGTTAAGGTATAGGGGCTAGGGAATGCATTATGTCAATGAGTGTCCTCACAAGTATAGCCGTACAATCCTTAGTGTGTGTTTGTGTGTCTGTCTGTATGTGTATGTGTGTGTGTGTGTGTGTGTGTGTGTGTGTGTGTGTGTGTGTGTGTGTGTGTGTGTGTGTGTGTGTGTGTGTGTGTGTGTGTGTGTTCCAGAGTCGAGTGCCACATGAAAACAAATAATAATCTGTACGAACAACTTCTACTGTATAATTGCACCAGCCTCATTACTGTAAACACACAATATCAACTATTCCAGCATACAGCAAGAACATACAAACAAGACAGAAAATAAAGCTATGTATCTGCGCGGTTGTTTGCTATCCATATAGGCTACCTTTCTTTATAATGAAGACCAATTAAAGAGTACATGCTTGGGGAACTAGTGCTTGGCAGTGGCGGGATGAATACATTCTGACATGCCTCATAGCACTGGGATAATTAGGTGAAGCTGGATGCAAGCAGAAAGTTCCTCGTGCGCACACACACACACACACACACACACACACACACACAAACACACACACAGACACACGTTTCGACTTCGAGGAAAAGGAATTGGCAGTAACCTTTTCGGAAAGTAGGTGAGAGATTGGCAACAGTCACTGAGGGAAAACATTCCTCCCACAGGGCAAAATAGCTACAGGCGTGTAGAGCCGATGGCAAGACACTTTTGAAAAGGGGAATGGTAATATGCTATAGAGGGGGAAAAATAGTCGTCTTGTAGGCCCTCCTGGCAAGACAGACTCTTACAGCAAATGGGGCTGTCGCCGCAGGTTAGACTTAACTTTTTCCACATTTATCAATAGTTAACAAATGGATGGTGGTGAAAAATGAGTCAGACACTTTAAAGCAAATATACAAGGAGCTTCTTTGAGGTTGTGTAACAAGAAGAGATATATGAAGTCTAATGTGGTAGTTCAGAAACACATGTGTCCTTTTGTATATTATCTCTTAAATGCAAATTTGAATGTCTAATCTTGAGGTTTTTCATGCCACTCTGAAGCACTTGGAATTGCCTTATGTCAGAATTGGGCTTTGTGAATACATTTGCCTTGACTTTTCATGTAACAATACTTGCATTACGCATTGTTTTTAAAAGGCATACATACTAAACATTCATGTTTTACATTACATTTCATTTTAGCAGACACTTTTATCCAAAACAACTTACAACATTCATACACCGATAGCAGCAGCTACTACGCAGGGTGCTGGCTAACTATCGGGAAAAATTTAAGGTTCACTGTCTTGCCCAGGGACACTTGGACATGTGTCAGGGAGACGAGGGATCGAACCACCGACCCTGCAGTTGAGGGTCGACCACCCTACCCACTGAGCAACAATCCCCCTCATGTCACCAAAGCCCAACAATGTGACATCCCCTAAATGTATTGCCAATTAAATCTAGACACCAATCTTTAACAGTCAAATATATCGTCATCACTTGTTTATTTATTTATGTACTATTTATGTTGTATTTTATGTTCAGGTGATTCTAGGATTGCCTCTCCTCAGGTACAGCGGGTACTTTTTCAAATTTAATTTTCAAACAACACACAGAAGTTATGAGGAACGCCATGTTCTGACAAGAAATACACGTTTAACCAAGATGCATTTCACATTGTTTTAATGAGAACATCGCTTGGTTTTAATGAGATCCATCCATTGTGTGTGGTTGAAAATGACGAGGTTATGTGGTATTAAATACGATATAGTTATACAGTGCTATAACAAGAACATATCCCAGTTAAAATAGCATCATTTGGTGTGAATTTTAATTGACACATGGTATATAACATTAACAATAAAAATGTCTTGTTACTGTGTGAAAAGGATCTGCTTAATGAGACTAAGCAAACCATATAGCTATCAAGATAGACGGACGGATGGATGGATAGATGGCTGAATGGATAGATGGATTGATAGATAGATGAAAAACATAATTTTTCACTTGCATGGAAGTATTTAAAAACTGTCACATATTATGTAAAACACTTGTATATTCGTGAAGCTATTTAAGACATAATGTCAATCAAATCTTGGTTTGTCTGTGAAAACAAGCAACTTCTGAACAGAAAGACATACAGACAGAAGGATGAATACATGCATACAGTACACCCATCCATTCACGTAGATTAGATTAGTACTTCAGTCCACTTGACCATGGCATTATGAGACCACATGGCAAGGTCCCCTAAAATGGATTAACACACCGTTTCATCACACACACCGAAACGTGAACCCTTTATTATCCGCCCCTTTTTTTCACATATTAGATTTCAAATTACATCCTGCTAATTTGTGGACGGAGCATATTAAATTAAACCTTGAAACCATGAAGTATAAGAGGTTGAGACCGGCGGGGGAGATATCACTTGGATTTTAATTTGGGGAGCCAGTGGCCTGCCTGTCGGTCTGGCGGTATGAATCAGTGACTTGAAGTCGGCAGTAAGTGTGTAATTGTGTTTCCTGAAGTTATCAATCAGTAAAGTGAAAAAAAAAAGATCGGCTGATTACATTTTCATTATGAAGAATTATCCTTGGGATTGAGAACATTTGTAATAACTACCTTTCAAAGACTATGTGGTTAGATGGTTTATAGACTGATTTTGTAATAACATGCTCAACTACACATGTGAAAACTGTATATATTTGCATGTCTATCTATCCATCCATCTATCCATCCGTCTGTCCGCCTATCCGTCCGTCCGTCCATCCATCCATCCATCCATCCATCCATCTATCTATCTATCTATCTATCTATCTATCTATCTATCTATCTATCTATCTATCTATCTATCTATCTATCCATCCATCCATCCATCCATCCATCTATCCATCCATCCATCCATCCATCCATCCATCTATCCATCCATACATACACATTTTCACAAGAAAACACTCTGATATCACAAACGTAGGGATTTTGATGTTCCTTTAACAATAGTTCATGTATTCAGACCCTTGACATTGTAGGACACTTCTCTATAGAACAGTCCAATACATTGTACGTAATTCATGACTGCAGTGAAAATGGCTAATATGCTTGCAATCTCTGCAATGTTTAAATATTGTCTATGACCTGGGATTTGTTATCACCATTAAACTGTTGTTAAATTAGGCCTGTGCTAGTAAACCATGCTGTTTTGAAGTACACATTTTCTTATAAATATTTAATTTTTCAATGTATGGACCTGTTGTAAATTAAAACAACATTGTGGTGTATCATCATATACTATTTTTTTGATGTTTAGCATCCATTCCAGCTTGTGGATTTACCCGGCCGTGGAACACCGCTTGAGTGGCAGCCATCTTGCGAAGGCTTCTCCTCCCCCCTGTCGTCATGGCTGTCTCTCTGCATTGCATTTTGCTTTTGCTTTGGCACCAACAGTAAATGGCAGTGGAGTGACTTGAAGCCAGCCCAATGGAGAGAGAGGGGGACAGGCAGAGCGTACAGTAAATGTTAGATTGGGGCCACACACGGACACTGTTACTGTCAGATAAGCCAGAGAGAGCTGAAACCATGGCATGCTAGCCATCCACTGGGGAATCGCCTGCATGTCAGTTAGGTGGACAAACAAAAAGGAAGAAGGGAAAAGCAAAAGGCCGGAGCCACACATAC